>JAAKBD010000259.1:0-508597 GCA_012656105.1 Phytophthora syringae | reverse complement strand
TGCCCTGAGTCGAAGGCAGTAGACAGAGGCGCTGTGTTCTGTGTTGCTGGCCGAGCTGGGACGGCGAGCCTGCTGTCTGCAGGCGTTGAACAGTATGTGTTGCTGCCAGGCATGTGAACGTCATCCGACTCGACGTGTCAGTGCCTTTCTCATTCCTCGCCGCCACCGATAGCGCCGCCAACCGGCGACAGCAGTCTTCACAGCCTGCTACGTCCCAACGACACCAAGGGCGCCTTTGACGTCAAAAGGCGATACGCAGACGACAAGTTGGCCAAAGGCAAAGGAAGTCTCCGACGGGACTCGAACCCGCAATCTCCGCTTCGTAGGCGGATGCCTTATCCATTGGGCCACGGGGACGCTTCGAACAGATCACCTCCCGCCCAAAGTCACAACGTTAGGCATATTCACGCCCCGCCGCGATGACGCACAATCAGCACCTTCTGCCATAGCCACCGGGTGCACACACGTATCTACATCACCGGCAAGGTCTCCAGACCCATAACAATGGCCTAGCGTTGTCTGACAGAACGCCGCAAAACACTGGCGCTTGTCATACGAAACGCAATACGTTGTCGACGTCGGCCTGCCAGCGCGACCTTGCTGATGAATGGAGACGACAGCGAACAACCTGGACGGGTGCATGTGCGCGTCTGTGAACGACGTGGGTGATCGGTGTGTCGTCACGGGGCTCACACATTGTAGAGGACGATGGACGAAACAGTACAGACAGCAGATGCCCTGAGTCGAAGGCAGTAGACAGAGGCGCTGTGTTCTGTGTTGCTGGCCGAGCTGGGACGGCGAGCCTGCTGTCTGCAGGCGTTGAACAGTATGTGTTGCTGCCAGGCATGTGAACGTCATCCGACTCGACGTGTCAGTGCCTTTCTCATTCCTCGCCGCCACCGATAGCGCCGCCAACCGGCGACAGCAGTCTTCACAGCCTGCTACGTCCCTGCAACGACACCAAGGGCGCCTTTGACGTCAAAAGGCGATACGCAGACGACAAGTTGGCCAAAAGCAAAACGAAGTCTCCGACGGGACTCGAACCCGCAATCTCCCGCTTCGTAGGCGGATGCCTTATCCATTGGGCCACGGGGACGCTTCGAACAGATCACCTCCCGCCCAAAGTCACAACGTTAGGCATATTCACGCCCCGCCGCGATGACGCACAATCAGCACCTTCTGCCATAGCCACCGGGTGCACACACGTATCTACATCACCGGCGGTCTCAAGACCCATAACAATGGCCTAGCGTTGTCTGACAGAACGCCGCAAAACAATGCCGCTTTTCATACGAAACGGAATACGTTGTCGACGTCGGCCTGCCAGCGCGACCTTGCTGATGAATGGAGACGACAGCGAACAACCTGGACGGGTGCATGTGCGCGTCTGTGAACGACGTGGGTGATCGGTGTGTCGTCACGGGGCTCACACATTGTAGAGGACGATGGACGAAACAGTACAGACAGCAGATGCCCTGAGTCGAAGGCAGTAGACAGAGGCGCTGTGTTCTGTGTTGCTGGCCGAGCTGGGACGGCGAGCCTGCTGTCTGCAGGCGTTGAACAGTATGTGTTGCTGCCAGGCATGTGAACGTCATCCGACTCGACGTGTCAGTGCCTTTCTCATTCCTCGCCGCCACCGATAGCGCCGCCAACCGGCGACAGCAGTCTTCACAGCCTGCTACGTCCCTGCAACGACACCAAGGGCGCCTTTGACGTCAAAAGGCGATACGCAGACGACAAGTTGGCCAAAAGGCAAAACGAAGTCTCCGACGGGACTCGAACCCGCAATCTCCCGCTTCGTAGGCGGATGCCTTATCCATTGGGCCACGGGGACGCTTCGAACAGATCACCTCCCGCCCAAAGTCACAACGTTAGGCATATTCACGCCCCGCCGCGATGACGCACAATCAGCACCTTCTGCCATAGCCACCGGGTGCACACACGTATCTACATCACCGGCAAGGTCTCCAGACCCATAACAATGGCCTAGCGCTGTCTGACAGAACGCCGCAAAACAATGCCGCTTTCATACGAAACGGAATACGTTGTCGACGTCGGCCTGCCAGCGCGACCTTGCTGATGAATGGAGACGACAGCGAACAACCTGGACGGGTGCATGTGCGCGTCTGTGAACGACGTGGGTGATCGGTGTGTCGTCACGGGGCTCACACATTGTAGAGGACGATGGACGAAACAGTACAGACAGCAGATGCCCTGAGTCGAAGGCAGTAGACAGAGGCGCTGTGTTCTGTGTTGCTGGCCGAGCTGGGACGGCGAGCCTGCTGTCTGCAGGCGTTGAACAGTATGTGTTGCTGCCAGGCATGTGAACGTCATCCGACTCGACGTGTCAGTGCCTTTCTCATTCCTCGCCGCCACCGATAGCGCCGCCAACCGGCGACAGCAGTCTTCACAGCCTGCTACGTCCCTGCAACGACACCAAGGGCGCCTTTGACGTCAAAAGGCGATACGCAGACGACAAGTTGGCCAAAAGGCAAAAGAAGTCTCCGACGGGACTCGAACCCGCAATCTCCCGCTTCGTAGGCGGATGCCTTATCCATTGGGCCACGGGGACGCTTCGAACAGATCACCTCCCGCCCAAAGTCACAACGTTAGGCATATTCACGCCCCGCCGCGATGACGCACAATCAGCACCTTCTGCCATAGCCACCGGGTGCACACACGTATCTACATCACCGGCAAGGTCTCCAGACCCATAACAATGGCCTAGCGTTGTCTGACAGAACGCCGCAAAACAATGCCGCTTTTCATACGAAACGGAATACGTTGTCGACGTCGGCCTGCCAGCGCGACCTTGCTGATGAATGGAGACGACAGCGAACAACCTGGACGGGTGCATGTGCGCGTCTGTGAACGACGTGGGTGATCGGTGTGTCGTCACGGGGCTCACACATTGTAGAGGACGATGGACGAAACAGTACAGACAGCAGATGCCCTGAGTCGAAGGCAGTAGACAGAGGCGCTGTGTTCTGTGTTGCTGGCCGAGCTGGGACGGCGAGCCTGCTGTCTGCAGGCGTTGAACAGTATGTGTTGCTGCCAGGCATGTGAACGTCATCCGACTCGACGTGTCAGTGCCTTTCTCATTCCTCGCCGCCACCGATAGCGCCGCCAACCGGCGACAGCAGTCTTCACAGCCTGCTACGTCCCTGCAACGACACCAAGGGCGCCTTTGACGTCAAAAGGCGATACGCAGACGACAAGTTGGCCAAAGGCAAAAGTCTCCGACGGGACTCGAACCCGCAATCTCCCGCTTCGTAGGCGGATGCCTTATCCATTGGGCCACGGGGACGCTTCGAACAGATCACCTCCCGCCCAAAGTCACAACGTTAGGCATATTCACGCCCCGCCGCGATGACGCACAATCAGCACCTTCTGCCATAGCCACCGGGTGCACACACGTATCTACATCACCGGCAAGGTCTCCAGACCCATAACAATGGCCTAGCGTTGTCTGACAGAACGCCGCAAAACAATGCCGCTTTTCATACGAAACGGAATACGTTGTCGACGTCGGCCTGCCAGCGCGACCTTGCTGATGAATGGAGACGACAGCGAACAACCTGGACGGGTGCATGTGCGCGTCTGTGAACGACGTGGGTGATCGGTGTGTCGTCACGGGGCTCACACATTGTAGAGGACGATGGACGAAACAGTACAGACAGCAGATGCCCTGAGTCGAAGGCAGTAGACAGAGGCGCTGTGTTCTGTGTTGCTGGCCGAGCTGGGACGGCGAGCCTGCTGTCTGCAGGCGTTGAACAGTATGTGTTGCTGCCAGGCATGTGAACGTCATCCGACTCGACGTGTCAGTGCCTTTCTCATTCCTCGCCGCCACCGATAGCGCCGCCAACCGGCGACAGCAGTCTTCACAGCCTGCTACGTCCCTGCAACGACACCAAGGGCGCCTTTGACGTCAAAAGGCGATACGCAGACGACAAGTTGGCCAAAGGCAAAACGAAGTCTCCGACGGGACTCGAACCCGCAATCTCCCGCTTCGTAGGCGGATGCCTTATCCATTGGGCCACGGGGACGCTTCGAACAGATCACCTCCCGCCCAAAGTCACAACGTTAGGCATATTCACGCCCCGCCGCGATGACGCACAATCAGCACCTTCTGCCATAGCCACCGGGTGCACACACGTATCTACATCACCGGCAAGGTCTCCAGACCCATAACAATGGCCTGGCGTTGTCTGACAGAACGCCGCAAAACACTGGCGCTTTTCATACGAAACGGAATACGTTGTCGACGTCGGCCTGCCAGCGCGACCTTGCTGATGAATGGAGACGACAGCGAACAACCTGGACGGGTGCATGTGCGCGTCTGTGAACGACGTGGGTGATCGGTGTGTCGTCACGGGGCTCACATATTGTAGAGGACGATGGACGAAACAGTACAGACAGCAGATGCCCTGAGTCGAAGGCAGTAGACAGAGGCGCTGTGTTCTGTGTTGCTGGCCGAGCTGGGACGGCGAGCCTGCTGTCTGCAGGCGTTGAACAGTATGTGTTGCTGCCAGGCATGTGAACGTCATCCGACTCGACGTGTCAGTGCCTTTCTCATTCCTCGCCGCCACCGATAGCGCCGCCAACCGGCGACAGCAGTCTTCACAGCCTGCTACGTCCCTGCAACGACACCAAGGGCGCCTTTGACGTCAAAAGGCGATACGCAGACGACAAGTTGGCCAAAAGGCAAACGAAGTCTCCGACGGGACTCGAACCCGCAATCTCCCGCTTCGTAGGCGGATGCCTTATCCATTGGGCCACGGGGACGCTTCGAACAGATCACCTCCCGCCCAAAGTCACAACGTTAGGCATATTCACGCCCCGCCGCGATGACGCACAATCAGCACCTTCTGCCATAGCCACCGGATGCACACACGTATCTACATCACCGGCAAGGTCTCCAGACCCATAACAATGGCCTGGCGTTGTCTGACAGAACGCCGCAAAACAATGCCGCTTTTCATACGAAACGGAATACGTTGTCGACGTCGGCCTGCCAGCGCGACCTTGCTGATGAATGGAGACGACAGCGAACAACCTGGACGGGTGCATGTGCGCGTCTGTGAACGACGTGGGTGATCGGTGTGTCGTCACGGGGCTCACACATTGTAGAGGACGATGGACGAAACAGTACAGACAGCAGATGCCCTGAGTCGAAGGCAGTAGACAGAGGCGCTGTGTTCTGTGTTGCTGGCCGAGCTGGGACGGCGAGCCTGCTGTCTGCAGGCGTTGAACAGTATGTGTTGCTGCCAGGCATGTGAACGTCATCCGACTCGACGTGTCAGTGCCTTTCTCATTCCTCGCCGCCACCGATAGCGCCGCCAACCGGCGACAGCAGTCTTCACAGCCTGCTACGTCCCTGCAACGACACCAAGGGCGCCTTTGACGTCAAAAGGCGATACGCAGACGACAAGTTGGCCAAAAGGCAAGGAAGTCTCCGACGGGACTCGAACCCGCAATCTCCCGCTTCGTAGGCGGATGCCTTATCCATTGGGCCACGGGGACGCTTCGAACAGATCACCTCCCGCCCAAAGTCACAACGTTAGGCATATTCACGCCCCGCCGCGATGACGCACAATCAGCACCTTCTGCCATAGCCACCGGATGCACACACGTATCTACATCACCGGCAAGGTCTCCAGACCCATAACAATGGCCTAGCGTTGTCTGACAGAACGCCGCAAAACAATGCCGCTTTTCATACGAAACGGAATACGTTGTCGACGTCGGCCTGCCAGCGCGACCTTGCTGATGAATGGAGACGACAGCGAACAACCTGGACGGGTGCATGTGCGCGTCTGTGAACGACGTGGGTGATCGGTGTGTCGTCACGGGGCTCACACATTGTAGAGGACGATGGACGAAACAGTACAGACAGCAGATGCCCTGAGTCGAAGGCAGTAGACAGAGGCGCTGTGTTCTGTGTTGCTGGCCGAGCTGGGACGGCGAGCCTGCTGTCTGCAGGCGTTGAACAGTATGTGTTGCTGCCAGGCATGTGAACGTCATCCGACTCGACGTGTCAGTGCCTTTCTCATTCCTCGCCGCCACCGATAGCGCCGCCAACCGGCGACAGCAGTCTTCACAGCCTGCTACGTCCCTGCAACGACACCAAGGGCGCCTTTGACGTCAAAAGGCGATACGCAGACGACAAGTTGGCCAAAAGGCAAAGGAAGTCTCCGACGGGACTCGAACCCGCAATCTCCCGCTTCGTAGGCGGATGCCTTATCCATTGGGCCACGGGGACGCTTCGAACAGATCACCTCCCGCCCAAAGTCACAACGTTAGGCATATTCACGCCCCGCCGCGATGACGCACAATCAGCACCTTCTGCCATAGCCACCGGGTGCACACACGTATCTACATCACCGGCAAGGTCTCCAGACCCATAACAATGGCCTAGCGTTGTCTGACAGAACGCCGCAAAACAATGCCGCTTTTCATACGAAACGGAATACGTTGTCGACGTCGGCCTGCCAGCGCGACCTTGCTGATGAATGGAGACGACAGCGAACAACCTGGACGGGTGCATGTGCGCGTCTGTGAACGACGTGGGTGATCGGTGTGTCGTCACGGGGCTCACACATTGTAGAGGACGATGGACGAAACAGTACAGACAGCAGATGCCCTGAGTCGAAGGCAGTAGACAGAGGCGCTGTGTTCTGTGTTGCTGGCCGAGCTGGGACGGCGAGCCTGCTGTCTGCAGGCGTTGAACAGTATGTGTTGCTGCCAGGCATGTGAACGTCATCCGACTCGACGTGTCAGTGCCTTTCTCATTCCTCGCCGCCACCGATAGCGCCGCCAACCGGCGACAGCAGTCTTCACAGCCTGCTACGTCCCTGCAACGACACCAAGGGCGCCTTTGACGTCAAAAGGCGATACGCAGACGACAAGTTGGCCAAAAGGCAAAGGAAGTCTCCGACGGGACTCGAACCCGCAATCTCCCGCTTCGTAGGCGGATGCCTTATCCATTGGGCCACGGGGACGCTTCGAACAGATCACCTCCCGCCCAAAGTCACAACGTTAGGCATATTCACGCCCCGCCGCGATGACGCACAATCAGCACCTTCTGCCATAGCCACCGGGTGCACACACGTATCTACATCACCGGCAAGGTCTCCAGACCCATAACAATGGCCTAGCGTTGTCTGACAGAACGCCGCAAAACAATGCCGCTTTTCATACGAAACGGAATACGTTGTCGACGTCGGCCTGCCAGCGCGACCTTGCTGATGAATGGAGACGACAGCGAACAACCTGGACGGGTGCATGTGCGCGTCTGTGAACGACGTGGGTGATCGGTGTGTCGTCACGGGGCTCACATATTGTAGAGGACGATGGACGAAACAGTACAGACAGCAGATGCCCTGAGTCGAAGGCAGTAGACAGAGGCGCTGTGTTCTGTGTTGCTGGCCGAGCTGGGACGGCGAGCCTGCTGTCTGCAGGCGTTGAACAGTATGTGTTGCTGCCAGGCATGTGAACGTCATCCGACTCGACGTGTCAGTGCCTTTCTCATTCCTCGCCGCCACCGATAGCGCCGCCAACCGGCGACAGCAGTCTTCACAGCCTGCTACGTCCCTGCAACGACACCAAGGGCGCCTTTGACGTCAAAAGGCGATACGCAGACGACAAGTTGGCCAAAAGGCAAAGGAAGTCTCCGACGGGACTCGAACCCGCAATCTCCCGCTTCGTAGGCGGATGCCTTATCCATTGGGCCACGGGGACGCTTCGAACAGATCACCTCCCGCCCAAAGTCACAACGTTAGGCATATTCACGCCCCGCCGCGATGACGCACAATCAGCACCTTCTGCCATAGCCACCGGGTGCACACACGTATCTACATCACCGGCAAGGTCTCCAGACCCATAACAATGGCCTAGCGTTGTCTGACAGAACGCCGCAAAACAATGCCGCTTTTCATACGAAACGGAATACGTTGTCGACGTCGGCCTGCCAGCGCGACCTTGCTGATGAATGGAGACGACAGCGAACAACCTGGACGGGTGCATGTGCGCGTCTGTGAACGACGTGGGTGATCGGTGTGTCGTCACGGGGCTCACATATTGTAGAGGACGATGGACGAAACAGTACAGACAGCAGATGCCCTGAGTCGAAGGCAGTAGACAGAGGCGCTGTGTTCTGTGTTGCTGGCCGAGCTGGGACGGCGAGCCTGCTGTCTGCAGGCGTTGAACAGTATGTGTTGCTGCCAGGCATGTGAACGTCATCCGACTCGACGTGTCAGTGCCTTTCTCATTCCTCGCCGCCACCGATAGCGCCGCCAACCGGCGACAGCAGTCTTCACAGCCTGCTACGTCCCTGCAACGACACCAAGGGCGCCTTTGACGTCAAAAGGCGATACGCAGACGACAAGTTGGCCAAAAGGCAAAAGGAAGTCTCCGACGGGACTCGAACCCGCAATCTCCCGCTTCGTAGGCGGATGCCTTATCCATTGGGCCACGGGGACGCTTCGAACAGATCACCTCCCGCCCAAAGTCACAACGTTAGGCATATGCACGCCCCGCCGCGATGACGCACAATCAGCACCTTCTGCCATAGCCACCGGATGCACACACGTATCTACATCACCGGCAAGGTCTCCAGACCCATAACAATGGCCTGGCGTTGTCTGACAGAACGCCGCAAAACAATGCCGCTTTTCATACGAAACGGAATACGTTGTCGACGTCGGCCTGCCAGCGCGACCTTGCTGATGAATGGAGACGACAGCGAACAACCTGGACGGGTGCATGTGCGCGTCTGTGAACGACGTGGGTGATCGGTGTGTCGTCACGGGGCTCACATATTGTAGAGGACGATGGACGAAACAGTACAGACAGCAGATGCCCTGAGTCGAAGGCAGTAGACAGAGGCGCTGTGTTCTGTGTTGCTGGCCGAGCTGGGACGGCGAGCCTGCTGTCTGCAGGCGTTGAACAGTATGTGTTGCTGCCAGGCATGTGAACGTCATCCGACTCGACGTGTCAGTGCCTTTCTCATTCCTCGCCGCCACCGATAGCGCCGCCAACCGGCGACAGCAGTCTTCACAGCCTGCTACGTCCCTGCAACGACACCAAGGGCGCCTTTGACGTCAAAAGGCGATACGCAGACGACAAGTTGGCCAAAAGGCAAAGGAAGTCTCCGACGGGACTCGAACCCGCAATCTCCCGCTTCGTAGGCGGATGCCTTATCCATTGGGCCACGGGGACGCTTCGAACAGATCACCTCCCGCCCAAAGTCACAACGTTAGGCATATGCACGCCCCGCCGCGATGACGCACAATCAGCACCTTCTGCCATAGCCACCGGATGCACACACGTATCTACATCACCGGCAAGGTCTCCAGACCCATAACAATGGCCTGGCGTTGTCTGACAGAACGCCGCAAAACAATGCCGCTTTTCATACGAAACGGAATACGTTGTCGACGTCGGCCTGCCAGCGCGACCTTGCTGATGAATGGAGACGACAGCGAACAACCTGGACGGGTGCATGTGCGCGTCTGTGAACGACGTGGGTGATCGGTGTGTCGTCACGGGGCTCACATATTGTAGAGGACGATGGACGAAACAGTACAGACAGCAGATGCCCTGAGTCGAAGGCAGTAGACAGAGGCGCTGTGTTCTGTGTTGCTGGCCGAGCTGGGACGGCGAGCCTGCTGTCTGCAGGCGTTGAACAGTATGTGTTGCTGCCAGGCATGTGAACGTCATCCGACTCGACGTGTCAGTGCCTTTCTCATTCCTCGCCGCCACCGATAGCGCGCCGCCAACCGGCGACAGCAGTCTTCACAGCCTGCTACGTCCCTGCAACGACACCAAGGGCGCCTTTGACGTCAAAAGGCGATACGCAGACGACAAGTTGGCCAAAAGGCAAAAGGAAGTCTCCGACGGGACTCGAACCCGCAATCTCCCGCTTCGTAGGCGGATGCCTTATCCATTGGGCCACGGGGACGCTTCGAACAGATCACCTCCCGCCCAAAGTCACAACGTTAGGCATATGCACGCCCCGCCGCGATGACGCACAATCAGCACCTTCTGCCATAGCCACCGGATGCACACACGTATCTACATCACCGGCAAGGTCTCCAGACCCATAACAATGGCCTGGCGTTGTCTGACAGAACGCCGCAAAACAATGCCGCTTTTCATACGAAACGGAATACGTTGTCGACGTCGGCCTGCCAGCGCGACCTTGCTGATGAATGGAGACGACAGCGAACAACCTGGACGGGTGCATGTGCGCGTCTGTGAACGACGTGGGTGATCGGTGTGTCGTCACGGGGCTCACATATTGTAGAGGACGATGGACGAAACAGTACAGACAGCAGATGCCCTGAGTCGAAGGCAGTAGACAGAGGCGCTGTGTTCTGTGTTGCTGGCCGAGCTGGGACGGTGAGCCTGCTGTCTGCAGGCGTTGAACAGTATGTGTTGCTGCCAGGCATGTGAACGTCATCCGACTCGACGTGTCAGTGCCTTTCTCATTCCTCGCCGCCACCGATAGCGCCGCCAACCGGCGACAGCAGTCTTCACAGCCTGCTACGTCCCTGCAACGACACCAAGGGCGCCTTTGACGTCAAAAGGCGATACGCAGACGACAAGTTGGCCAAAAGGCAAAAGGAAGTCTCCGACGGGACTCGAACCCGCAATCTCCCGCTTCGTAGGCGGATGCCTTATCCATTGGGCCACGGGGACGCTTCGAACAGATCACCTCCGCCCAAAGTCACAACGTTAGGCATATGCACGCCCCGCCGCGATGACGCACAATCAGCACCTTCTGCCATAGCCACCGGATGCACACACGTATCTACATCACCGGCAAGGTCTCCAAACCCATAACAATGGCCTGGCGTTGTCTGACAGAACGCCGCAAAACAATGCCGCTTTTCATACGAAACGGAATACGTTGTCGACGTCGGCCTGCCAGCGCGACCTTGCTGATGAATGGAGACGACAGCGAACAACCTGGACGGGTGCATGTGCGCGTCTGTGAACGACGTGGGTGATCGGTGTGTCGTCACGGGGCTCACATATTGTAGAGGACGATGGACGAAACAGTACAGACAGCAGATGCCCTGAGTCGAAGGCAGTAGACAGAGGCGCTGTGTTCTGTGTTGCTGGCCGAGCTGGGACGGTGAGCCTGCTGTCTGCAGGCGTTGAACAGTATGTGTTGCTGCCAGGCATGTGAACGTCATCCGACTCGACGTGTCAGTGCCTTTCTCATTCCTCGCCGCCGCCGATAGCGCCGCCAACCGGCGACAGCAGTCTTCACAGCCTGCTACGTCCCTGCAACGACACCAAGGGCGCCTTTGACGTCAAAAGGCGATACGCAGACGACAAGTTGGCCAAAAGGCAAAAGGAAGTCTCCGACGGGACTCGAACCCGCAATCTCCCGCTTCGTAGGCGGATGCCTTATCCATTGGGCCACGGGGACGCTTCGAACAGATCACCTCCCGCCCAAAGTCACAACGTTAGGCATATGCACGCCCCGCCGCGATGACGCACAATCAGCACCTTCTGCCATAGCCACCGGATGCACACACGTATCTACATCACCGGCAAGGTCTCCAAACCCATAACAATGGCCTGGCGTTGTCTGACAGAACGCCGCAAAACAATGCCGCTTTTCATACGAAACGGAATACGTTGTCGACGTCGGCCTGCCAGCGCGACCTTGCTGATGAATGGAGACGACAGCGAACAACCTGGACGGTGCATGTGCGCGTCTGTGAACGACGTGGGTGATCGGTGTGTCGTCACGGGGCTCACATATTGTAGAGGACGATGGACGAAACAGTACAGACAGCAAATGCCCTGAGTCGAAGGCAGTAGACAGAGGCGCTGTGTTCTGTGTTGCTGGCCGAGCTGGGACGGTGAGCCTGCTGTCTGCAGGCGTTGAACAGTATGTGTTGCTGCCAGGCATGTGAACGTCATCCGACTCGACGTGTCAGTGCCTTTCTCATTCCTCGCCGCCGCCGATAGCGCCGCCAACCGGCGACAGCAGTCTTCACAGCCTGCTACGTCCCTGCAACGACACCAAGGGCGCCTTTGACGTCAAAAGGCGATACGCAGACGACAAGTTGGCCAAAAGGCAAAACGAAGTCTCCGACGGGACTCGAACCCGCAATCTCCCGCTTCGTAGGCGGATGCCTTATCCATTGGGCCACGGGGACGCTTCGAACAGATCACCTCCCGCCCAAAGTCACAACGTTAGGCATATGCACGCCCCGCCGCGATGACGCACAATCAGCACCTTCTGCCATAGCCACCGGATGCACACACGTATCTACATCACCGGCAAGGTCTCCAGACCCATAACAATGGCCTAGCGTTGTCTGACAGAACGCCGCAAAACAATGCCGCTTTTCATACGAAACGGAATACGTTGTCGACGTCGGCCTGCCAGCGCGACCTTGCTGATGAATGGAGACGACAGCGAACAACCTGGACGGGTGCATGTGCGCGTCTGTGAACGACGTGGGTGATCGGTGTGTCGTCACGGGGCTCACACATTGTAGAGGACGATGGACGAAACAGTACAGACAGCAGATGCCCTGAGTCGAAGGCAGTAGACAGAGGCGCTGTGTTCTGTGTTGCTGGCCGAGCTGGGACGGTGAGCCTGCTGTCTGCAGGCGTTGAACAGTATGTGTTGCTGCCAGGCATGTGAACGTCATCCGACTCGACGTGTCAGTGCCTTTCTCATTCCTCGCCGCCGCCGATAGCGCCGCCAACCGGCGACAGCAGTCTTCACAGCCTGCTACGTCCCTGCAACGACACCAAGGGCGCCTTTGACGTCAAAAGGCGATACGCAGACGACAAGTTGGCCAAAAGGCAAAAGGAAGTCTCCGACGGGACTCGAACCCGCAATCTCCCGCTTCGTAGGCGGATGCCTTATCCATTGGGCCACGGGGACGCTTCGAACAGATCACCTCCCGCCCAAAGTCACAACGTTAGGCATATGCACGCCCCGCCGCGATGACGCACAATCAGCACCTTCTGCCATAGCCACCGGATGCACACACGTATCTACATCACCGGCAAGGTCTCCAAACCCATAACAATGGCCTAGCGTTGTCTGACAGAACGCCGCAAAACAATGCCGCTTTTCATACGAAACGGAATACGTTGTCGACGTCGGCCTGCCAGCGCGACCTTGCTGATGAATGGAGACGACAGCGAACAACCTGGACGGGTGCATGTGCGCGTCTGTGAACGACGTGGGTGATCGGTGTGTCGTCACGGGGCTCATGCGTTCACCAACGCCATGTCAACTAGCCCGAGGAACAGCCCTTTGTAGTATTTGCTGAATCTGTTGTGTGGAACAGCATAAGTTAGCATACTTATCCCCTCCGTGTCAGCATAGGCCCAATCGTTACCTTATCGACATTTGCATCGAATACGACTGAAGTCGCAGCTGATCATGCCTGTCAACGCCTCCCATGTAACGTTGATTCTCGGCGACAAGCCCTGGACAGGGTACATCATTCACAGAAGTCGCTTCCGTGTCGGTATTAGCGTCAACTTGGAGCGCGTTCATGTCAACATTCATGGAAGCCACGACAATGTCAGGATTACCATCCCCTGGTAGCCCATTCTTGTCAGCATTCGCGGAAGTCACGCCGTCCGTGTCAGCATGAGATTCATCTGGTAGCCCATTCATGTCAGCATTCTCGGAAGTCGAGTCCATGTCAGCATTATCTACGGTAAATAAACGCACTCTGTCAGCATAGAGTACTTTTTCATCATAGGAACAAATCGATATACCTTCCGGGACAGTATGACTGCTTGTAGGAGGTTCAACAGCACTGACAGGAGGCTCCAAGGCTACCCCATCGCTCTCTGTCAGCGCAAGATGTTACTAAGCCGATTCGCACAAGGAACATCATCAGTGAGACTTACTTTTGCTGTTTTGTTCCCCCACACTTTGTCAAATGCAGCAATCTCGCGGCGTCGCTTGGTAGTGTCGTGCTCTAGCTGTTTCTTCGTCCGCTCCTTGGGTAGCGTGGGCGCCGGGGTTTTGGGGGACTTTGTAGATGCTGTCACAGCCCGGTTCTTCGCTGGCCCTTTGGACGACGTCTTACGCGCTTTGGGTGCCTTCTCGGGCGCTTTGGGCACCTTCTCGGGTGCTGCTGCGCGCCGAGGATTCGATTTAGGACCCCCATCTGTGGCGTCAGGTAAGGTACCGCTGACTACAATACAGACAACCACCGTAGATTAGCAAATGTAGCATTGAAAGCAAAACGAAGTGTACGTACTGGCATGAGCTTGCGAGCGCACCATTACGTTCACAATGTTGTGCCGACTGCAGAGCTCTGTGTCCGTCCGCACGTAGGCCAGAAGGTCATCCTCGCCGTTGAAATAGTCAACGCCTCGCTTTCCGCCCCGGACACGCGTCCAGGTTTCACGTAGTTGTGGCTGGAGCCGCAAATAATAGTTAGGTACAGCGCATTTACACATTTAGCACCTCAAACATACTGGATCTCGATGTCCCGGGGCTGCCTTCCACGTCCAGCCGTCCTTGCAAAGTCGAGGCCAAATATCTTTGAAATCCATTGCGTACGCCATTTTGCTTGTGCTCTATTCGGAGAAATCTTCAAATGACTGGTGCGGCGGCAAAGCGGCAAAGGGGGAACCGATATTTGTTTTTTCCCCAAAAGTGAGGCTTTCATGGGATGTGCTTTCCCACGGTACTTCAAGCCATATGATATGACAACCAATGAAATCATTCTATTTCCACACGTGGACCAATCATAATCTTTCTTTGTGGGAAGGGCGATGAAACCGATTTGCGGATTTAGAGGTATAGTGAAATCAAGTAGTTGTTATGCTGTTCCGGAACAGCATAAGACGAATTTCCGACCCTCCGCGTGCAAGGGGTTAAATCACTGAAAACTAATGGAATATGTATTGATGAGCGCTTACCTCGCAAGACCACTAAACTCGACGACGCTTTGTAATGTACGCATGACTCGCGACTTGCGATCGTATAGTACGAACTGAGCGCGAAAGAATCTGCCTCGGTACCTGGAGCGGAATCTCGTCGCTTGTATCTTGATCTAATAGACGAGCGTCAATAATAGGTTGCGTCAAAGCGTGCGTGGTTGGAGGTGGTGCTTCAGCTGCATCCGAGTATGGAAACGCGTCAAGAATATCAGGAACAGCGGGGCATCGCACCCGACCCAGGATATACGTATCGTTCGATACTGAAGCAGTATCCCGCCCAATAGTTCCTAGGAGAATGTGCATATTGGCTTGCTCATTTAGGCCATACACCTCCTCATATTTAGAGGATACGTTGGTGTTGAGGATGGTGCAGACCGCCTCGAGTTGTGAGCCGATACAGTATCATTATCCAATTGTTGAGCCGCTGGGTTTCGCCTCGATCGTGGGCCACGTGATTTAAAACGGCGCGCTTGTCGCTAAAAGCTTAGTTGCGTCCATCATATGCGGATACATATTAGTGGGTCTCAGCTTTGGCAGCAGCAAGCTGAAGGAAAGATCCCTCCAGTCGAAATTTGTCCAATCAAATACATCTAAAACTGAGAGCCCCGCTACTAGCAGCAGCAAAGCAACCACCGCAACCCCCCATGCCACGTACATCAGGTCGCACCAAGCTTATCAGGTCACTCCAGAAGCACCTCGACTACCGCCTCCAGCCTCGGAGGCTGCGCGCTCTGTATGGTATTGACGATACCACAGAAGACGAGCTTGATAACGCGTTGCTGTCTCACCTGCAGCTTGTGTTGGAAAAGCGCTACATAGCCCATCACATCCAAGTCGCTCATACGCCACGCTTTGTCTGATCGATGCAAAGGTTTGGATCGCAAGTTTCGGCTCTCGTTTCGAATTGAGATATATTCCTTCCACAAACTAGTGGGACTCATTCAGGATCATAGTGCGTTCAAGGTGGCCGAGGGTGCCAAAGCGACGACCCTCCGGCGTTCCAGTTATTCATATTACTGAAATATATCGGAACTCTATGTTCCAATGCCAGCATCGACCAGCTCGATGTGATTTTCGACGTAAGCAGCGGCGTCTACTATGACTACATTCATCGGTGCTCTCGTGCTTTGTTCGCGCTCTACGACGACGTCGTGCGCTGGCCATCGGAACGGGAACGCAAGATAATTGCTGACAGTATCGAGGATGCGGTCGATTTCCCGAAGTGCGTTGGACTAGTAGATGGAACGCTGCTGCCGCTTGCATTCAAGCCGAGTCTTAATGGTGAAGACTATTTTTCTCGGAAGGTGGCTACGCACTTAAAGCGTTGTTGTTTTGTGATGATGATGCTCGAGTTACATATTCATTTGCGGGTTGGCCTGGTAGCACCCATGATAATCGAGTATGGACAAACTCGGTTGTGTACAGAAATGCATCGGAGCTTTTCGTGATTCACAATCTGACCCGCTTCCACCTGAACCGGAGGACGATGTTGCTGCAGAGCGCCGCCGTGCTTCTGAGCTTCGTGAAGAACAAAATGACGGCATCATAGCAACTTCAGAAGAATGCGATGATACACGAGATCGGCTTTCTACTATCTCATAGAAAATATAGTCGCTTTAAGGTTGCTTAATAGGAAGAAGTTCATCGATCTCACTCTCTGGTATTCCGTCATCCCGAAGACGCTTCCTACCCCTCGCTAGCCCCAACGTCAACTGGATAACTTCCATCTGTGCCTGGACATGCTCATTGTCATCTTGGGCTTCCAGCAAACGAACACGGATCTGCTCGGTGCACTCAATACGGCGCTCTTCAAGGCTCGTATTTTGTTTTATCTGCTCCGTTGCAGTTGAATTTACCCTCATGTAGCACCTTCTTGCTCTGCTGCTCTTGCTCCTTGATGCGAGAAAATGCGAGTTAAAATCAATCCATGCGGCTACAGAGATGGATGCAGCCGACTTTGGGGGCCGAATGGAGGGGATGTGTCTTGTCCCAGACGAGGTGGTAACAGTCGTTGATGGCACTGTTGAGCTGGTACCCGGAGATACATCGCTCACCCCTGACCCTTCACTGCCCTCACGTTGAAATAAATCATCTTCATTTGTCAACATGGGTCTGGTCCCCTATCATCCATCACGTTTTTTTAGTTGGTCATAGTGAGGACAATAAGACTTAATAGCTTGCTGAAGGCTATCTTGATTTGTGATCCCCACTTCTGTGTTCGCGAGAAAGTCGCACGTCGCGCGGAAGCTCACCTCGAGCGAACCATTTTTTGGTGATGGTGTATTTAGGCTTTCTGGTGTGGGTTATTCCCTTGAAGCGGACGAGACGAGATATCTCCATCGCCAGAGACGTTTTCGTTTCACCACTGCCCTCCCCTCGCCACTTGACGTAGTTACCCTCCGCCGAGAGCCAATACAGGAGAACACTCATGGAGCTGACTGTCGAGTCTGGGCCGTCGGACACCCACAGAGTTCGTCGAGTCGCTTTAATCTTCTTCTTGGTAGGCCCAGGAGGCCTGATTGCATCCGGGGGCGCCCTCTTCCTCGAGTGTTACTGGGCGGTTTTCACTTTCGGAGCCGTCTGCACTGGTTGCAGCGGCCTCCCTAGGGTTCATATTGAGCAGCAGATCCTTTTCCCTCGATCGCTTTTCGTTTCTGCTGCCACGAAGCTATAATGCCACCAAAATCGTGGCAGGATAGAAAGCTTGACAGCACAATAAGGCGATTATTTTCGGCGAGTTTCGACCAAGCGGAAAATAGTCCCACCGCGGTTTATCTTGCTGCTGCCAAAACTCAGACCCACTATTATACGTGCTGGAGAATTGACACTGACACGCTATTGAAGTCGCGTCCACGATCCACTCATTTACTATAGTACCTTCCCATTGTTAAGTAAGACATGAGAGGCCTTGATGTGCTGGTTCACGTCGTCAACATGGAATTCGGACTTCCTTTTCTTTTTCTCTTGCTCGTATTTGTCTGTGTACACTGTTCAATAGCTGCCCGGCTGCCAGCGGCTGTAATTGATCTGGATCTGCTGAAATCGTTCTGTGGGGGATTGTGTTGCCTATGGACGTTTTGCTCAGCAAGTTGGCGAGGAGTTAAGTGTTTCACTGGCACTAGTCGTTGATGCAGCCCTCCGATTGGTGGAAGTGCTGTTGCTATAAGCTGGCCCGACTTCTTTATTTTATTGTAGTAGCTTTGAGGCGCTTCGAACTTTCGGTTATGCTCAAAAGTTGAGTTTCTTAGCTAGATAAGCAATGCGCGATTCGTTAAGAAGCAAAACCATGACAATCGGCGTGGCATGAGAGGAGTCCTCGAGTTTATAGTTCGAAAACATCGCGCATCATACGAGCAGCCACCCGCAAGGCAAAGCATATGGGTCCCGCGACTGGCTTGGAGCTCGCAGAGGATTGGAAGAAGAAACGCAAGGCTGGGACGCAGGCCGCGCCAAGAAACCTGCTGCTGCTGCCGGGTACCGGTCTGGTGCCCGCGCACTCCTTTCCCAGTGAGGTGACACCGGACGCTAATTCATCTACTGCGCCGAGACCAGAGTTCCTTCCATGCGCGGTAGGAGACATCCCATCGTAGGCAGATAGGCTCGACACCCGATATGTTTGTACCGGTGCAGTGGCCACCGGCGGAGATGTTGACACAGCCCTCGTGTTCAATCGCGTTGCTTCCGCTAATACAGTCAATGCGGATGCTGTTCATGCAACATCGAGGCCCGCCATCTAGTACCAGCTACGTGCGATTCTCACAAATACAGCGTTCAACCTGAAGTCGGTCGTTTTCGCCGGTCGACATGGCAGCTGCGGCGCCGCCTCCAATCCAATCCCTCTCGCTTACAAAGAAAGTCGACAAGTTGTTCGAGATATTCAGTGATCTGCGCCAAGTATGTCATCACTGCATCAAACCACCCAGGCAGCATCGGGATCATCGGCCACGGAACGAGCAGTGGGTACGGTCTTCGAGCGCCTTCTGGTCCCCGGGACTACTGACATCGGTATTTACTGGTACACAAGCGGTACTGTCGGATACAAGAAGGGAACTGCAAATCGCAGTGATTTGATGGGCTGTTGGGGTAGTGTCGGACGTAAGAGTTTTGTCGGATCAAAAAGCTGCTGATAGTACTGGAAGCAGAAACAAACCCTGTCAAAGCTGTTGCACGTCACCACCGCGTTGACCCGACCCAGATCCGATGCTGGGCGAAAATCGGGCCAAGTTGGAAGCTGTTGTGCTGCGAAACCCTCGGGCCAAGACGTTCAATGCAGGACGAGCCCGTGCAGAACCTACGCTTGAAGAAGATTTAGCAGCGTGGATAATAGAGCGACGAACACACGGGCTAGCGGTATCGACGAATCAGGTGATCTCTAAGGCACTTTCAAGCAACCCCTCATTTCGGAATGGCAGCAGCAAATCGATGTGGAAATGGGTGTACCCTTTTCTACATCGCCACCGCCTTAGCATTCGCCGTAAGACACGCGTTGGACAAAAGCTCATCGGGCATCTACAAGAAGTTCGTCGTGAATTTGTTGAAGCTGTTAACGAGCGTTTTGAACCTGGGGGTACATTGGAAGGAACCCCACCAGCTTTACGAGTGAACATGGACGAAACAGCAGTTTTCTTTGAGATGACGTCGAGTACTACAATCAACGCGGTCAATGCACGGACTGTGTCTATCCGCGGCAGCGGTTCTAACGCTAGACGGTTAACTGCATGTGTAAGCTGCGCTCAAGACGGGACCATACTTCTGTTTCTTTTGTTGTGTTCAAAGCTAAACCCGGAGCAACTATTGAGCAGAGTCTTGGCAGACTACGGCCACCCGGTGTGTTCGGGTGCTGCCAAGATAGCTGAGTGACGGACGCAGATTTGGTTTGAGAAGGTGTGGAAGCCTTATGCGGCTTCTCATGTGTCGTCACTGCTGATGCTGGACAAATTTAAGTGCCATCTGCAGGCATCTTTTGTTAGGAAACTGAACGGTATTGGTACGGAGCTGGAGGTGATCCCTGATGGATACACCTGTGTTCTGCAGCCTTGCGATGTTGGTATTAGAAACCACTCAAAGACGGCATTCCGTGTCACTATAATGACTGGGCCGTCATGAAAATGGACAACTTGCAGGAGACGCCAAAGTGCCCGTCCCAGATCGAACTGATATTTTAGGTGGCTTGTTTCAGCGTGGGAATCCATTTGGAGCGACACGATTGTCAAGACATTTGCATCAATTGGATATGGGGTCAATCCTAACACTCAAGATGTGGATGCAGAGGATGCGGTTGCAGTGCAAGGTGAAGGAGATGACGATATAGAACTATCTGATTTAGTGCTACACGTTAACTCTCAGATGCTCTTCGACGTCGGTGAGCATTAAACAACGAACTATTCCCATGTTGCGCTGCTGTTGTCGGCCTTCCTTAGATCTTCAACTACAGTCGCTATCTTATTCACGTACGCCACTCTCATCCGCAGAAGCCGACGCGGCAGATAGCCCACGTGACACGCTTGTGCCCCCGAGCGAATGACGTGAGCCTTCCCGACGTATTCGACCTCTCCATCGTCCCCAATCACTGCTTCCCCTAAATACAACGATATTGTCGACCTTTACGTGCTGGCCACAGACTTCGTGGGCTGTGCAGCTTCTCCCTGCCCCTCCTTCGCCGCAGCCCACGACGTCCACGCCAGACATTATATGTGGTGGCTTTCCTTCCTGTGTAGCGTAACAGAGAGAGTTAGGTATTGCGCAAGAATTGCATAGGACGCCACGGCAGCCTTCCCATGAATACTCGGGTCCCAGCGCAAAAGTCGAAGTGAGGCTCATTATGTCCAGCGCAAAAGTAAAAATGAAGCTCATTGGCTAATATTAGTGGTTAAAGGAGGTTTTAACCTAGAAAGTAAGAGGGTGTTCGACTTGACGCTTAAATTGCTGTTTCGGGCGATAAGGAGGTGTGACACGAAGCGGTTGTGGATTTTATCCCGCCGCGCTCACACTGCCTTACAGTACTACTGGATGAGTGCGACTGGTTGAAGTGGAGGTGGATTGAGTATGGCGCTGGTGTACGACGCTCGCGCTTAGTTGAAAGGATGCAAGGCAAAGGAGGAGCCCACAGGCCAGGAAGTGCGCACTGGATGCGGGCGCATTCCAGTGAATTATACACACTCAGTCCTGGCCGCCGAGTCTCTGACAGCAGGTCAACCCAATGTACAAAAGTGCGTCCGAGTGCCTGCGTAGAGGAGACGCTGCCCGGAGGAAAAACCTACGATACAACGAACGTTCAAGGTCGCACCGATTCCGAGTTCGGTTGGTGGTCTCTCTACTGAAGAGCCAAGACGAGATCAGAGCGACGATCAGCATACTCGTGTGCTGAAATGAACTATCCAAGTTGTCGTGTACGCTCATTGAGTGTGCGCACATTTCATATTACCCTGCTGTCTAAGGTGGATTGTGTGATCACCCCTAGGACTTGATTGATTGACTCCGTGTGAAAGGAAGTGTATTTGTGTGTGTGAGAGAGAAGAGTTTAAGTCCCTCATTTTGAGTGAGGGTGGTGGGCGAAGAACGTTACGATCGTCCAAGACTGACCAGTATCCTTGGGTGACAGTTCCAAAGTTGACTGTCGAAGAGACCCCACTCAAGGGTCTATAAGAATAAGCAGTGGCTGTATATTTCATTTAGTAGTGTGTATTCTCGGTATTTGTTGGTGATTCTGAAGGTGATCTGTCTGTGATTCACTCTTTCAGTCTAACCAGTGTCTCATTCAGTGAAAGTTTGGACGACACTCAAGTACTCTGCATTCGACTGTGTGTACAACTCGGTTCTACGGTGGACGCCCTGGTTTTCGGATTAAACGGACCATATAAGGGATTACACAAGGACTTACGTCACACTGGGGCGAGATCTACACATATCTCAATCAGTGGTTCAGCCATCCTCATTCAGAGTGTCTGGTGCACTATACGAACCTAAAAGTGTGCACCCACTTCGTCACAGCTGGTGCGCGTGCCTGGATTCGAACCAGGGATTTCACCAAGAGTAGTATATATCGATCGAGTTTTGGGGTGCTGAGTTCACTAACCTCCTAATCTGCAGTGGTTATGATTGGAAGAGCAACAGCACAGCGAGGAAGAGGACGTGGCGAGCCTGTACGGCAGTCGCGTCGAGCGCAAGGATTGTCGCCCGAGGAGACCAAGTCCCTGGATCAGGTCCAGAAGGAGGCTCGAGCGGCGAGGGCTGCCAAGAGCAGCACAAGAGGAGAAGGAGTCAGCGGCGGTCCCGGGCCAACCTGCACCAGGAACCGTTGTTCCGGAAGCGCACCATGCTGCCCTGGATACGAGTACGACAAGCAGTGGTACACAGGACTCGACGAGTGGCTCTGGATGTGACCCAGTCTCAACAGTGAGGCTGGAGGAGAGCGAATCCATGTCGGATGAGCCCGCACAGACGTCTAAGGGAGGCGTCGGCAAGGTTGAGTCGCCGGCTGTGGATGTCCCGCAGCTGGATGAAGAAGTGGGCACACCGGATGAAGAGTCGAAGTTCGAGCGTGAAGGCCCGTTGTCCACTGTCAAGGAGGAAGATGGTCTACTGGAAGAGAAGTTTGAAGTTCCAGTACTGTCACCTCGTCATGTGGAGGCCACTTCGAATGTCCCAGCGCGAGCGCCACTGGATATGCCACGAGAAAACGAAGAATTACCATCAAGGGATGTGGCATCCTGTGAAGCAGTTGAAGCGCTGCAGTTGGTCAAGTCTGAAGAATCCAATGTGTACAGTGAACAACCGAGCGAGCCGCAGCTGAAGTTGTACGTGGTCGAACAAGTGAGACGGTGGGAGCAGTTTCGTTCCGAGATTACTACACCACTCAAGGTCCAGTACACTTGGCCAGAGCCAGTACCTGATTTTCAACCGTGGTGGCTGGCTACTGTGGCTACGTCCGAGTATTTGCGCGAGAGATTGTCTTCGTCGACCGCGGATGGTGTGTGTGGATCAGCGAGTGGCAACTGACACGTGCAGAATTATGTATCGGTCAGGATGTCATGGATATTGGCATCACCCCTGGAGCATTGGACACACGTGAGTATGTCGCGTTGGTTCCAACGCTGTTGTCTGAGGCTGGTTTCCGGTTCCGGAATCTGGTCCCAATGTGGTCTCAGTGGAAGGCGTCCAAGATGGCTCCAAGTCTGATTCGCACCATAACTGAAGACTTTCAGCATTTTCTCGGGTTTTTGGAACTACTGGAGTGACGTCAAGTGACTGCAGGAATACCAAGTGAGGTCGTCCTACTGGAGGATCACTCTGAATTGAGCATACTGGATCATGATCCAGAACGACCCATTATGGAGTACCATGCAGAAGATGCCGATCACGACTTGTTGATGACCGACCATGAAACTGGATTATTGGGCCGTGAATATGTGTTGCGACTGAGAGTGTCTGGAGTTCGGATAACAAGAAGCCCGAGAGGGTCGAGTGGAATTGAGTCTGATCCGAAGCGACCACAACATGAACCACCTCGTCCGGAATCAGCATCAACTCCGTCATTGAGTTCGCTGCCATCTTATCGTTCAGCGGATGAAGTCGTGGCCAGTGTGTCTTTGCAGAGCGATCAACTAGCCCTGAGTCGAGGACCCTCATCCAGAGTGTCGAGCTCGTTCACGAATTTGCTCAACACTTCTGGAGACACTGATGACTCCATGTACAGCAATGTACACGGATCACGTTCGTCGCGAGGGAGTTCTGGATCCTCGTCGTTATGGTTCAAAGGCCAACCTAGGTCGGCTCGTATGCCGTACCTGGGATACACTCCTATGGTGATGGCCGCTCAAGCTGGTGCTATGCAGTCCGGTGGAGCCGCCGGATTTGGTGGGCAGATTACGAGGACGATGCTTCCTCCCACCGGCGACGGTTGATCAGGAAGATGCTGCTATGACTGAGTCGGAGCATGCTGCCACTCGAAGTGAGCCAAGGTCGAGGACGTCATCGAGAAGACGTGGGACATCCAGTGTGTCGCATAGTGATCATCGATGTTCGCGAGACCGAGATCGCTCGCCTGTGAAATCAACTAAGTCGAAGTATACCACTAGTCGGTCGGGCCGTTCTGAACGATTTAGCCGACCCAGTCGGTCAGGTTCCAGAGCGTCTGTCAGATCAGGAGCGTCCGAAGTGGCGTTGAATTCGATGCGACATACTCAGGGAGCTTTACGAAGGATGGAGGATGAAGAGCAAGCGATGAAGGCTCAAACAGAAGCGGAACTGCGTGCTGGTCTCCTTGCGATTCAGCATTCAGTTACTAAAAGTTCCCATTCCGCGCCAACGACGTCTCAGCCAGTGCAGGAACCTCAGTCAGTAAAGCAGAGTGTGCCTTCTGAACAAGAAGTGGCCGCTTCATTACGACGCGCCATGGAAGCAGAGTTTCAGAAGCAATGGCGGCAGAAGCAGACTGAAGAGGAAGTTGGTCGTGAAAAGTTTGTCAAAGCTATTGCGAAGGAACGCGACAACCAGTTGGCCTAATTGCAACAGCAGATTCAGGCGATGAAGCTCGAGCGTACCCATGAGCGGGAGTCTACGGAGAACGTTCAGCGTTTCCTAGCCAATCAGGTGAAAGATCTTCGTTCGACGCAGGCCGCTGCTCAAGTACCGAGTGGTGTAGCACCGGATGATGCACACAAGGATACGCTTACGTCGGGCTGTGACGCACTTCTGGCAGCTCAATTGCATGGTACGCTCGAAGCAGTGAACCTGGCTAGGACTAAGGAGATCGCGAATGCTCAGGCAGCCGCATCTCAGGGGATGTCTTCCAAGTCGAAGCAGGACGCTCCATCCAGTTCGCCAAAACCAACTTCATCCAGAGCAGCTCCTGCCAAGAATGGTGGTGATTCAAAGTCTGAAAGAAGAAGACTCCGCCACCAAAGAAGTCGTCCAAAAGATATCGAGTCGTGGTGGAGGACCTCCGGACTCTGGTCCCGAAACTGATTCGGATCACGATGATGACGGATTCAGTTCGGATCATTCGGATAGCTCACTGGATGATGTTCCGACAGATGCGGGCCAGACTACAACTGCGACGGACGGAGCTTCAGTGCTGACTCTCCAACCGTACGTCCGTTCAAGCTCACTGAATGATTTCGGCGAGGAGGCTCCGCTGCACTGGTGGGAGAAATTTCTCAGTATGAGCATTCAGGGTACCAGACCAAGGTGTACGAGTTACGCCTCAAGCTGTCTGACTCTGCGCGGAATTGACGTTATCAGTTCCCGAAACATCAGAGGCGAGAATGGACGAAGTTATCGAAGGTGTTCAAGTCGAAGTACTGCAAGTCTCAGGTGTCCAATTCGGCACGTTACTACACAATTTTGCACAAGAGGAGTGAGACTCCACTCGAGTTCTTTTACCGACTGAATGCGAAGGCGAGCAAGGCGGATGTGAATTTCAATCGTTCAGCCAAGAGTCGTGAGCAACATATCAAGCGTTTTGTGCGGAAGATCATTGATGCTCCCATAAAGACGAGCTTGACGAGTCAACTGTTCCTAAGTGTCGACGATCTGGAAACTGTCTTGCGATAGCATCAGGAGGACTGGTATGACGATGATCATCGTCAGCTGCATTCTACCCCGAAGCCGCGGGATTCTCGACCAGACAATCGACTCAGGTCGAGATCTGCTGTGCGAACGGCATACCTCACTCAGGGCGACAGCGAAAAAGATGATGATGATCATAAGTGCGTTTTCGCTATGCAGTTAAAGATGTCCGATCTCCACCGATGGCGTCCAGGCCTGAACCAACCGTCCCTAGCCTTTACGATTCGGACGGGAACGGCCACGATTCAGTGATGATGGCCGAAAAGATGAACAATTTGGTGTATCGTGCTATGGAGAACTCTGGATGGCGTCCACCTCATTCAGGAGGACCGCCACCTCATCCAGTACCAAGGCCGACTCCACAACAAACGCCGCCGTCACCTCGCCGCGAGAATCCGGATCGGGATGAATGGTGTGATGTGTGTGAGCGTCCTGGACACCGTGCGGATAACTGCTGGCAAGACGTGGTGTGAACCAAGTGCCACCGAACGGGACACCCTGAACAAATGTGCCGGACTTTGCCATGCAGGAAGTGCGATCAATTTCACGATGGTCGCTGTGAAGACTGGAAGATGCTCGAGGCTATGAAGAAGCTCGCGCTCCAAGGTTTGCTGAAAGACATGCCGAAGTCAGTACGAGACTGGCTCCATGAAAGCGACACAAACTCTGGGGAGAAACCGTTAAACCACTAAGCCCGCTGGATGGGGATCCAGTACGTGTGGCGAAGTGGATTACCGAAATGTCGGAGATGTGAAAAGGGAGAAAAGACCGAGGTCACTATTTCGGATCTCGGACTGGATCCATTACTGGATCAAGGGGCTGGATCCAACCTGTTATTTGTCATGAGATCGGGGAACAGAATACGATCAGGCGATGACGGATTACGGCAAAGCGGAGATCGGCCAGCTGACCGGGAAAGAGTAACCTCACGTATCTCACGGATGGGACCGCAGATCCAGAGTCAAGATTAGTGATCATCCTGGATCTTGGATCCATTACCATGGATCTTGGATCCTGGATCAGGTATGGTGGATCCGGGAAGTATTACCTGTGAGGTTGCAGTCCATAGTATACGATCTGCCAGTGTCCAGTGCCCATACACCCGAACCACTGTCCACTGCAGCACTGCAGCTGCAGAGCCTCAACCCCGAACCCATCCAGACACTAATCATGGGCACGTCGTGTACCGCGTGACGACTACGAGACTACCTACAACTATGTATGTTGGCGATATCGTTGGCTATGCGCTGCCCGATGGTGTGCTCCGCTGCGGGGCAAAACACTGACGCTGACTATAGGAGACGGTATATTTGTATGGTTATTGTGCTAATCTACTTTTGCGGAACGCGGTGCGAGGCGTGGCTGCTTCTCTCGCTCACTTTTGTATTTGCGCTCTGCGAGCAGCAACGAGAGAGAGCAGCACGCCAGACACCGCGGTCCTGTCGAGGCTTTGCCCGGCACTTACGTGTTTTTCCTACTTTTATTACTTTAACCTCTTCTACTGTACTAACCGCTCTTTAGCCTGCCCTACTGCGCTATGGCACCCGCTACTCGGAGCGGTCTACAGTTGAGGAGCTCAGTGACACACCCTGCGTCACCTCATTACCTTTGGCGAAGGCGTTCACGAGGCGTGCACTTGACGATACAAGTTGACGAGGATGCGGGGCCAACGTGGGACAAGATGATTGGATGCACGATCCATGATCAAGTGATTACATTGATGGGAGGCACGATACACGATCGAATGATTGCATTGGGTATGGGTGGTGTTATAGCAGATGACGACCGCAAACAACGGAAACGCATGGAAGAAGCAAGTAGAGTCACTGTTTTGAGAGATACAAGGATAGGATCCAATACGGTATAGGACATAACATAAATCAGAACTGAGTTTGCTCCCTAGACCACAAGTGCCTGGAAGAGGAACTACATTGGCCTCCCGACACTAAGAAGAACATAGTTGTATTGGATCTAGTAGTTTGTGTATGTTTGGATAATTATTGGCCAGATCCTACCTACTCTAGTGACATACATTTAAGAGCAGATCCAAGACCCAACGGACTTTATTACTTGGCCCGAGGCTCCTTCAGCATCTCAACCACCCAAGATCCCCGCTATAGAAAGCGGCAAGTAACTAAAAAGGCAACAACCCTTTATCGGAAGTACTTCCAACATGCGATTCTTCGGAAACAAAGTAACGTACATTATCCCCAGATCGTCCACAATCTGCGCCACTTGCACCAGCGTCTCATGGTTTGCAAGCAGTTCGCCAACAATGCCATCTTTCCAAAATCCACGAATCAAGAGTCCGCTGAACGTGTGCCATTTCCAGACTACCCGTGGCCGACTAAGTTGTTGATACGGTCTTGGCCCGGTACGGCCGAAGTCAGGATGGTGCAATTGCAGTCGAGGAAGACGGTGACATTTGCTAAGCCCAGAACATTGGATGCTGAAACACAGACTAAAGTGGAGTATGTTGCTCCAGAATCGGATGTGCCTTCCGAGACCAATGCTGTGTGTGGAAGCGACGTTGTCGAAGATGCTGTGGTTATACCTACTCTGGATGATATGGTAAGCGAGACAGACTCAGACGGTGATGAGTTCTATGCTGTCATCACACTGGATGGTGACAAAGGTGCCTTGAGTATGATCTCCGAAGATGAAGAAGACAAAGACGATTTTGAAGACTTTGACGATTTGCCTAGCGGGGCAATGCCAAGCACACCGGTCCGAAGACTTGAACTGGAGTATGAGCGCTGTATGAGAATTAATGCAGAGGACCTCGACCTCAAACCCGCCGTGTATATCCACGAAGGGACCGAGTTGTTGTCCCAATTGAGAGATCAGTTGGCACTACTCCCCGAGTTGCGGGATCTCAATCCTTCTGCTTCGAGCTCACGTAGGCCCGCACCATGATTTATCTCAATGCAGGTGGCGTGCGGCCAGCAGCGCATGTTGAATTCTAGCCAATGAAAACCAATCTTGAAGAAACGACTTTCCTCGATGAGCTGTCTCCCTTTGGCGATGTACCACGGGGGGCAGCTCATCGAGGAATTCGGTAGACGGTCTAAATGAATGAAACGATTTTTTTCACCATGGTGCCCTCGATTTGAAGGCACGAACGAATTGAACGAAAAGGTGGTTAACCTAAAAGTTGCTGCCTGGTTTTGTATGCTGCGTCGAGATTACATTGCAGGTAAAGACGCTGAACGAGGATGCAGGGTCATGCCAACGTACACGTACGAAGTGCCGAATGCGACTCGAGCAATTTTCATCGCTCGGATCGGTCCATATTTGCTGTGCAGGTCGATGGTATTCACATTTAATCACAACGTTTGATTTTCTTCTGAGTTTCGGTTTCTGTCCGCAATTGAATGCCTAGGCGTTCTATAGGAATACAACGCCTGGTGTTTGTTCTATTGAAATATACCGCCTAGGCGGTTGTTGCGGGGTAAGACGGTAGGTGCATGAACGCGCTTCTGAGTACCGTCATACGAAAAAATAAACTCGAACCTGTTCCAATTTGCCCTTTCTCCCTACGCGACATATCCTACACCACAGCGACCACGTTTGTTTCTGGAACAGTTTGAGCTATGTAATCGCACTTCATCCAACGAGCAAATTTGCGTACAGTCCTGTAGTTTTGTTGAGCGGCACGTCGGACTCCCTGGCATTTGTTGTATCGCTCAAACCCGTGTAGACGTCCCTTGGGGCATAATTGTAAGGACTGCAGCATCGTCGTTCTTCAGTGCGGCGAGCACGCTTGTCGTTCTTGATCGCTGCTGTGTGCTCTCCATCGAAAGGAGGTGGACTATACTGCAAATTCATCAAACCTCATCCTATTGCCAAAACAAATAGGAAGTTGCTACGTAGACCAACTATTTCGACATAAAACGCATATTAAAAGCCGGTATATCCTTTTCAAGCCAATAAATCTCGAAATTTAGAAATAGAGAAAATCAAAGCATCTCAGCAGTTCATTCCGAATCGCCGTGATACATTGACTATCTATTTTTGCATTGAGTTGATTTGGTGTATTATGTTAGTTTGTATGGACAGAATGTGACATTGACTCGGCCGACGTGGGTGCACCTGTTGTTAGCACACCGGATGAGAAGAATAAAGCAAGGATTATTCTGAGGGTCATTACGGATATTTATTGGCGTAGAGATATTCCACTTCCCGCAGCTTACGAGACTGGAATCTTTTCAGGCTTGAAATGCAAGGAGGCGTCAAAGCTCCTGGCAGGTCGCCAAAAGAGTCCGGAAAGACCAGATACCATTCTCATTATACCGAGTGCTATGCTCCGCCTTGCTCGTCAAGCAGATTCGAAGCGCCATCGGAGTGCACCCTGATTGGAGGAAACCTCCGTAGCCCCACAAATAGAAAGTAAGCTTTTATTGCCCGACAACAATCCTACGTTTTCCTAGATAAGTGAAAGTCTGATAAATTTGATAATTTCAGAAGTGAAGTCACCCCTAACCCCTATGGCAAAGACGGCTGTCATGGCCTCCAAATCATGAAAGTTAAAAATGCCCATAACAAAACCTTCGCCCCGGATCACCATTGGAAACCCTGAGGAAGCTTTCACCTCCTCCAGCACATTAAGATGGAACACAACTTGTCACTGCCCTAACAATTCCGTGCTCGAAACAGGGATCTGAAACCACGAGCATTGATTTTTCCTTTTCTGACTTGTCTCTTTCACCCTCACCCCAGCGTTATGGTTGCCGTACCACTCTGTCCACGTAGCCACTGACAAACAAATTACAGCGTGAGGAGAAAATAAATGCCTACATTATTTCGAATCGTGATAACCCCTATTTGGGGTTATCACGGTTCGAAAGTAAGTATGTTTCAACAGCCAATCAAATCAAACCTTCACCTTTCAACCGTAGGCGAGTTTCATACCTTCCGGGTTTTAGGGGCGTTCCTAGCCGGGATCGCGATCCGAAGGGTTAGGGCGTAACCCTCTGCGATCCGGCGATCCAGCCCAGCGCGCCCCGGGTCGCAACGGGGTTACGCTGGGTTACAATCGGAAATAAGCGGATTTAGACAAGCCAATCAGAGGCCTCCCGAAAATCCCGGTTAGGAACGCCCCTTATAATAGAGGAAGGTTTGAGGGGAAAAGACGGGACACGAAAAATTGATTGGAAAGTATGCATACTTTCCAGCCGCCCCGAACTGTATCGGTTGGTGGTTGGCGGCCTAGTCTAGGCCGGAATGCCTAGTTCCCCCGGGTCGGCACTCAGCAGTCATTTCAATACGCCAGACTAGCGTTCAGTATGCGTCCTGCGCGCAGGCAGCCACTGGCTCCTGATAGGATCAATTTTGTTTTTGCCATTTTCAGCATTCAGATAGAAATGCTGCGGCGGCGCAAGCGGAAGCGCGTATCCACTGCTGCCGAATCGGCGGAAGAGGACGAGGAATGGGACGCGTCCGCACATCTCATCGACGACACCATGTCCTCCATCCAGCTGCTACTGAACCGCAACACAGACGGGTTTGCAGCGATGGGATTGCCTGCATCGGTAGTGTTGCATCAGCTGTAAGTGAGACGACATTGGCGTTAATTGTTCTCTGTTTCTTACGTCGTGTTTGCATGATAATTCATGCAGCTACAGCATTCTACCCAATCGAACTTTCGTTGACCAAAATGTAACTCGACGTGCACTGCTGAATGGTGTCAACCAACTAAACGTCCACTGCATTGCAAATACGATAGGTTCATCGGCTGAGAAGTAAAGGTAAACTAGTGACATTCAAGATCCCTTCTGGGCCAGATGATATGGCAATTTTGCGCGCGGAGGACTATATTGCCGAGGTGGAGAAGTACCAACGTGTCTTCCGAGCCCAGCTACTTCTGCATCCAGGAGATAAAGCACTCTCCTCCAAGTTGGAAGCGCTCACTGTGTTTGGACGAGCGCTACCGCAGCTTACTTCGCTGTCAACTGTCCCATTGAAAGTACTGGTATCGAAAATGAGTGCGAGCGAGGGCCCAACGGATGAACATCAGATTCGAGATATGGTGGTGTACGTCCCAGCGATGTGTTATTGTCAATGAGGCGGCGACTGATGTAGTGTTTCAATTCAACTGAAAACTAGGCGGATCCAACGACTTGGATTTTTACTGCCCACGACTCGCCTGGATGACGAAGCGTATTGTTTTTCCGTTCCTGGGGTGGGTAAGCTCATTTTGGCTATTAAGAATACGCGAACGCAGATTTTGAGCTCGCTGAAGCGCACGAAATACAAGGAGATGCACGAGCAGCAGTTGAGAAAGGCAAAACTGAAGCACTCGCCTTTTCAGCTTGAATTTCATCTCGCTGATATGGAGGGCTGCGGATTGATTCGCCGTACCAAGGTCACGTCGGGTGTTTTGGTTGCCCTGGCTGATAAGTAATTAGATGGTTCATTGCTTTCACCATATTTACAGAAAAACCGTTTTCCGATTGTAATTGAAGCCGGCAATCGACAAGATCTCCTGAATGAAAACTCGCTCGGATTTTCTCGACCCGTTCGATCATCGAAGCGGCAGCTTACGAGTTATTGCGAAAAGGATCACTTCTCCATACTCCTTGGGTCTTTTTGCTTGCAAGAAGTAGTTCGGCACGAATGACATGTAGCGTTATGCTTACTTTCTGCTTCAGATCACATACCACAAACTATCAAGTTGATAGTTCACCAGGACTCCACCACAAGAACTGTGCAGCAATGCAGCTACAGCTGTACCCATCGCATATTGTATCCAAGTATATTTTGTGTTTTGCACACAGCGATACTGGCCAACTGATCCCAACCGACTTCACTCGACATTTCGAAGACATTCGAAGCTCTCCTCCTTACTGCAGCATGGCTCTCCGCGTCCTCTCCCAGACCCTCCGCGCCCGCGCTCTCCAGTCGGCCACCCCCGCGGCCTGGCGCTCGACCTCGCAGCGTCTCGCCTTCTTCTCGACCAAGTACACGCCGCAGCACGAGTACGTGACGCTCAACGGCAAGGAGGGCACCATCGGAATCACCGACTTTGCCCAGAACTCGCTGGGAGACGTCGTGTACGTGGACCTGCCGGAGGTCGGCGACAAGTTCCAGAAGGGGTACGTCCCTCTGTGCATTGTGGCTCTATAGCTACAGTACTTAACGAGCCTTTGTGTGTCATTTGTGTCATTTGGATCTGAAGTGACGCGTTCGGAGCTGTCGAGTCCGTCAAGGCCGCCAGCGACGTGTACACGCCCGCTGCCGGCACCGTCACGGCCGTGAACGAGGTGGGCAGCAGCTAAAGTTGCTGTAAGCGCGAGAAGGATGTGCTGCTAACTGTCGTTGCTGTAGGACCTGGCTGAGAGCCCGAACCTCGTGAACGACGAGGCCATGACCGCCGGATGGTTCATCAAGATGGAGGTGCGTTATTTGCAGTTGCTGAATGAGGATGAGTCTGCTGCTGACTTTGTGCTTTCGTATGCAGCTGGACGACGTGTCGGAGCTGGACGAGCTACTGGACGAGCCCGCCTACAAGGAGCACTGCGAGAACGAGGAGCACTAAGACAACCGACTGCTGATCCCCAGCAGCTTCACCCCACGGAAGCTGCTGCAAATTCGCATCGTTAAACAATCTCAAAAGCCCCCATTTCCTCCATCCATCCCCTTTGATTACACTGCAACCACGATCCCGTTGATGGGATGCCAAACTGTAGCCATTTGCCACGTCGGACGCGTCACATTATAAAAATCCCCGCCGCGTCTCTGTTCAAATTTTCAAATTTGAGCGCCAAAGCAGAAAAAGACAGCACCACACAACCCAAACACAATTTCATCCCCGCGCATGGACGCCAACGTCAAGGTCTTCTGCCGCGTGCGCCCGCCCAACGAGCGCGAGCGCGGCGTCCCGCACAGCTCGCTGGGCGGCTCCGCTGGCTTCTTCGCGCGCGCAGCCGGCCCCTCCTCCGCGTTCACCAAGAAGTGCGTGAGCGTTCCGCCCTCCGACGCCGCGCAGCAGACGCTTTTCCTGCACAGCAAACTCGGAGCCGCGCGCACCTTCACGTTCGACCGCGTCTTCAGCGAGGCCGCCACGCAGAACGAACTGTTCGACGTGGTGGGCGCGCCCATCACCCAGGCCTGTCTGGAGGGCTACAACGGCACCATCTTCGCGTACGGCCAGACGGGCTCCGGCAAGACGTTCACGATGCAAGGGCCGGACGACGTCATCGACTCGGAGACGCCCCGTCTCAGTCGGGAGCAAGTGGCTCTACGCGGCCTTGTGCCCAGGGTCTTTGACTACCTCTTCGACAGTGTGGTGGCAAGAGAACAGGGCAAGAACGTGCAGCACACGTTCCGATGCTCCTTTCTCGAGATTTACAACGAGCGAGTGTATGATTTACTGGACGGGGCAGTGCCAATGACGCTGCGGGGCTGCAGCTGAGAGAGAACGGGCGGAAAGGGGTCCATGTGGAGGGGCTCATTGAGAGCGTGGTGACCAACTCGAAGAAAGCGGCGGAACTGATGACGGTGGGCGCCCAGAACCGACGAGTGGGACAGACCTCCATGAACAGAGAGAGCAGTCGCTCGCACAGTGTGTTTATCCTGCAATTGCAGTCCAAGGAGATGTCGGCGGAAGGCACAAAGATCCGCACGTCGAGGTTTAACTTGGTGGATTTAGCAGGCTCGGAGCGGCAGCGGAGTACGGACGCAGCAGGAGAGCGATTGAAGGAGGCTGGTAGCATTAATAAATCGCTGTCGGCTCTGGGGAATGTCATCATGGGACTGGCGGAGCAGTCGGTGGGCAAGCACCGCCACGTGCACTACCGCGACTCCAAGCTCACCTTCCTTCTCAAGGATTCATTGGGTGGAAATTCCAAGACTTTCATGGTCGCGACGATTTCACCCGCGGAGGATTCCGCTTTTGAAACGCTTTCGACGCTTAAGTTTGCACAGAGAGCGAAAATGATCCAGAACAGCGCAGTGGTTAACGAGGACTCTGTTGGAAGTGCTCTTTTCTTGCAAGAAGAGGTTCAGCGACTTCGACGGCAGCTGCAGCAAGCACACCACGAAATCGCTCGCAATATCCCAGGATCAAATCTGCTCGTACAAGATGATACGGCCTTCGAGGTCTCTTCAAGCCAAGAGTCTGGAGCCACCTCAACCCATCAACTGGGACCGCAGTGCGATCCTGCTATCGATAGTCGCTTTCGTGAACTAGAGGAATCATTTGCGACAACTGCCGAGGAGAAGGACAGATTAATGCGCTCGTACGAGTACATGCAGCTTCAGAACGGTAATTTTCAAGCACTTTGCGCGGAATTGAAGAACCATGTTGCACATTTGAAGATGATGCTTCGGTTGCGAGGAATAACCAGCTCAGGAGCGCACGAGTACAAGCCCACAGCTGATGCCATCGAGTGGAGGATGAAGTACGAAGAGATGGAAGAGCGGTTTGTCGAGCTTCAGGACGAGCGACAGCGAAGTGGGTTTGAAGAGTCTGGCGCCACTGGAAAAGCTAACCGCGAGGTGGAGAATCTCAACATGATGCTTCTAGCTCTCACCAAACAGCTTACGTTTGTGCTTCACGATAAGCATGACTTACAGGACCGCCTGCTTGAAAATCAGTCGGGGAAAGATGAAAGTATGGACGGACCTACGTCTCAGGAGGTTGTGGATGCCGATTTCTCTGCTCGGCTTGAGGAAGCGCTGAGTGGATATCATGCCAAGTTGGACTCAGTCGCAGCCGTCAATGCGTGCATGGAAGAGAAAGTAGCCGAGGCATCGTTGGAGCTTCTGCAGATCAAGGAGCGCGAAGCTTCTTGGTCAATACAGCAGAATGATATCAAGCGAGAACTTGCAGATTTCAAGATGGCGCTACAGCGCTCAGAAGAGTCTCATTCGTTGACCCGAAAGATGCTGGTTCAGGAGAAAGGTAAGGTTGAAAAGCTGGAGGTCCAGTTAGAACGTGCTCAGGAAGCTGCCCGTATCGAATTTCAAGCCGCATTAGCCGACACCGCCACCGCAAACCGGGACCTACAAAACTCGAAGAAGTTATTGCAGCATCAGCTATCTTCGGTAACCGCGGATCTTAGGCAACGTGAGCACCAGGCCGAAAAAGCTGAAAATGCAATAGCTGAACTGAAGGTGGAGATGGCAAGTATTGAAGAATCGCACCAGAAAACAACGTTGCAGCTTGGTGAAGCTCGAGATGAATTGACCAAATCCATGCTGCTAGCCGCACACTTGCAAAGAGAAATTTCTGACCGCGATAATGTCATTGACGGCCTGAAGCGGTCTGAAGCTGCGACGATTGAGGAAAAGTTGACTCTGGAGCAGAAGCTTGACGAATCCAAGAATGCCATCATCCAGCTGCGCGATGATGCCAATACCACTGCGCAAAGGCATGCGGATGCAATCGACTTATTGAACCGTCAAGCACAAGAGGGAGAACGGAGGCTCATTGAGGACTTCGAAAAGCAACTGCGTGTGAAGGAGGTGCAGATGCAAGAGCTTCAAGTCGCGTTTGATAATCACAAAGCCAAAGTGGAAGAAGCCGATCTTGTGCACGCCACAATGCTTGAAGAGAAGGAATCCTCGTTGGTAGAGCTTCAGCGTGTGGTTGATGATCAGAAGCAGGAGTCGAAGCTTAAGATCGAAGACCTCCAGCAAAGCCTTTCAAAAGCCCTGGCTGATCTATCCCAACTATCTGATCAGAAAGACCGAATTGATTCAGAGCGAGTGTCTGCCGTGCAAGATATTGAGCATCTTCAGGGCAAGCTGAAAAGTCTTCACAATGAGAAGGACGCAGTGGCAAGTGAGATGGAGGCCTTGTCGGAGCAGTTGTCAGTCCGGACGACTGATCTGAAAAAGCAGAATGCTGATCTAGAGCAGAAATGTGACGAGCAGCGAGCTCAGCTTTCTGGATCGGAAGACACCGTCAAGAAGTTCACGCAAGAAGTAAATGAGCTTCAGCAGCAAGTTGCAACTCAGTCAAACGAGATCGTAGAGCTTCGCAAGGATCTCGCTTCGGCACAGGAAGATGAACGCCAAACTGCCTCTGAGCTGGCTTTGAGTGCAGCAAAGGCTGAGGAGTTAAAAGAGGAAATTGCTGCAAACAAGGATGCAATGAGCGAGCTAACTAACAAGCTCGAGAAGGCAACGAGCGAGGTTCGTGACGCCGAGAATATGGCTTCGCAACAGTGTGAGGAAATTCGGATGTACAAGGGGATCCAATCGACCCTGCGCGATGAAGTACGCAAACTAGAATTTAATCGCTTGGAGTTGGCCGAATCCCTGCAGACTGAACAAGAGTCAAAACAGGATGGGAACTTAAGTTTGCTGATGCTCGAGAGGCATGGGCGGATGAGAAGAACAAGTTTACACAACATTCTCAAGAGTCGATTTCGGCTTTGGAGAAACGTGTGGAGGAGTTGGCACTCAACAGAGACACTGTGTTAGCTCAGAAACACGAGCTGGAGCAGGAGAATGGATCTTTTAAAACATCAGTGGCCGAGAAGGATCGCAATTTACAAGAGCTGAAGGATCGTGCTGTCGAGCAAGAAGACAAGATCCGTTTGCTAGAGTCAAGCACGGTTGATTCAGTTGCAACACAGGACCAGTTGAATAACACGGTCACCGAGTTGCGCAACAGTCTGCGCGCTCTTGAACAGCGCTGGGCAGAGCAGCAGAATACCGTGTTGAAACAAGAGGCAGAATTGTCTGAGAAGACGACCACCATTACCTTGCTGAACGAGCGTGTGCAGAACGACGAGGCTACATGGGACCTGAAGAATCGTGAGCTTAAAGCTGAGCTAGAGACTGCCCGTGGCCGAGCCCAAGTGTTCGAGCAATTAGTCGCTGAGAAGACTGCCGTGTTCACAAAGGCCGAAGAAACGTTCTTGACGGAGAAATGTTCGCTGGAGGAGAAAATCATGAAAGGAGAGGAGATCCTGGCACAACACACAGAGCAACTGACGCAGGAGATAAACCAGCTCCAGTCTTCCGTCAAGGAGAAGGATACGCAGCTCCAGCTCGCACACAAATCTCTAGTCGAAGCAGAGGAAGGTTTGGCCCGCGCTGCTGAGGAAAATAGCAGTGCTAAGGTTAAAGAACTTCAAGCCGTGAGCGAAGAGCTTGGTAGTAAGCACAAGTCGCTTGCGGCTGAGAACTCGATTCTCGAGGAGAAAGCATCATCTGAGCTGAAGGAGCACGAAGAGGAAGTCAGTCGACTCCGAAGCAAACTTGATGTCGCCGAGGAGCAGGTTAAAGCTGCCCGGACGGAACTGGAAGAGCATAAAGCAGCAGCTCTTGCGACTGAGCTGGCCCGGAAGGAAGCGAAAGCAAAACCAAAGGCTCAAGATTCTGCTGGACAAATGAAGCGCAAACTCTTGACAGACAAGGTGATGATGCAGCGCGAGATTCAATCTCTAACTAAGAAGCTGGAGACGGTGACGAAAGAGAACGAGAAGCTTGTTGGACATCACAATAGCCGCCAGAAGATTCAGCATCACGTGAAGGTGAAGGAGGAGAACAACCGTCTCCTGGACCAGGTGCGGCACCTGACAGAAGAAAAGGTCAAACTACAGCGCTCGTTGGAGAAGCTGCGCTCTTCGCTCAAGGAGAAGGAAAACATTGGTGTGGATGTGACCGCCAATACGCCGCCGTCGGTGTCGCCTGCGTCAAGCGCATCCAGTCATACTAAGAAGGTCCGGCGACCGAGTCTGGGTAGTTCATCAACTGCAACTGCCGGAACCGCAGCTTCTCAGGCAAGGGCAGCAGCGAGATTAGCAGCGCGTGGCCGACCACTGAGTCGGTCAGCATCACCAGGTCCAAGCAAGAAGCGGGTACGGGCACATTCTAGTTCATCAGGACCGGGCTGGCAGAGATAACTACAAGTCCCGCTGAATGGTGCACCATCCCAGTATGCGTAACGACTCGATGGATTAGATGTAGCAATTCGTGCAGTTCATTTATCGCTGTTCCTGCCAATGTCTTCACTGCTCGCTGTGGCGAAGGCGATGAATGCCGAGGCTGCCAATGGTTCTTCAATGTTGTCGCTGGCTGACGTTGCTAAAGCTGAAAAAGCTAAAGGTTTGTCCAAGCCCTCGACTCTGATGGATGTGGCAAAGCAGGAGACACAACACCGCGAAGTACCGAAGCAAACACTGCAGCAATTAGCACAGGAGATCGACAAGGAAGACCAATCAAGGATTCAAGTAGTACTGGAGTCCACAGCCAAGGAAGTGAAGGAAGAGCGTCAAGAACTTCGCTCTCAGAAGTTGAAACAAGCAGCGACGGAAGTGCAGCAGGCAGAGCAACAAGCTGTTGAATTGCTGAGTGCGAAGGTTGCGTCGGTGAATAACTCGAAGGAAGAAATGGCGAACTCCGACAACGAGGAGAATGACGACGCCGATGGCTACTCAAGCTTTGAAGACGAAGACGACAGCACCCCGAAGAAACTTCCCACCAGAAAGCACAACGAACCTGTAGATGACGAGCCCGCAGAGGAAGAAGAGACGTACGACCCACCTCCACGAACAACCCCAAGCGAATCCAAGGAAAGCAAGGCCTTTCTCCGTGCTGTGTATCGCGCCGACAAGTACCAGGTTCGAGACATGCTCGATGACGGAGTCGTTGACGCCAACACTGCAGACCAGGTAGGACCAGCATCCACCTCTCGCTTGAATCTCGTTGAGCTCACTACTTTGTCTTTTGTAGCACGGCTGGAGTGGTTTGCACTGGGCTGCCTCGCAAAACCACGTTGAGATTCTGCAACTCCTAGTCCAAAAGGGAGCTGAAGTCAACGCTATCGACCAGGTGCGTCCTCATCTCTTCCAGTCTCCACCAACCTCTCACGTCCACTTTGTCAACTTGCAGCTCAACGGCTGGACAGCTCTGCACGTCGCAGTGGTACGAGAATCCGTCTCTTGCGTCAAACTCCTCCTCGCTTCCGGCACCGAAGCTCGCATCAAAGACAAGTACGGAGACACCGTCTCCGACTGTCTCCAAGCCGCCAGCAGGAAGAAGAAACTCCAAATGCTGCAGCTTCTCCAGCAGCAAGTAAAAAACAATAAAAACAATAAAAAAACAGTCAGTGTCTCGTGTGCTTTTTCTGGGTATTTACTGCCTCCACCCAGCGTGCTCTCACCACACGTCGCAGCCTACGAAGAGGCTCCGAAAGAGCCCACGTTGTCCTTCTTGTCGTTCTTCTCCACCTTGACTGACTCGCGGTACTTCTGCAGGTAGAGCTTGAGCGGCTCCACGTAGCTGTCGAAGCCCAGCGTGCTCATGGCCCAGATGATGTCGTCGCCGTTGATGGTCTTGCGCTTCTCCTGCTGGCACTTGTCGCTGGCCTCGCTCGTGATGAACGAGATGAACTCGCTCACGCACTCCTGCACCGTCTCCTTGCCGTCCTTGGCGATCTTGGCCGTGGACGGCAGCGACACCTTCATGATGCGGGAGATGTTGGCCGTGGGCAGGAAGCGGTCCTGCTCGCGGATCTCGTCGTCGTTGTGCTCGTCCTTGCTGGCCATTGTAGTAATACTCTGCTGCTTCGGCGACGTCTTGTTACTACTATACGGGGTCTGGCTTCGGCGGGGAAGAGGCAGCGGATTGGATGAAAAACGGTTTGAACGGAGAGATCGGTTTGGACCAATGGAGAGCGTCTGTGACGTGGTGCAATACCTGTAGACGACTACCAGAAACAGGTGAGGTGACCCGATCTAACTGGGTATTTGCTGCTCATTCTCGGCTCATAGCTCCTCTCCTGCCTCATGTCTGCTGACCACTCTAGTCCTCGTCGTCCACCTCGTCTTCACTCACATCGTCCGTCTTGAAGAACGTGTAGGACAGCGTGATGTTGTGCACGCCGTCCATGGACGGGTCGTCGCAGATCTCCGGGTCGATGAAGAAGAAGACTGGCATGTCGATCTCCTCGTTGGGCTTCAGTCGCTGCTCCTCGAAGCAGAAGCACTGGATCTTGTTGAAGTACACGCCAGCCGACGGCGGGTACACGTTGTACGTGGCGACGCCCGTGATGGCCTTGTCTGTCTTGTTCTTGGCCGTGTAGAAAGCCAGCGCCGTCTCACCCGGTACCAGCAGCAGGTCGCGCTGTTGCGGCCGGAAGACCCACGGCATGTTGGCGCTCACGCCGCCGTCGAACGTGATGCGGATGGGCTTGGCGTTCTCCCTTGGCGTGAGTTTGTCAGCCACAAACTCGTCTACGCGTCTCGTGGTGCCTCCGAAGCCCGTCATTTGGCAGAAAATCTTGTACAGCGGCACAGCAGCGTACGACATGCCCACCCACGCAATGGCAGTGCCCGTCAGGTACATGAGGGCTCGGCGGTTGCGCTTCTTGATGAACTCGCGACGCGCCTCGTCCGCTGCTTGCTTGGAGATGCCGCGCACACCTACCAGACCAGCAGGACGCAGCGACGTCGACGCCGAGACGCCATGGCGGGCAACGCGCAGCAGCATCGAGGATGCATGTCCTTTGTCGCCAAGCTGGGAATGACAGCCTCAGCTTGACACGGAACTGTCGGATGGAATAAGTAACGGCTGAATAAGCGGTAGGAGAGGTTTCGTATGTGAATGATGGCAGCAAAGCGCAATCGTTTCTATTGTGCGCCTTACAAAACCCGCCACCGATTTGGACACATTATGTGCCTTTAGCAAAGTTATCCGCTTTGTGTCCCTTCAAGATCGAAATATCCAAATGCAGTGATCGGTTCGCCTCGCTGTTGCTGCTTGCTGGTTCTCAATCTCACTGTCGCTGATGAGAACGTTCTATATGGCAGCGCGTACAGGGGGCGAAACGCCGCTGGGATTCCAAGTCCGAGCGGCACGTTTATCATCGCTTCTGTCGATGAGAACTCTGCGAGTCGAGCTGGATTGAAAGCTGGTGAATCCAGTCTCTTTAAAATTGGAGGGTAAATAAGTTGAACTGACACTTGTTTTTTCTGTTCGCTAGGAGACCTGTGCAGGGGCTACCGAACGGATGGGGATAATGAATGGGACAGCGACACCTTCAAGCAGCTGCAACGAATCGCGCTATTAATACCGTAAACCAGATAAAACAGGAACTTTACGACGTCGGACACAGCAGGGCGGCAACAAGGTTTGCAGGTGAAAATGGAGGATTTGCGGCTTTTGTGGATCTAACTGGTGGGTGGCAACCTTCAGCAGAGTTTCAATTTCGAGAAGGACTCGATGGCATTTCGAGTGCAGCAACCCAAACCGTCGCTTGGATGCTCGCAATGGACGGGAATGCAAGAAGGCCAAACTGGATATGGATTCCGAAGATGAGGAGCCAGAAGAAGAAGTGCCGGGCAATTGGGACTCAGAGGAAGAGGTGGAGAAGGAGCAACGTTCAAGAACTTTCTGATCGCATCGACCACTATCTTGAGGCTACGGATCCGACTGCAGCCTCGATTACCCTTGAGACGCCCGCTAGTACGCATGAATCTTAAGGCTCTCGCGAAAGCATTATGTGAAGAATTGTGCCACCTATCTTACCAAGACAGCCAAGATCCCGACAGTGACGAAACGAACATGGTACAGCAGACCGCTCTGGTATTGTGATACTTTTTCTGCACTTTAATAGTGTTTTGTGTGATAGATCAACGCAGTGAACCTACAAACGACTCGAGGAAACGGCTACATTCTGTGAAAAGACTGCTGAAGGTGAGCAAATGACAGCCGAGCACATGGACAGGCCACTATTACCTTACCCAAAGCTGAGCAAGAACGTCGGTATAACGAGGCTCAAGGTCGCCACAAATACCAATCCAGACAGGTCGAAGAAGTTTTAGCGCAATACGGCAAGAACGTTGGCGAGTGCAGCGCTGCTGTAACGCTAGCCACGACAAACCCTGAAGAGATACGCTTTGTGCAGGTTGTTTTCCATAACGGAGGAAACGACACCGAAGAAGAGCTCATCACATAGCTCCATGAAGATGAATTAGACAGGATCCTGATACCTGCCCTTGTACTTACCGTAATGAAGACACTGATGTTGTTGGTGATATCAACGTAGATCTTGTTCAGTTGCAAATTGATTTGCACGTCAACGACCACAGGGACGCCACCACAGAATTCTGCCGTCCGTCGATCCTACAGCCACTTCTCCTTCCTGCTAGACGAAAACGCACAACCTCTAGAACCCAACCGCGCAGCCAGGGCACAAACGAATGGAGAAAGACACTACACGAGCTTGTCCACAAATTCCAGCTGGGCGCCAAACGGTGCATTATCGGTTATCGCCTGGAGCTGGAGCTGCTTCCTTGCTTTCTCACAGTTGGCTCCTGTCCTCGTCGTAAAGCTCCTTCCCAACCAGACGCACCGAAGTCCGTCCGTCGAGCCGTCGCTCCTGCAATCGGTGGCTAACCGCTTACTCGTTCTCCTCAGCGCGCACGCGGGCGTTGGGGTTGGTCACGCGGACGTTGAGCTGCTCGGCGCGCTCGATGATCTCGCGACGCTTGCGGCCCGACACGTTGTGCGCGATCTCGGCGCAGTACTTGCGGTTGTGCATGAGCAGCACCTCGAGCTCGGCCACGTTGTTGACCACGAACTTAAGGAAGCCGTTGGGCAGCAGGTGGCGCGTCTTCTTGTTGGAGCCGTAGCCGATGTTGGGCATCTTGATGGCTCCCTTGAATTTCCGGCGCACGCGGCCGTCAATACCCTTGGGACGACGCCATGACTCCGGGACGCGCTTGAAGCGGTTGGACTGGTGACGTTTGAACTTGGTCGTCTTCTTCTTGACGATCTTCGGGCGGATGACGGGAGTAACCTGCACCATCTACAAAGTGCAACAAGTGCATCCATTAGCAGGCTGAATTCTGAGCTGCTACTGCTGACGCCTGTCCATCTCAGCACAAGGCCAGAAGCTGCCTGCTTACCTTGAATTGAGAGAGGAAGCCTTTGTGAATTTCAGCACTAAATGGCCCGGTGCGAATGGCGGAGCCTGTTGTCGAGCACGCTCTGGCCATTCAATCGCGAGGCCAGCTTTCAGCCACTCAAACGGCTGGAAAATCTCAGTGCCGCGTTTCATTCGCTGATATTCCGCATGGGAACGCAGCCAGGCGATTGGTCGAATAGATTGTTTTGACCAATCGCAGCAGCGCATTTCAATTACAATGAAGACGCAACGTATGCGCGAGCTGCCGCGAGATGGCGCCGGTGCGTGGACGGCTCTGACCGAAACGCGAGTTGTTGTCGCTGCTCTGACCTTTGCGTGTGATTTGCGCTTGTGGGTGCGCAAATTGCAGCCACTGGAGATGAGCAGAAGCTGCGGGTGATGACGTACAACGTATTGGCGCAGTGCTACGTGCGCTCGAGCTTCTTCCCGTACTGCAAGTCTAGCGAGCTGCGATGGAAGAACCGGTCGAAGAGTTTGGTAAGTGGCTCTGCAGTGGTTTGCAATGGCTGTTTCATTGCTGACTCGTTTAGATGTTGTAGGAAGCTGTCTTTGCCTCGAGTTTGCCGGTCTCGCCGGATGTCATTTGTCTACAGGTACATACGGTAGTGATGCGAAAATGACACGCTGGTGGCTATAATGTGTCGAAGGTTGTTGTGCAGTGGTTCTGACATTTTCAACTGCTGCAGGAAGTGGACAACTACAAGGAGTTTTGGGCCAGCATGATGAAGTCCCACGGATACGAGGGGTACGCAGAAGCAACGTTTTGCTTTCCTTCATCGATACAGTTATTGATACGATGTCATTTGAATGCAGCCTCTTCGTCAAGAAAACCGGTACCAAGAAAGACGGCGTCGCTGTGTTTTGGAATGCGAAGAAGCTGAAGGTGAAAGAGTCCGAGCAAGTTAGTCTGGACATACCCAATGGCGACGAGTATGGTAAGCTGAATCTGGCGCCTCGGTCTTAAGAAGTTGAGTCTTCTAATCTGTTTTTCTTGCTTGCTCGTTTTCAACAGATGTCGATCACGAATTGCTATCGAGAACTCAAAGAGGAACTGTGGGTGCGATCGTGCACTTCGAGCACCTTGAAACGCCGCTGGAGTTGGTGGTTGCAACGACGCACTTGTTTTGGGATCCGATGCAGGAAGACGTGAAACTGCTGCAGTCACGGCGAATGCTGCGCGCAATCGAGATGTTCACGAGCGGATTGGACCTATCCACCCCGACTGTATTTTCCGGCGATTTCAATTCTCTGCCAGATAGTAAGGTGTACAAGTTCATTACGAGCAAGAACGACTTCAACAGCGCGTACTCGCAGTACGGCCCAGATGGGGAGCCCGAGTTCACCAACGTCAACGGTGAGTCCGACACGGCCGACGGAAAGAAAGTCCCGCGCTTCACTGGCACACTGGACTACATTTTCTACCGCTCCGCTAGGTAAGCCGGGACGATCTCGTCATTTACAGCACTGTGTTGACTTGTTTTCGCTTCTCAGAATGCGGCCCGTCGCACTCATGGAGATCATGTCGCTCGAAGACGCCAGCAAGGAAGTCGCTCTACCCAGCACCAGCTCTCCATCCGACCACCTCCCGCTCCTGTGCGAGTTCCAGATCCAGTCTACCAACTTGAAGTGAAAATGGCTACATGTCGTCTATCAAAATGTAGCCATGTACTCCTTTTCACCCAATGAAAATCGCTCTCTTAGAATAGATCCCTAACAGCTCGGACGTCATTCTTCCTTTCTCTGACATGGGGGCGTCTAGCTCGTCTCCTGCTGCGGGCACTGGCTCCGCTGCAGTGGACCAGATCTTCGCGTCTGCACAGGAGAAAGCTGCGTTTGAGAGGATCGTCGGAGAGACGCCCGTGGCTCGCGAAGACGCGGCGTACCACACGATTCTAACAGCTTCAAAGCCGCTGCCTCAGTTGGCACAAGCGCAAGTGGAGCTGCTGACCCGCCAGTATGGGGAGATGCTAGGTGAGTGCAGCGTATTGCAGCAATACTATTGCAATAATTGTGGTGCTGACTGTGGGGGTAATTGGTGTTTTGGCAGCTCAGAACAGCCTCCAGTCCGGGAACTTCCGTGTCTTGCTGCGCTACGTGATCCACACGCTGCCGTTCAGTTGCAGAGTGGCACAAATGACGAAGAATGAGCTGGAGGTTTTTGCACCGGGTGAGGCGGGTCCTGATCCAGTGGATGGGAAGCCCCAGACGGTGGACACGCACTTGCAACGAGCTGTGAACGCGCTGTTCTTGGTTCGACAGTTCACGATGCGGTTCGTGGAGAGGACAGACGAATGCTCGTTGCTCGCGCACTTCAACCATCAATTGACGACGGGGTTTTTGGCGCTCCAAACGGTTCCGTTGCTACGACAAGACGTACGTGTACAATGTGGAGCGAGTTTGAAGTGGCAAATTCTGACTTGTTTTGCATTTTTCACCGTTGGCTCGAGTACAGATAGTTTGTCGATTCAGATGGAAGACGGACATTCAAACAAGGCCAATAACGACTTGTTTCCACCCGATAATTCTTCGGACGACCTGGCCGAACGCTTTCTGGTTGCACTGCTCACGGCGCTTATCCAGTTCCCACCGAAGTACGTGCTACACTCGTCAATTTTGTCATTTATATTGTAATGAAGGCCTGACAGTCATCTCCTCTGCCAGCAACAAGACTTACGACCTGCACGTTGAAGTAGTGAACACGCTATTGGTGCTTCTGTCGCCCGTGGCGTATCCGCGAGACCATTCCAAGCAAGCGGGCGACCTCCGCGCACATAACCCATTCCTGTACATGTTGATGGCAGCCGCTCTGCCTGATGGCAAGAAGTCATATTGGGCTGCAGGAACAGTACGTCGCTTGTTGCAGAACAGCATCGAGCAGATTCAAGCCACTGGACCAAGCTCCACTTCGAATACTGCAATTGTTGCTCTACAGAAAGCTCGCGATATGTCGCTAACTGCTATGTCAGGGATCACTGACCAAGCTTATGAGCTAGAGCAGTTCTCGTATTTTACACTCGAAGGTGTTGGCTCGATTGCAGGTGCATTCAATAGCCTACGACCTTCTTGTCACACTTTCCTCTGGCTAATTTGTGTTTGTTTGTGCCGTTCAGCGTCGATTTTCCGGTTTCCGTGGAGCTTTATCCGATATTTCACCACTCGTGAGGACAATACAAGCCCACTCGCCGACCGCAGTGAACTGTTGTTGCTTGTATTGCTTCAAAGCTGCCGGGACAGCGACTCACCGGTGGCCAGTAATCCTTTTCGAGGAGCATTGTGTGGGGTCATGGATGGGGCTGGTCGGAGTATGGAGATTGAAGATCCCCGTGGCCAGTTGATGCGGCAAGGCGATGCCACCACCCGCTCTTGCGCTGAAATCCTCGAGCTGACGTACGCTGACTTGTTCGACGTTATTGGTCGTCACGCACCTTACGAAACGAGTCATCTCCTGCTGTACACGCTACTGTATTCAAACCCGATGATCCTGGACGCTGCTGTGAGCAACGCCGATATGGAGCGCTTACTACTACCTTTACTGGAGACTCTGTACCATGCGCGATCGGTGGAGCCTAGCCGATTATACATGTTGGTTATCGCGTTGCTCTCGTTTACACAAGACTCAGCGTTCGTTCATGCCGCACATTCGCAGCTGGTGGTGCCTAATGTTTCCTGGTACGTGGAGAAATTCATGGTGGATGTGTCGCTGGGCAGTCTTATGATCGTGATTTTTACGCGGCTCATTTTCCGCAACATCACGCACTTTCAGGACAGCTTCATCCACCTGAACGCCTTTGCAGCGCTGTCAAATCTGGCACGGTCAGCTCAGAATCTGCACCTCTACGCTGCGCAAAACATAATGGGTCTCATTGACATGCTGGCCAAGAACGAAGCGAAACTAGTGACGCAGATGAAGCGCTTGCAGACGACCAACAAGGAGGAAAACGAGGTGTTGGCGCAGAAACGTTCGGCTTACGTGGAGTTCATTCGGTTGCTGCTGGGCGTGGTGTCATCCTGTCTGAAGGCGAAGCTGCTGCCGCGCAACCCGCAACTAATTTATTCATTACTGCATCGCGCAGACACATTTGCAGCTTTGCAGCAGCACTCGGAGTTTGCCTCGCATGTGAATAATGGTCCTGTGTGGAGCACTTTGGCACGTTTTCAGGCGGTTGTGGATGCGAAGACCTCACCGGACGACGCACTTGACGCTGACACGGTACTCGAGATCATTCGCGCTGAATGCGTTAGCCTTCTAGCAGCTTCCAGTGCTGGTTCGAGGACAGGGGAGCCTCAAAACGAAAGGCGTCTGTAGACGACGACGACGCGAGTTATCGGTACGAAGAGGAGGCAGACCCGGAGCGGTTCTTCGTGCCGTACATTTGGAAACTCATCCAGGAGCAAACACCCGACTTTTGCTGGAAAGTCGACAAGATCACGCTGTTCGTGCCCAGTGGAAGTACAGCTCCAACAAGTGTGACTTCGGAGTAGATAGGAATAGGGAGATGGCAAACATACGCTCTTATATTCACAGTTGTTGAAGTTTTCGGCGGGTGGTGCAGAATGGGGTTGGTAGGGTATCTGTGTAAACAAGAGAGCTCACTTGCGCACGGTGGTGATCTTTTGCTCAGCGAAGTTGGGCAGCACGAACGAAGCTTCGTGGATCTTGGCGTTGTAGTAACGCAGCGTCTGCTCCATCTTGGCGTCCGGCGTTCGCTTGGGCTTGGCCAGAACGCCTTCGCTCTGGTCAAGCGAGCACATGATAAAGCCGATCTGACCGGACGGGTACGTGGGGATGGTCGTGTACGAGTAGTTGACCGTGGGGAACAACCCGTTGCAACGCTGCATGACGTCCACAATGAGGTCCAAGTGCAGCCACAGACACTCGCCCTGGGTGCAGATGATGCCGTCCGGGGACAACGAGTTCTTCATGCTCTCGTAGAACTCGGCACGGTACAGCACCTCGGCGGGCCCGACCGGGTCGGACGAGTCCACGATGACCACGTCGAACTTGTCCTTCGTGTTCTCGCGCAGGTACACGGCGGCGTCCGCGTGGAGCAGCGTCACGCGCGGGTCGTCGAAGGCGGTGGCCACGGTGTCCTTGAAGAACTTCTTGGACACGTCGCACACCATGGCGTCGATCTCGCACATGACCACTTCCTGCACGCACTCGTGCTTGGTGACTTCGCGCAACACGCCGCCGTCGCCGCCGCCCACGATGAGCACGCGCTTGGGCTGCCGGTGCGCGAACATGGGCAGGTGCGTGATCATCTCCTGGTACGCGAACTCGTCGCGCTCCGTGAGTTGGATCACGCCGTCCAGCACCAGCACGTTACCGTACGTGGCCGACTTGAAGACCAGCACGTCCTGGAAGGCCGACTTGCCCTGGAACAGCACCTCCTCCATCTCGAGCGAGAACTTCTGGCCGGGCCACATGGCTTCCGTCTCGCTGAACCACTGCTTCTCGGTGGACATTTTGGCTGCAATGGGCAAGAAACGGTGAAAAGCTCTGGGCCGCTTGGAGAGAGCGAATGCAACACGGCGGAGCAGAGCAATCTTGATTGTGAGGCCGTAGGACGCTCAGCCACCAATTGCACTTGCCACTGACTAAAAAGATGACGCACAAAAACTGTTAAACCCGTTTGGTGTGTACCACACTATTGTGTGTTTGCCACATGAACAGCGCCATTCGCCGAGAGCCAACATGCCGCGCTACTATTGCGATTATTGCGACACCTACCTCACGCATGACTCGGTGCGTAGCGCCCACAGTTCTTCTGCACCGACATGGCCCTCTAATTCGACTACCTCTCCTCTCTCTCCCCATGTAATTTTTACCCCAGCAAGCCGGACGGAAGCAGCACAATCGCGGCTGGAAGCACCGCGAGAACGTCAAACTCTACTACGAGCAGTTCTTGGCCGGCCAGGGCGTCGTCATGACGCGTACGCTATCCTGCAATGCTCTACAAGTGTGTGTTGCTCTTGTATCTGACCAATTGGGTGCTAACGACTGCAGCTGGCGAGTGGCTGCGTGGGCCTACGGTGCCTGGATCGCTGCCTCCGCGACCCAGCGGACCCCCAACGGCGGGATGGGCATGTACCCACCGCGTGGCGGACCTCCTCCAGGCATGATGGGTCCTCCAGGAGGGATGGGCATGCGGCCGCCCATGTTTCGAGGTGAGCTGCCTGAGAGCTGAATAGCTGGACAAAACGACTGAATTTGCTCGTTTTTGGATAGGACCGCCTCGTGGACCGCCACCGATGGGAGTTATGGGTATGAGAGGGATGCCACCACCTGGAGGCATGGGAGGCATGAACGGACCGCAGTCCAGATCGATTTATGGGCCGCAGTAGAGCTTTCTTCATTTTGAGAAGGAAGAGACCCGACCTCGATTGTTAGGACTGCGTGGAGGAGGAGGGTCGACGGCAGCGGATGATTCGTGCTGATGTACCAGCGCTCGCCAAATGGGCATGTGTTGCTGGAGTTGAGAGCAGCAGCCGACCACTAAACGCAAATACGAACTCCAGACAATGAAGGAGGTTGAGGATATAGGTGCGTACTTCCTTTTTCTAGTATTGAAGTTTGTACTTGTCTGCAGAAAAATATGAACGTCGAATTGCCGGGACTACTACCGCAACGGCTCGGGCTCAAGTTGTGGTGGTGGCTGTGCTGGCATCCTTCTTGATGAACATGTTGTAGACCACAGCCAAAATTCCTAGTAGTAGGATAAGGCAGATCATGTCCATCATGCATTTGTCTGGACCACGACCGACCTTCTCTAAGGTCTTTTTCATCTTTTGATTGACGCTTTCCACTACGCAGCAGTTGGAGCACAAACAGGTACGAGAATCAGTGAGTGTGGACTCCTCAATTCAGACTGTAAAGAGCTCATTTACCGTGTGCTTGTGTGTTGTCAATTCTCTCTCCTAGCCCGTCAATCATTATCGCTTGCTGCTGGAGTTCCTCATTCAGCATCCGCGCCTGCTGTCCTAGCTCCTGAACACCAGTTCCAATTTGCTCGATGATGTTGTCCTATCTCCGTCAGCAATGAGCAAATGGTGAGTTGCAAGAAAGAAAATGAAGTCCAAATGCTGGTTGAGCGACTCACGAAGCGCTGATCATTTTTCTGGATGTCTGCTAGCATGGCTTGTTGGTCGTCAGTGACCACTTCGCGCTCGATTGGGCCATCCCCTCCACCACCTCCGCCAGCGCCACCCAAGCCACCAAAAACTGGTCCTCCGAATGCTCCGCCAGGCCTCGTTCGTGCTGTAAAGGCACCGTTCTCGAACTCTCCTATCGGAGCTGCGACGCCGCCAGTATCAAAAGTGGTTCTGCCTGCTGGAGAGCGATAGTTCGCCGCAGCGAGTTCTTTGATCCGCTCAAACTCGGCCCAGTATTGTGTTACGATCTCCTTTCGCATCGCTAGCTCTTCAGGTGGGAATTTGCTCTATCGACAGAAACGAAGCAGCACGTGAGATCAATAGCGACGAACAAAGGAAAGTGGCGGGATCTACGCACCTTTTTCTTCTTCTTCTCAAGGTCGTAGCTGGCTGTGAGGTCCTTGATGTCTACGCCGACAAGCCGGATCTCCTCTCTGATCTCCTGTTGCCGTCGAATGGCTTCTCGCGGGTGTTTGCCTCGCTTCGTGGCCGCCATGTCGTTGTCTTGCAAGGTCTGCAACGTGTTAAACCAGCTTTCGTATCAGTAACTCTCCCTCACCCAAGTACTACAAGCAGCAACTCAATACCATCTTGAGCTGATGGAGCCTCTCGCCGATCTTGGCCTTGAGGTCGTGAAATTGGTCGCCTTTCTTGTCCTTCTTCTTCCCTTTGCCGTCTTCTCCGCCCATCTCCTGATTGATCCTGGACAACTTGTCCAGCAGGCCATCTAGCTCGCGGTTCATGGTCACTGCACAGATGTAGCCATTAGTCCCACTTCAACATCACCAGCCAATAGGCAGTCGTGTAGCCATATCCCTACCCAATGCAGACGCTTCTTGCAACGACACTTCCTGGGCCTAGCCACACTCAGTCAACTTGAAACTAGCTCTTGCTCTTCTTGAACTCGAGAGCTCAAAGTCGTTGCCTGCCGCACTTTCCAGCGAGTAAATCGAGCCGCGCCACGTCGGACCTGTAACCACTCTCCGGCAAAGTACGAACCAGACGTCATCACTTTGATTGGCCAAGAGTGACGTACATAGCTGGTCATGGCCGATATCGGAGCCGACGCTAAGGCGCAGGCGTTCGCCCACCGCCTCGTGGAGTTCGCAGACTACGACGCGTGCGTCAAGTTCTTCAATGAGCGACTGATTGATTTCGATCTGCCCAATGACATGGGCTGGAGCGTCCTCATGAGCGTCTGTGCTTGTGGTACGAGTTGAATTGGCAGCTCTGGCAATGGCATTTGCGGCTAATCGCTCGTTGCAATTGTGTTTTTTGTGTTTGCGGGATGCAATTTCAGGTCGTGACGACCTCGTGGGACTCGTAGCGGACCGAACTGCAGCGGTGGCTTGCAAGACGAAGACGAACCGGACGAATGTGCTGCACCTGACTGCCATGTCCAAGAACGTACGAACGATAGGACTCTCTACAGTAGTAGTGATATTTAAGTGGTTTAGTGCTGCATTGTGAGCAGATTCGGGTGATGGAGGAGCTGCTTGCTACCGCAGAGAGAAAGCAGAAGCTCCAGAAGATCATTGACCAGCCGAATGCAAACGGAGACACAGGTAGATAAACGGCGTTCGAGTGTATGTGGATGCCGATGGTTGCTAAAGGTTGCTGCTGTGTTGTATGGCAGCTTTGATGATGGCTTGCGTGGCGAAGAATGTGGTGGCGGTGCAGCGGCTACTTGAACTTGGTGCATGTTTGATCTCAGTGAATGCAAATGGATTGAACGCTCTCATGTGTACTGCACGCGTCGGTGAAGATCCACGACCTGGAGCTCCAAGTGTTGATGAGATGATGGAGCGAAGTGCTGTAATCGTGAAGGTTTTACTAGCGCATGGGGCGGATGTGAACGCAGTGGAAAAGGCCGGCGGCAATACAGCGCTGCACTTGGCGGTACTGAGCGAAAATCTCGATGCTGTTGAGTCGTTGGTTGGAAGTACCACGGAGCTCGATATTACGTTGCGAAATGCAGCAGATAACACGGCGCTGGACTTGTGTAAGCGCATTTCAGGAGTGGCTTCAGCGCAAATGGAGGATCTATTGAAGTTGAAGTGGACCCAGTATGAGAGTGAGGCATCACAAATGAGTGCGAAGATGGAGAAGGAGTTGATGGAGCTGGCAGTGAAGGAGGCTGAGGACGCACCAGACCGGAAGCAGACGTCGACGTTTAAAACTACGAAAAAGAAGAGCAAGAAAACCAAGAAAAAGCACTGGCGAACAAAACTTCGCCAGTGTTAACAAATGCAGGTTCTCGTGTCGTTAACGATACGCGCGACGACAACGATGATGGGAATACTTACCCAGCGAAGATTCAATTAAAGCAGCAATCTGGTCTGCCACAAGTTGTCCAAACAGTTGTCGGAGCTGACGAGCGCAAGTTTGAAGACAACGAGGGCAGCTGGCAAAGTGTTCTTCCCAAGAAAAGCCGTAAGTTGTCGGTGCATCCTTGCCACGTGGAGTGTATGAACTAAAGGTTGTGTTTTCAGGTCGCAAACAATCCGTTAGTGAGACCGTGAAGACTCCACCTAAGAGTAGCGTGAAGAAAGCCCCACGCAATCCGAGTGACAACGGTAAAAACAGCAAGAAGAACGCACAAGAGCCTACCAGGACTGTTACCACCTCCCCACAGGCAGTGCAGCAAACTGATTGTGATCTCCCAAACCAGTGTCAACCCCACCCCATGCACCATGGTCCAACCCACCTACCTCAACGTCGTCGAAACCATCTTCAACTGTGTCGCCTCGGAGCCAGGTGACGTCGCAAGAAGAAGGTTCTTCACCGAATTTCTCCTACAAAGTACTGAATGGCAGCTTCCAGCGGACTTTCCCCGTTGCAGCTGAGTTGGAGATTGATGTGGAAAAATTCCTCATCGCATCATCGGTGAGCGACCGCGAGCTCGAGCCTAGTGACAGCTTGAGTATCTCGCAAGTTGAAGCACTGCAGGAGGCACATTGGCAGGCATACCATTACCTCAACGAGAAGAAGGTACGGAGTGCATCGTACAATTTGAGCATTTGCTATTCTTCTCGGAGTTGCAACTGACATGACTTCTCTTTGTTATTACAGATCGAGTTGACGCGGGTACTTGAAGCCCAGCGCGTGGAGGCCCAGTTTGCCTTGCAGCAGGAGCTCATGCAATTCAAGTAGCTTAGCCCATCTCCAACGTCTTGCTGAACTCCGCCTCTGTAAACGAAAGCATCTTGGCAGCCTGTCAAGAAAACAAGAAATAGACGTGTCAAGTACTGTTCACTTGGGGCTTTTCGTATTCGGGTAGAGCAGACCTCCATGTGAATTCGCTGGCGCTTGAGTAGGTCAATGAGCTTCATTTGCTTCTTGAAGGCTGCCAACAGTTCACCCTAGACGAAAGCAAACCATCGATCAATACGAAATACAGAGGGTGATACCAATGGACGGCACATTTCCTTCCACCTTCTGCTTGTCAAGTCTCTTGTTGTCGCGAATGACCTGGTCATACTCCGCTTTGGCGACCATTTGCTCGCCATGATTCTTCTTTTCGTCTTGGAGCTGCACCTGCACCTTCTCGAGCTCCTCTAGTGCGCGATTGAGACGAATCTATACACCACAACATCATCGTGCTTTAGCGACTTGACTTTACAGATAACTGAGTTTCGTGACGGACATCTTTCGATCGAAATTGCTGCGAAGCAGCCTTCTCTGCTCGTTGAGTTTCTTCGGCTCGTGCTTGAGCCGCTGCTAGTTGACCTTCCAGAATTCGTTGCTTGTCCTCCTGCGCCGCACTGAATCGAAGACATACAAAATCAAATCGAAATGTCACCTTCCTATCATGACAACTTCAGATCCCGACGTACGAGAGCTCGCGTTGTTTTTCAAGGAGCTGCTGGGTCTGCTGCGTTTTCTTGTTTAGTGCTGCATTTTCTGCTTTGAGGGTTTCGATCTCGGCCTTGAACGAGCTTTGAGCTGCTTGCTGAGGGTGAATAACAACAAACACGACTGAAGTGAGCAACAGAAGTACCCGATAATGTTCTCCACTACAAAACGAACCAAATGCTCAGTTCGAGCCACAGCTGCGTCTGCTTCATCTTGTAGTACTCGAAGACGCGCTTTCTGATATCGGACCGTAGCCTCCAGTCCGAGCCCTTCAGGGGCGATGTCTCGAACAGGGCCCACCTCACCTGGACTAGCCCCACCACCTCCATTCTTTTTCTTGGTGCGAGGAACTTCCTGAGGAGAACTTTCAGTCGATTTCGTCTCTTTTCGGCGGTGAGATCGCTTGACCGAGACCTTCTCTTTGCTCTCACTCTTTGCAAGTTGGCGCCTCGCCTCTTTCAGGTCCTGGGACCCTAAAGAGTCGATCGATGCACTCAGCGCAATTTCCAAGCTCCGTTTCGGGTCGCTTTGTCGGTCGAGGTCATCTTCACTGTCGATTGTCCGGCGTGACGAAGCAGATCGAGTCCCGCGTAACGACGTGGACGACGATGAAGAGGAAGGTTTGTTGGCAGAAGTCAATTGCTGTTCTCGACGCCGCTCGATGGCTTCCACCTGCTGGTTGAGCTCCTGGTTCTGCCTCTGCAGAGCCTCCTGTCGAGCGGCGAGGCTTTCGTTCATTCTTGAAGAGTCTTCGCGACTTGTCACCGAGAATGGACAACTGCTAGACAAAATCAATGTAGTGTGGGCAAACCACAACATCCACCGATGCTAATACAATGACGACAAGCTCGAAACCTTTTAAAGTTCTGATGGATGTAGGGTTGCTACATTTAATCGAGCCCGATGAGATGTGTCACAGTCGATGTGATCGACTGTGACACATCTCGCGCCGCAAACGGAAGCGCTATTGTGACCACAGATTCCGCCGTGCCGACCTTCGACGGTGTCAAAGCGTTATACTGTTGAACACCACTCACTCTGCTACATGTAGTGGCATATGTAATCTCCATGACCTTGGGTTGAATGCCTGGGTTTGCTAAGGTGTTCAACCCAGCTCATGTCGTTGTCCACTCATCACGTATGATACCAGGTTGCGTGTGTGCACCCGTTATGGATCCTGATCAGCCAGTGACCCTTTGCGAGGAAATTCTCTCACTTTTTGAAAAGCCCTGCCAAGTGACCATCGAGCAACGTGAAACCCAAATGATCGAGCCGACACCTACCGTGCACCCGTCACCTACCGCGAACCCGTCGACAAGCGTCAAAGCGGTGGACGGCTTTTTCACCATGACCCCCGTGCCGAGCAAACTTTCAGGCAGTTCAAGCTCACACCTTCGTCCTGGAGCGAATTCCAGCACAAGATGGATGACGCAGCGGCGTGTGGAAAAGATATCAAGGTGGTGTACTTTGTTCGCCATGGCGTGGGTCTCCACAACGAAGCGGTCGAGAAGTACGGGGTTGAGCGCTGGTACAAAAGCTCGTGACCAGTGACACGTACCGAGATGCCGAGTTGACGCCGTTTGGCGTTCAAGACGCGCAGCTCAAAGGTCCACCCAGCATCAAAGCGGAGATGGAGCGAGGGATGCCGCCGATCGAACGTGTCGTCGTCTCCCCAATGTCGCGGGCCATTCAGACGGCACAAAACTTTTTCGCAAAGGATCAGGTGCCCAACGCTCCGTTCAAGTGCATCGAAAGCTGTCGCGAAGCGCTCGGAGTCGACACTTGCAACAACCGACGCCCACTGTCCGAGCTGAAAGTCAAGTTTCCAGACGTGGACTTTTCGGCTGTTGCAGATGAGGAAGATGTGCTGTGGACAACGGAGCGTCGTGAGTCTGCTGAAGAGATTCAGGCTCGAGCAAGAAACTTCTTGTCCGAGCTCTTTCGCACGGTCCCTGAGCGTTATGTGGCTGTGGTGACGCACTTCGGCTTCATCGACGCAGTTTGCACTGTCACACTCGGCACAAGGATTGAAACGGGGAATTGCGAAGTGGTCCCGTTGGTGCTCGAGGCAATTTAGTTGTACGCCTGGGCAGAACTCGGACGTGGATCCAGACGATACAAAAATCAAAAGCGCTTGTACTGTAGATCTGTTTGGCAGCACACATGTAGTATCTTGCTGGCTGTGCAGGAGCTTCATAGCGCCGGTTGCTCCGATTGCGAGCTCTGCACCCCAAAGATGCCGTAGCTATACACAGCACGAAGACGTCGCCTCTTCATTCCCAATTTCAGCACCGCACGCCTTGGGGCAACAGTGAATATGGTCTTCGCGGGGTCGGAAATGCTGCCATCGGGGCTAGGCAGGCCTACTTTTCTTGCTAGTAACCACAGCTCACCGACCTCCTCCATCAAGGCAGAATACGTATTTCTGGAGAGAACAACACCCGTGGGATGCACAAGTCTCCATCACCAAGACAACCAGATCGACAAGAAGCCGCTTCGGAAGTTGACTTCTGCTCTGCGAATGCCCAAATTATTGGGATCACTTGTTCGATCACACCTGGTAAATACTCGAGCGAAAAGAGCTCCCTCGTAGCGATACTCGGAGGATCTGAAGCGGATGGACCTACCACGCCTGCATACTCATTCCATTACCTCGAGAATCCGTCGCCATGATGGTCGACGCCGTGAGGATGTCTGGGCTGGAAGACGACGAAAAGTGCAGATTCCTCTTTGAAATGTTCGATGTGGAACACCGAGGTGTGTTATCGAAAGACGGCGTGCGAGCGTTTATCGAGGCCAATTTCGCTGCCAACGGTGTGGAGTTCATCGGTGCATTCGACTACGATGCAGTCGTGGACAAAGTGTTTGGTCAGTGTCGCCAGCACGACAAAATGACGTACGGCGAATTCCGGAGTGTCTTCGCAGCAATGGTAGCTGAGTCCGACGATAACAAGAGCAAAGCGGCCCTCGGGCGATTGAGCATGGTGGCGGAGATGCAGCAGCAGAAGGAGAATGTTTACAATAACGAAAGGAGTGGACGATGGCACCGCACCAAGAAGTTCTGCCACAAGTACGAAGCCGAGATTTTCTGGCTCACTGTCTACTTCCTGCTCATGATTGGGGTTTTCGTTGCCAAAGCTTCTCGGTTCCCCATCGACCCAGCCGTTGGAAACTGGCCTCGCATCGCCAAGGGTTTTGCCGAGATCTGCCTCGTAAACACCATGTTCATCTTGTTGCCAATGTGTCGGAATTTCGTGACGGGACTACGAACACTCCCCGTCATTGTCAAATATCTCCCAATTGACAACCACATCGAGTTCCACACAGTCTGCAGGGTTGTGTTGCTGATTGCGGCTTGCATTTCCAGTCATACTACTAAAAACAATAACTGTGCCGGGTATTCCATTATTTTAATACGTTTATAAAATACTACATGTATAATGGAATTCGTCGTGCAACCTGCACGTCGAATATTTATGATTTTAGGTAGTGTTCTTGAAAAAGTCACGAAGAGCTTGATACGATTGATACTACGGCCAAGCCAACGAAATACGTATACCACCGAGCTCTCACCACTTTTGTGAAATGGGTTTACAGAACTACTAATGTAGACCGTCGAATATTGCTTTTCACACTATCATTTCGTGAGCTAAGATCGATTCATGAAGTTGCGACTGCGGAATAGTTTTCAGACCCCTAGTGAGTCGCATAGACCCCAGAGCACCTTCAACTGGAATGTGTATGCAGTCATGTCATTGGGGCAGCGTGGTCTGACAGATAAGTTCGCCTTCGGAATTGTATTCAGATAGCTATAGCGATCATTTACACCGCTCTCGGTCTTCGAGTTGACGAGCGTGAACGACACAGAGTTGGACGCGGATGCGGCCATGACCATGACAGCATTCCAAACTTCGGCATTAGGGATAACACGCCCATCTAGCGAGGCATTAAGCTGCTAACTGTCTAATGATGAGGTGCGCCAAGCTTACAGCTCAATAGACTCGGCTGACAGTCGCTTTTTCTACTCGACATCGTCGAACAAGACGGACAGCGAAGGTTGGATCATTTGTCGTGGGCCAGCACGAGAGTTAAGAGTAAATACACGCTGAAAAATAATGATAACGATCCCGCTAACTTGCTTATACATGTACTGCGCTGTAATATGCTTCGTGCAAATTGCACGACGATTTGCCAGCGAATGCTGCATTTCAGTGATTACACTTGGGTTTTGTATACTTGAAATATTTGCATTCTGGGAATTCGGCGTGCAGTCTGCACGGCGAATTGCACACAAAACGCTATATTTGAACGGCGAATTCCGGAGAAGTATTAATACGTAGTACCGGTATGCGTTATTATATTAAAATAACACATATTTTATAAACGTAAGATAATAGAATATCTACAGTTATTTTTTTAAAATTGCAATTAGGTTTCCGGTTTTGACATTTACAGACGAATATGCGCTGCAGCTCTGTGCGTCGACTCCACGGCATCTCTGCAACATCCCAGCGTCGCGTTCACAGCCTCCAGACCGTTTCCGATGCGTTGCAAGAAGCCCGCGAGCGTCTGCACAGCTCCGTCGCTCTCGAATCCTCTCCGAATGACGCGAAGACGCTCGTGGCCAACGCTCTGCAGCCGCCTTTGAAAACCAGCACCGAGCTCTTTTTCCATAGTGAACGCCAATTAACGGAAAAGGAGGCGGCCATACTGAATCTCAGTGTGGAGCGTCGTGTCAAGGGCGAACCGCTGGCCTACGTCACTGGACGGAGGGAATTCTGGACTCTGGAATTTGCAGTGACGCAAGACACGCTTATCCCTCGTAGCGACAGCGAAGTTTTAATTGAGACTTTGGTGGTAGGCAACCGTCCAAATCTGGAGTTTTTTAGGTTTTTAACTTTTCAACTGACTGAACAGGAGCAATTCGGGCGACAGACGCCACTGAAGATTCTGGATATTGGGACGGGCTCAGGCTGTTTGTTGCTGACGGCCTTGTTCGAGTTCCCACAAGCCACTGGAGTGGGGGTGGATATTTCTCCCGGGGCTCTTGCTGTTGCCGAGCAGAATGCCCAATCGAACAAGTTAGACGGGCGAGCGGAGTTTAGACTGCGAGATCTACAGACGTTGACTGAGATTCACGAGGACGACGAGTTGTACCAATGCTTTGACGTGATTTTGTGCAACCCTCCGTACATTCCTACTCGGGAGCTTGATCTGGTGGGGACGGATGTGCTCGAGTATGAACCGCATCTCGCACTGTTTTCCGATGGCGGACCAACCAGTGAATTTACAGGGACAGATCCGCAGGGACTGCGAATGTACCGACTTCTACGGGCGAGTGTTGCGAATTTGTTCAAAATCGACAGTGGATTGGAACCAGCAAAGTGCTGTTTACTGGTGGAGATTGGATCGAAGGACCAGGCAAGCGCAGTAGTGAAACTGTTTTCCACCAGTGCTACGACAAAAAATGTACAAAATGAGGACAGCAACGAATCAAGACTGCAGTTCGAGCGTTTCCTGTTTGATGCAAGTGGGAAATACCGTGGGTTGCTCTTTTGCAATGAATGAACATCTGCGAGTCCAATGTTCAATACAAAGACTAAAAAATTGTCGTCGTAATTTGTCCACGACTATTAGACAACTTCAACCCCAACGAGGAATATGTAGTTCTTTGAATACCAAAACAGACGTCCATTTGCACTTTGAATAAATAGGACACGCTCTAAAAGTTCTCGCTGTGGAATTCAAACTCCACGTCCGGGGTCTGCCGAACTTTCGCCTGGTTCAACCGGGTGCACTGCTCGTCGATGATGTTTCCCAGAGGTTTGGGGCCGCAGTAGAACACACCAATCTCCTCGCGGTCGTCGACATCATCACCCAGTGGCTCCAGCTGACGATGATTCTGAGCCACCCGCGTGAGTTCGGCGTTCCAGTCGGGGCGACCAAAGTGCGTTCGTTGCTTGGTATGCAAACCAGAGATGATGTCCTGTCCTTCCGTGTCGTGGATGAAATTCTGCAGCGCCTGCAACGGAGCGATCACAGCCTCGCTCTTGACCGACGAGAAGAAGTTGTGGATCTCCAGGCGGTTCTCCGTGTCCATCTCGCTCAGCTGGTTCATCGTGTTGGTGAACCACGTCAATGACTCCTGCTCGCGCGTGACCCAGTAGAAGTAGATTTTGCGAAGCTGAAAGTTGGGCGGGAACCGAACGTGTCTGCAGTGAGGACACCGAAAACTTTCCCACTGGTGCATGATACTCCGCAAAATGGACGCAAACGGAGTCACGCCGATGCCCGCGCCGACCAAAACGATCTCCCGGTATCGCGCGTAGTCCTGCGCGGGGGCTCCCATGGGACCGTCCACGTTGATAATTGGGTATGGAGACGTCATGGGACTTCCTTGGTCCTCCATGCGTGAAACTTCATGCCGCTTCTGTAGCAGTTCTAGGTGTTTGTAGAGAGCACCAGTCCAATCACCTGCTTTCTGGATGTGAAGGCTCAGGAATTTGTCTTCCGGTGCCGATGAGACGGTGAACGGATGCCACTCGAACTTGGAAATCGTAGGTACGTTCACAAACACGTACATCCCCGGCAGAAATCGCTGCCTCTTGGAAAACGATCTCGGCTTCTTCATGAAAATCGCCACCGCCTCCTTCGAGAGCTGCACCTGCGCGATCCTCGTTTGTCCACCGAACATTTGAGTCATCCGATAGCGTTTCTCGATCAGGTAAATGATCACAGGAGGTAAAATCCAAAACTGCGCCTGTGGGGCAGCCACCCAGCGAGCGAAGCCGTGGAACGCCATCAAAACGAGGAACGGGATGAACAGCATGTGCGAAATCCAAAACATGTTGAATTTCCCTCGTCGAACCTTCTCGAGGCACAACGGAGCAGCGATCGCGGCACAAAGGAGCATGACCACTCCAGTCCAGATCGGAAGGCGGAGAGCAAACAGAAACAAGTTCTCATCTCGTACGAATGTCAAGTGATGATAACGAGACGCTTGCCAAACCGCCACCGACGCTGTGCGAGCGTAAATCACAATCGCCAGCCACGCAGCCGAGTGGCCCAGAGATGCAATCAGCAGTACAACACCGCAGACTTTGTGGAACTCGATGTGGTTGTCGATGGGGAGATATTTGACAATGACGGGGAGTGTTCGTAGTCCCGTCACGAAATTCCGACACATTGGCAACAAGACGAACATGGTGTTTACGAGGCAGATCTCGGCAAAACCCTTGGCGATGCGAGGCCAGTTTCCAACGGCTGGGTCGATGGGGAACCGAGAAGCTTTGGCAACGAAAACCCCAATCATGAGCAGGAAGTAGACAGTGAGCCAGAAAATCTCGGCTTCGTACTTGTGGCAGAACTTCTTGGTGCGGTGCCATCGTCCACTCCTTTCGTTATTGTAAACATTCTCCTTCTGCTGCTGCATCTCCGCCACCATGCTCAATCGCCCGAGGGCCGCTTTGCTCTTGTTATCGTCGGACTCAGCTACCATTGCTGCGAAGACACTCCGGAATTCGCCGTACGTCATTTTGTCGTGCTGGCGACACTGACCAAACACTTTGTCCACGACTGCATCGTAGTCGAATGCACCGATGAACTCCACACCGTTGGCAGCGAAAGTGGCCTCGATAAACGCTCGCACGCCGTCTTTCGATAACACACCTCGGTGTTCCACATCGAACATTTCAAAGAGGAATCTGCACTTTTCGTCGTCTTCCAGCCCAGACATCCTCACGGCGTCGACCATCATGGCGACAGATTCACGGGGCAACGGCATAAAAGCCATCGAGGATCGGGACGGCTCGTCATTCCAGGATGAGGCTGGTAACTCAATGGTAATCCGGGAAGTATTGAACTTGTGAGTGAAAAACGATAGTTGACCCGGAGCTAGCGGATTGCCACAGTCTTCTGAATTCACCGCCTGACTTGGTCGGCTGGCCAGCGAAGCCTTGTACAAATGGTCCTTGAGCTCGTACAATTCCGACTTGTTCAGCTGTCGACTGGGTCGGGACATCATCGATGCGCCCGACATGGACGGGTGGAAGCTCATGTTCAGAGCCGAGTTGCTAGGCATGAAACTTGACCGACCGCCCCCAGCTCTGGAATTCCCAAACCGGCAATTGCCAGGAGCTTTCTTCACCTGCCCATTGATGCCAGAACCACCGATCATAGTGATGAACGAGTTCCTTGTCGCTTGTGCATCGTCGTAACGTGGCGGTGAGACTGCAGGGCCAATGATCTTGGGAACGGGTAAAGCTGACGGTAGTTTTCTGAGTATCTTCTTGTCGCTGTAGTGTTCTTGATGGAGCTGAGTGCACTCCACTGGTGTGTTGCTGTCTAGAATAGCAAACTCGGACTTGATCGCTGGCGTTGGCGTGTTGGTGTTGCTTGCAGGTAAGTTGGACTCAGTCTGCCCAATAGCCAGCCTCTCCAAACCTCTAGACGTGTGGTTGGTCAACATAATGGGCTGCTGAGCTCACTGCTTGGAGCAAATCGACAAGTGAGCCCACAAATGCAGTTTCAGCTCTTGAGACGAGCGAGGTGACAGTCAAAGACGAGTACGAACAGCAGGTAAGGACGAGAGTATCCGCAGCTTCCAGATGGATCGAGAGCATTTGAAGTGCGTATGGTCTCAGCTCAACAGTGCGACGCTTGTCACGCTCCGTTAGTCGATCAGCATGCTTCCAGCCAATGGAAACCAATCGAGTGTCGTAGTGGACACTTTTTGTAGAGGGCACGTGACACTGCTGGACCGACACACCCTAACGACTGGCCGCCGCAGATGTTGGCAACATCATGTTGCAGGGATCTGACCGACATGTGGCCCATCGGAAGTGCCTCCGCTTCTAGCAAGCGATCGACGAAGCTTTCGGACGGCAAAACGTGTCCCCTACCTGGCGCTCTCAGCTATTAAATACGTCGCGGGTGTTTCTCAGCGTGAAAGATCGACCTCTTCTTCGACGAGGGCCTTCAAACTTCAGAACACCTGCATAGTCGGAATTGCTCTTCTGTTAATCTCTGACTCGGATTAACAGAGGGGGCACTGGCGAAATGCGTTTCAGACTGCAAGTGTACGATGGACGGCTGTAATTCACGGTGCGACGACCGCAATCTGTCCCTCCCTTTGCATGCAAGCTTTTCGATGGTCTCCCGAGCCGGGACCCGACTGGATGCTCGTGGTCTACCTCGGCCTGAATCGACGACTGCCGTTGTCTGTGGTCATCACTTACCCGTAGTAGTGCGGTAATTACACAAACGAACGGTTCCGCGATACCCGCTTTCGCTGTGCCCCCCGTCTGGTAGTTAGGAAATCGTCGGCAGGGTGTGGCGCGGTGAGTGCTGGAGCTTCACAGCGGGGGAAGAGAGGATATAACACTATTCGTGTTTAGAGTAGGGGCAACCCAGTCCAACTATACTACAAAACTGACGTATGAATTTGCTGGTGGAGTCTGATCGCAGTAAGCATGTGTTCTCGTTTGTGTCAGCTACCTACTGTTGCTATGCGAGGTGGAACTGTTACTTCAAAGATGACCAAAAGATGACGTGGTTTTCAAAGGAATTGTGAATCAAAAATCGTGTGTGGCACACATCACAAAGCGGAAGGCTTTTTCGAGAGGACCTAAACTCGAGCGCCGACCATGTCGAACATGTACATCACGGAGCCCAACACGGAGGGGAAGGTGCTGCTGCACACGAGCTTCGGAGACTTGGACGTGGAGCTGTGGCCGCAGCAGGCGCCCAAGGCGTGTCGCAACTTCGTGCAGCTCTGTTTGGAGGGGTACTATACTACTTCGCTACAAAAACTGGTGTGGGTTCTAACAAATCATAATTTGTGGTTTTGTGACCTCAGTACTATGACCAGACCATTTTCCACCGCATTATCGCCGGCTTTATGATGCAGGGCGGAGACCCCACGGGCACTGGAGACGGAGGCGAAAGCGTCTACGGAGGAGCATTCGTTGATGAGTTTCACTCGCGACTGCGTTTCAACCACCGAGGACTTTTGGCGATGGCCAATGAGAACAAACCCAACACGAATCACTCGCAGTTTTTCTTCACTCTGGACGCCTGTGACTTCCTGGACAAGAAGCACACCATCTTTGGCAAGGTACGGACGGACACTCGACATTTGTTGAAATAAGGAGATTTCAACTTTATTTTTTACATTTTTGCGTAGGTGACGGGCAACACAATCTTCAATTTGTTGAGTGTTGGGGACTTGGAGACGGATACAAAGGACCGACCCACGAACCCGCCCAAGCTGCTAAGTGCTGAAGTTCTTTGGAACCCTTTCGAGGATATTGTGCCACGGTATGGTTGGAGGTTGTGGAAGATGAGGTTGGTCACTGATAAAGTAAATTTGTGTGCTGATTGTGGGGGCAGAGCTATTAAACGCAAGGAGGCAGAGTTAACGGCGGATGAGGTGCAGAGGAAAAAGAAACGGGAGCGAAAAGCGACGAAGGATCTCAAGTTGCTTTCATTTGGAGATGAAGAGGAGGCTTTCCAGGAAGAAATCGGGAGTGGGGCCAAGAAGTCTAAAAAGAAGAAGGCAAAGACGATGGTAAGTAGCCACGACCTGCTGGATGATCGGAAACTCAAAGCGGAGGTAGATGCGGAGGTGCTGCAGAGGGTCTCGGAAACGACAGGTGGTGCGGATAGCGAAGAAAAGAAAGAGCGGACGCGTGTGAGTCTTAAGGCAGCAGTAGCAGCTGCTTCAGCTCGAAGTAATAATGCTAAGTCGAACGACGCAGAGTTAGCGGAAGCTTTGAACGACCCAAGCGCGAAGAACTCGAAAACCGACAAGGTTTCTTTCGGGTTAGACAGCAAGAAAAAGACCGGGAGGAATACGCGAAACTTCGGGAAGAGCTGTGTCAGTCGAAGAAGGCGGCGCCGCTGTTCATGGGAGAAGAAGCGAAAAAGCAGGATGAGGACCGTGCCTTCCAGGATATGCTGACCCCTCTACAGCAACAGCGACAAAAATATCTGCAGCGAAAAAGCTAGCAAACGCTCTACCCGCGAGCAAGACACGCTGTCGAAGCTCAAGAAGTTCCAAGAGACACTGGTTGATGTGAATATGAAGCAGCGCACTCCTTCCGAAGACCCTCCATCTGGTGAGGATGCGGTTAAAAGCAAGAAGGAGACTGCTGAGAGCTACCATGGCCAAGTTCTGGAAGATGACGACGACGACGATACGAATGATGACAAGTCGTGGATGACCGCCAAGCTGAAATTCAAGAAGCATATCGATGTGAGGACGGAGTCTCTGTAGTCCCCGGCTTCTGCGCTATCGGTACTAACTCGTGTCATATTTTGCAGGACCAATTCCGCGCTGGCAACGATCCTTCAGCTGATGTAAGTTACTTTGCTAGTAACAATTCTGTGCACGAGTCTGACTGCTCTGTATCATGTGGTCTTACAGGACTACCTGACCATTGACCCACGCAACGTAAAAACGAGCAAACACGTGGAGATTCGAGGCGAGGTGAAAGCCGAGAACGCCGAGGCCGATCACGGGACCGATCGAGTGATCGTTCAGGGGCAGCAGCCGTAGACTATAACCGCAGAGACCACCGTGACGATCGTCGCCGGTAAGCTTTCGAAGAGAGAACTTGCTTGCGGGGTTAATGCTTTGTCGGGTATGGGGCTCAGAAGTGCTATTACCATAGGTAACGTGCCAATGATTTCCAGTATGTTTAGGACTGGAGACCAATAGATGGAGAGATCGAGAAAATGCAACCGAATGGCACTGGTCATTTCTTCTCAGCATTCACCTTCATTCGACTCATATCAGCGCAATCTCCAGCCTCAGCTCGCTCTAGCTTGACTTGCTCCATTAGTGTCACGCGCTCAAGGTACTGCTCGAATTTCTCCAGCGATTTCTTACGCGGTGACAGGTCGTACTTCTCCTTCCGGAATCGTGAACGTTGCTCTTCGAATGTCACCAGTGCCTTACGCTCTTCTTGAACACGTTTTAGCTCCTCGCCATCAAGCAGAGTGTCTTCATGCTCCTCGCGTTTTCGCTGTGTCCATTTCTCATAGAAATCGTCCACCAGCGTGTAGTACATCGTGAGGTTCGAGAGTTCTCGTTGTTGGAGATAAACAGTCTCCCGTTCCGTGCGTCGCTTTCCGTTAAGCTGCTTGCGCCGCCGTAACTTGTCCAGTTGCGTAGGCAACACCGTTGCAAGGAACGGCATCTTCTCCCGGCTTTTGCCGTTGGTAGTAAATGGCAAATGACGACAAACTTCAGTCTCATCAAGGTGCTTCTGGTCCGAGCGCAGATCAGCATGACGATGTCTTGAGCGAGTTTCATTCTGCATGAAAGCACCTTCGTACCAGAATTCCCACTTCTCGGTGGCTTCTCCAGTGTCTACAGTCCGTTCATGGAGACCTTCGGGTGGCGTGGAATCGTGAAAACGGTAGTAAAAATCTCCTCGACCATCCATCGCGTCTTCATGCCAGAAACCAACATGCTTCGAACGTCCATTATCAAATCGAGCTGTTCCGCGTCCGTGTCTAGCACCTCCGTCGAAGAATCCCTCATATTCATCGCCGCGACGCTCACGCTGCCGTCCACGACCATGCGGTTGTCCGTCGACAAAAGCTCCTTCGACAAATGATCCGTCGGGGTACGTTCGCTTGCAAGCTGGTCCATGAAGAACCCCATTGACAAATTCACCTTCGTCCACCACACCCGTTGAGCTCACGTATCGTCCAAGACCGGAAATGACGCCGTCCCGCATCTCGCCATCGAAAACAGCTCCGTCTGGGAACGTGACGTGCATCCCCTCGCCACTTTCGACACCGTCGCGATAATCCGCACTGTTCAACAGCGAACTTCCGTACGCACGACCTCGAAGTTTCTCGTTGTGCTCGTATCGCCGCTGTGGACGATCAAATGTACCTTCACAAGTCGTTCCTTTGCCATACACCAACTTCCCGTTCCCAAGACGCATGTTGCCCGTAAAATATCCGTCGTACACTCCGACATTGGTGTACTCTTGGCCTCGACCCTGTTTGCGACCCAGTCGAAATGCTCCGGAGTACACACCACCGATAGACGAAAAGTGAAAACTCTCGTCAACTGGATCCAAGGGCACTTCATCACCACCTGCAGCTAATGCAACACCCGTTGGTGCCATTAATTCTCCCAGGCCATGGCGCAACCTCCGAAGTCTTATCGTTCGCATGTTCACTTCCTTTAGAAGATCATCAGGGTCGATCGTTTGATTGGAGACCTGGTCGTCTTCGAAAAATGCTCGCGGTTGTGGTCGAGTCTGCAGGAGACACACATAGTTCCAGTCCCTCTTGTCCAGTGCCACCGATGCGAGATCACGTCCACGTGGACTGGTGAAAGTTGCAGTCCAAGTCTTCATTTCAACTTCATCCTTGATACTGGTCGATGGCAGCTCCGCATCTCGTGGAACTTCAGTAAGCGTCACAGGTTCAGTCATGAGTAACCTCATCATCCGCTTGCGTCGTCGCTCCAATTCAGTGATCTCGTCTGTGAGTTCCTTCGCTTGAGCATTCATGGCGTCGGCCAAGTTTTTCCGAGTTTCTATTTGTTGCTGTGGAGTTCCTGCCAGATCCAAGACAGGAAGCGTGTTGATCTTCTCTTTCAGCACCTTGAGCTTCTGTCGAGCAGTTGCAACTAGCGGCGTTAAACGAAGAAGAGGCTGGAACTCTTGCGTGATACCGAAGAGGAGCCACGTCCTGATGTCAATTGATTCACATGTAGCAGGAACGAAGGCAAGCACGAGCAGAGCATCACCAGAGTACAACGGATCTTGAAGATCATCTTGAGGCATTGGCTCAACACGCTCGTGAATGATGTAGAACCATCGGTCGGCACCTGTGGGTGGAAGTACTTGAGTCATCCAGTCCTTCGGCCACAACACGTCTGTTTGACAAGGCAGCAAACCAATACTTGAGCTTAGATTTGTTGACAAGAGCTTCACAATAACTGCAAACGTACTTCCGAACGGGTCCTTGAGGAGAGCAGCATTACACTCGAAGAGTAGGTTGATCTTGGGACTATCAATGACAAGAACGAACATCAGTAGAAGCTTCTGACACAAAATTCATGACAAACGACCTACACGGTGAAGTCGGATCGCAAAACGAAGCGGAATTCGTAGTCGTCGGGTTTGGAGATCTCCGGGTTGAAGACAGCCACGGCCATTTGGTCCTCCCTGTACTCATCCACCATTTTCCCAGTCTTTGGGTCCACCACGAGACGTCCTGTACGCGTCGCCATTGTGTTTTCAGTCGAAGATTCAACGACTCTCTGCTAACGACGGTTTGCCAAGCTACATGTACCTAAATTCAAGAACCTAAGCAGAGTTGAATTCCCCGTTCAGAGCAGGAGCGGTTGGTGTATTAGCTTTGAGCTTAGCGGATCAAACGACCGAGCACTTAGAACTGACGGAACTGCTTGCGCACGTTAATGGGCTTGGTCTCCGAAGCGGGCTCGACCTCCAGCACGTTGAAACGCACCGTCTTGGCGAGCGGGCGGCACTGGCCGATGGTGACGACGTCTCCCTCCTTCACGCGGAAGGCGGGCGACAGGTGGGCGGCCACGTTCTTGTGACGCTTCTCGAAACGTTTGTACTTCTTGACGAAGTGCAGGTAGTCGCGACGCACGATGATCGTGCGCTTCATCTTGTTCGAGAGGACGACGCCCTTGAGGATACGGCCGCGGATCGAGATGTTGCCGGTGAACGGGCACTTCTTGTCCACGTACTGGCCCTCGATGGCGCTCTTGGGCGTCTTGAAGCCCAGACCCACCTCCTTGTAGAAGCGGGGCCCTTCTTCTTGCCGGCGAACTTCTTGCTGGCAAGGAACACTCCCTGCTGCTTCTGGTAGGCCTTCTCAGTCTGTACTCAGCAACATAACAGTAGCATAAAGAGTGAGTAAAAAGTCTCAACAAAAGGGACAAGGAAGACGATTGCTCCATCTTTTGCCACTGAAGTCGAGTGAGCAGACAGCGTTTCCATCAGTTAAAAAGGTTCCAAGAGGGCTCTGCCGATGATGAGTCGGTTGAATGTTCAGTCGTTCGGGTCATTTCTCGCAGTCGCCTCCAAGTGGCTGTAGCACCAACTTGCAAGCGACTCGACTCTCCCCACTCTTCCACCAGTAGTGGATGGAAAAGTGAGTTGAGTGTGTGGATTAAAGCCTTGGTGAGCCATCACCTCACCAACTAGCTAGCCAGCTCCTTCAGGGCGCTTCGATCCTTTCCGTAAGAGAGGGAGACGCCAGCCACTTCACCAGCCACCGCGAGACACAAAGACGTCGAACTTCTTCGCCCCCTTTTTCCTTCTTCCGTTGCCGTCCGCTTACCACCCGCTCAGCAGCTTCATCGAGTTCATGTCGTCTTCCTGTTACTTCATGAGAAGAGCGAGTCGGGTACCTGGTCAACGTGCTCCATGGTGTCGTCGAGGGATTCGCTAAATGGCGGGGAAGGAGCTTTTGGCGGACAGCGGTTGGTTCACGGTGCGCTACTTTTGGCTCCCGTCACGCTACTTCAGAGATAGCTGAAGTGGTGTTATGAAGTGGCAGCTCATTTATTGCAGCTTAGGATATCTGGTCACTTTGACAATACTCAGAATCTGAGTCAGATGTCGTAGCTTGCTACCTTGCTTGCCTGCATCGACAGCTTCCCTTCATGGCATTGCACTACTGCTGCTGTCAACATATGAAACGTTTGGCGTGACCCCGGGGTCCAGCCTGCCCCGCCAGCTGTCAAAATAACCGGTATAATCTCAGTATTTGTATTGAGAAATCTATAAGAAAAAGGGAAAATGGTCATCTTCTACAGCACTAAAACTACAGAATTCAAAGCTCACATTCAGCTGGGGCAACCAGGTCTGCGCATTTCCTGGTTGGCCAGATCGCGTGGAATTTTTAAGCAGACCGGGTTCAAACCTGCCTCAGACACAGGGACAATAACTCAGATGCTCTAAGTTTAGTGGCTGAATACTTCGCTGATAAGGACGTTTTAGTTTTTCTCGAATTGCTCCTTCACTGAATGATTTGGCAACCTTAAGCTGTGCATCGATGCTTCTTAAAAAACAATACTTAACACTGTTGGTCCTATGCAATAGGCAGCCAAAAATTAAATAAATAATTCTAGTCAAGCTCCGGGGTCCGGCCAAACATTGGAGTATGAACGATGGATCGATTCAGAAACCACTGTTAAAAGCACTCATGTCCTATTTTTGCATAGCCCTTCGTGAACGTGTAAACAACAACAGCACTCATCTCTCTCTTGTACAGTCTCCTGGAATCAGTTGCATTGCCTTGCTGTCTTCTCTTTTGAGCAGCTTGTTTACTCTTCCTTGCTGGTGAAGCAGTGCTTGACCTTCGCCTTGCAGCCTTGCAGACGGAGGAAAACATCAAGCTGTGAGCAGCGGGTCCCCAACCTCGTGGTCACGTGTATAGCTCTGTTGTCTTCACTCGTCCTTCTTATTCGGCAGGTAGCGCGCCACCTCCTGGTCGTTGCGGCCGAATCCTGCAGACGCAGCGACGAGTTCTGGTAGGCCAGCATGGCGCCGCCCAGCGAGCCGATGATGCCCGTGAACCACATGCCCGGACGCGCCAAGCTCCGGTCCAATTGGCGAGCTGCAAACAGTGAAATAAACAACAGCCGTCAGTGGCTCTTCCTGCCCCCTCGTCCCAGCTCAAGCTGCACGCACCCACGAGGTACCCGAGAGGGAAGCACGCGACGCCCACAACTGCGCTCTGCACCAGATCCGCCTGGCTCACGTTGTCCTTCACCTGCTGGAACGTCGGCTCTCTGTAGATCACGGGGAAGCGCGGCACGTGCGGGTCGTGCAGCTCCGGCCGCTCGCGCACCACCTCCTTGCCGTCCATGATGTCTAATATTTCACCAATCAGAAATGGCTACTTTTTTCTTAAAGAAGTATTAATAATTCGATATCTAGCCCCCAATCTGAGCATGATTTACGTGTTGGCTATTAATAAAATACCGGAAAATAAAAATCCTGCAGAGTCGGAACGGGAAGAAGCGCCGCCGATGGACGAAGCGTACGCCGTCAAGCAGACGCAGTTCCTGGGGAAACCCTTGCGCTACGTGTGCCAGAACGCCAACGGGCCGTGTCCGCTGCTGGCCATCGCCAACGTTCTGCTGCTGAGAGGCCACTTGACGCTCGAGAAGGTGGTGGAGGCTCCAGGCTTCGTGAGCGCCCACAACCTCTTGCGTCTCGTCCACCGTCGACTGCTGGACACGAATCCACCGGTGGGATGCTTTCATTGGTTAATAACGAGAGAAGGTGAACTGACTGACTGTGGACGATGCTAGCTGAGTTCGGCCAGTGAACTGCAGCGCTTGACGCAGGAGAAGACGCTGAAGGACGTGGCGGAGCTGCTGCCCAGTCTCTTGGTGGGGCTGGACGTCAATGTGCGCTTCCACAAGTGAGTTAACCCTTTAATTTGGGGACTGGGGAGAGAAAAACTGATGAGAACCCTTTTGCAGCATCACGGACTTTGAGTATACAGTGGCGTGTGCGGCGTTCGACATGCTGGACATTGTGCTGGTGCATGGCTGGCTGCTGGACGATCAGGATGACGCGACGGTGAGAGGGTCGATGACGGTTGTGCTGACGACGGCAACGTGCTCATGTTGGTTATTGTTTTGTAGATGAAAGTAGTGGGGAACAAATCTTACAACGAGTTGATCGAGCGACTCGTGGACTACCGAGGATCCTCATGACGGAAGAAGCCAATGAGGAGAAACAGACAGACACGCAGTCGGATGCTGCAACCGAGCAGGAAGAGGAGGTGATGCCTGCAGCTGGTTCTCTTTCGTCACCTATATCGACGCAGGCGACTGGCTTCCACAACCTGTCGATCGATGTCAACAGTGCGCCTGCGTCTTCGTCAGGACTGGCGGGGTCACCGAACTCGACCATGTCGACATCTCCGAAGAAGAGTCCGTCGCAGCAAACGGTGCAGACCATGATGAAAGAGCGTCACATGAGCGATGCAGACGCACTTGACACAGCCACCACATTGCTGGAGGAGGGCCCAGTCCTTGACATTTTTTCAACACGACGGCCAGCCAACTGACGTACTACGGACTCGTGAAGCTGCACGAAGAGCTCCGAGAGCGTCAGCTTTGCGTTTTCTTCCGCAACAACCACTTCTCCACCCTTTTAAAGGTGCGATCCTCGTTTCAGCTGCTTGATTTGGTCGGGTCATCTAACGCTGTTGCTGTTCATCTGCACTTTAGTTTGAAGGAGCACTGTATCTGCTAGTCACCGACGCAGGATACCTCGACGAGCCCAGCGTTGTGTGGGAGCTATTGAACGAGATTGATGGCGACACGGAGTATCTTGACGCACAGTTTCGGCCCGTGACCTCTTCCGAGCAACAGGAGAATATCCTGACCCAGCAACAGCAGCAACGAGAGCACGAGCAAGAAGAGGAGCAAGAGTTGAAGAAAGCTCGAGCGCTGAGCCTCACTGGATGCATTTCACCCAGCACAACAGGTCAGCGCACGGCTAACGGTGGAGATACCCGGGCCCCCGAGCTCGCAGTGCCAAGCAACGGGCTGTTTGGAGAGTCAACCGAAGGGGGCGATGAAAATCTTGATCCGGACTATCTATTGGCGCTGAAATTTCAGCGAGAAGAAGAAGAGCGAGTGCGTGGTAATAAGCGCGTGTCCCCTCGAGTTTCTCCTCGCCACTTGCAGCCTATTGGAGCTGATTGTGACGTTAGCAATGATCAAACTGGAGCCAGTGACGGCTACGATCAAGATATTGAGGACGTCAACGAGGAAAGGCTGCGAAATGAAAGTAGCGGCCAAGATGAAGATCGCGCTCGGGACACGAGCGAGAACGATTTCATTCCCGTGACTGTGGATGGACAAATGATGGTCTCGGAGGAAGAGATGGAGGCTCAGCGACAAGCTGAACGCTACTACCAGGAGCAAAAGCGACAAGTTGACGCGCAAACTCGGCAGCATCAAGTGGAGGAAGAGCGTCTACGGCAGCAGCTACAACAACAGCAACAAACACGAAGTGGCCAACACCGGAAGACGTCTGAAGGCGGTGACTGCATCATTTCGTGAGTACCCGACTACTGTCCAGGCGTGTTTAAAAGATTGGCTGGACTAACTCGGCGTGTTCTCAAGACAAACAAGTACAACTTATAGATAAATACTACGTAGTAGCTTCCTCATTAGATCTCGATTCGAACCGATTCACTCTCGATTTCGCCCTCCAGCTCCATCTCCGGTTTGTCGTCCTCATGCTCGTTTCCGTTTGATTGATTGGCAGGAGTGGCGCTGGACTCGATGTCCTCGCAGGCGTCTTTGTTGCTTGAACGACATGAAATGGTTGACGCATTGGACGTCTTCGCCGTACAGATCATCGAGGCTCGAGCGTTGCTTGCACTCGGATTCAGCGGACACACGTAGTCGAATCCTGCAAAGTCACGTTCGAGGCAGCTCGCAAGTTCCTCCGGTGCGTGGATTTCATGCGACTGCCCTGTGAAGTGCGGGTCAAAGTTGGCGACAAGGTTGTCACCCGGTGGTCCAGGCACGATTGGAGGCTTGAGCTGACGCTTGAGGACCTGGTCCCAATTGATGCCAGCGAAGAACTCGTGCGCTTTCAAGTCGGCGATTCCTCCTCGAAAGCCGAGTCGGTCTTCCTGACGCTTTTCAAGCAGCGAGACCAGCAAATTCTTGAGCTCGGGCGACATGTTGTTCGGATAGCGCACGGGTTGGTACAAGATCCGCTGGTGGGTGCTCTTCTGGCTGGACTGGGGCAAGTAGAACGGCGGGTACCCGGCACGCAACTCGAAGAGGATGCAGCCAAACTGCCACAAGTCGACAGGTAGCCCGTGGCCGCCAGGATAGCGGCCCACCATCTCTGGTGGCAAGTACGTGTCGGTGCCGCACATGGTCTTGGTTCGTCCATTCCTCGAGTCCAACCGCTTGGCAAGCCCCATGTCCGCCAACTTGATGTGACCTTCGCTGTCCAGCAGCACGTTCTCCGGCTTAATGTCTCGGTGCACGATGCACATGTTGTGCATGTGCTCGAGTGCCAACAGCAGCTCCGCTGCGTAAAACCGCACTGCGTCCTCTTTAAAACTTCCTCCGCTGTTCTGCATGTGCAGGAAGAGGTCTCCGCCCTGCATGAACTTGGAAATTAGGAACACGGAGCGACCGCGAGCGAGTGCGTAGTCCAACCCCATCACGAACGGGTGATCTCCTACCCACTCCATGACAGCTCGTTCAGCAAACACCACCTTGGCCTTCACCTGCCCCAACTTCATCTCTTTGATGGCGTACAGCTGCCGATCCGCAGCGAACGAGGACAAAATCACTCGTCCGTAGTGACCACGTCCGAGTAATTTGAGAGTTGTGAACTCGCTCAATGACGGTAGCCGATGCTGCACCGCTGCAGCTTGGCACGCGAACTTGGCTCGGTCCTTCTCCGTGTCGGCAGCAAAGTAGATGGCTCCTTTGCCCGACTCGGGGTGATGCAAAACACGTAGCCGGCCGAATCGTCGTCGATGAGCTTGATCTTACAGTTCTGCAGGTTGAGGTATTTGAGCGTGTTTTGCTGCCAGAACCCAGGGACAGCGGCGTCCTCGGGCTTGGTAGCGCGGTAGTAAACCAGGAACGTCGACTTGATCATGGCGCAGTATTTGTGTGAGCTCCACACCGGCAGAAGCTGTCGGCGCTTGCGGAAGAGATTGATGAACGTCGCCGGTAGTGAGTTGATAAACCTCTTCGACTCCTCACTCAACACCGAGTCTTTGCGTTGGAAGAGCTGCACCATGATATCTGTGGTTGGGTAGCAATTGCAGAATGAAGCTCGGTCGAGACGAGGAACCGATGGATCGATGGATCACTCGACCGATGGCAGCTATTTGCCAAGTGACAGAGATAGACAACGAAGGTCTTGTCCTTGAGAGCTCGTGCTGTCCGACCACTATGAATAGCGGAGACGCCAGCCATGGGACGAGGAGAACCATCGAACAACGTCATGCTAAAGAAAACAATAGCAACGCAGGGACGGCCAGCCATTGACGTTGTAGAACGCCCTGTGCGACAGCAAAAAAGGCAACTTCAACCGCCAAAACGTTTCCAAAGGTGACCAACCAGACGGCGCGAACCAGACCAGAACCTGAGGACTTCAACGAGAATCGGTCATCACACTAAATCCATCCAACGTGACGACAAGAGTTAGTCAAGAAGCTTAGGCCAGTCGCAGGACTAAAAGATCGGGACGATGTTAGTCGAGTTACGTATGTGAGATTGACTTCCGGTACGCTAGTAGCACGCCAGCGCACTCCACCTTTCTACTTGTCGTCCTTCTTCTCCTCGTCGCCGTCCTTCTTCTCGTCCTTCTTGGCCATCTGCGCCATGGCGGCCTGAATCTTCGGGTCGTTCGGGTCCACGCCAGGCAGACCTGACAGCAGCGAGTTGACGAACTTGGGGTCCATGAACGGCAAGTTTGATGCCGGTGCCGGAGCCGGTGGAGGTGGCGACGTGGTCGCTGGGGCAGCAGCCGCTGCAGTCGCGGCCACTGGGGTCTGTGCTGGTTGCTTCGGCTCCGCTGGCGATGCCGTGGGTTCAGTTGCTGGTGCAGCAGCCTCTGGCATGGGGGCATCCGCAGGAGCAGCAGCGGCCTCTGCTTCAGCCGCGCGCTTCTGGGCAGCTTCTTGACGGGCTCGCTCCTCTTCCATGGATACGCGGAGGGCCTAGACAACAGCTCAACAGTTAGCATGCATACACGTTTCCCTCGTTAGCACCAAAGTTTCGTACCAGAGCCAACTCGGGGTCCATGCTCGGGTCCACACCTCCGTACTCTGCGAACGATTCGCCACCGCCGCCTCCCCACTGGCAGCCGCAGCGGCAGCTCCGTCGTCTCCGTGCAGCACAGGCGAAGACACCAGCACGTCCGAGGGCAATACGCCGGCCGGCACCGTCACCAGGTGGCTGTTGTTGTTGCTGCTCGCAGCATCCACAAAGGCCTGCAGCTTGGCAGCGTTGGAGTCGAGATCTCCCATGCTCACCACGTCCACTGCAATCTGCAGGAAACCAACAACGATCATCTACCATTACCACCGTCCAAAAAGCCACTTCAGTGTAACTCTTGCACGCACGTTGTTCTTCTTGAGCAGTTTGCCGATCTTGGTCAGCTGCTTCTCGTCCTCCTCAATGGGCGAGCCGATGAACACCACCACTCGTTGGCCGCCAGTCTTGTTGCGTCGGTGCTTGAGCGCCAGCTGCGCCACTTGAATGGCGTTGGCCAGCTTCATGTTGCCGCCGATCTGGATGCGGTGGATGGCGCTCAGCAGCGTGCCCATGTTGTCCGTGGGCGACGCCAGCACTTGGATGCTCTTGCCCGCCATGGCCAGGACGCCCACGGTGCTCTCCGGGTTGGCCTGCGTTTTGGTGCCGCACAGGAGGTTGGCAGCGTCGTGTTGCGCCTCCAGGCGCGAGGGAATGTAGTCGCCGTTGCGCATCCACTCCGAGTTGTCCAAACTGCAGAGAAGAAAAAGAGCGTGACACGGTTGGGGAGCGCGTTTCGCGGTGAGAACGGCATGGTTGGAAAGAGGAGAGAGAGGGGAACTGCATGCAGGTGCTAGTAGGCGTGATTGAGCACAGGGACGCACCATATCATCGTCGATTCGAGCGGCATCGTGGCCTTCCTGGGGGCTTTTAGACGAAAAGATCGGCGAATTGGACGCAAAAGAAACAGCTACTTCACAAAGTGCTGAAGTGCTGAAGTAACGTATAGAAGTAACGTGTAAGTGATTGAGCTTCTTGACTGACAAGCATGGCGTCGACGCAGTCGGACAAGACGCGGCGCCACTGGCGGGTGCTGCGCAATGCGCTGCTGCGATCTACACGCAGTGGGTCTTCGTCTCCAGATCTCAATTCTACTGGATCAGCCACTGCGTCCTCCATCGCCGCCGAGTTCTTCCCGTTGTACGAGCAGCGACCCGTTGACACAACACAAGTGCAGATTCGCGCTCCAGCGCAGGAAAACTTCGCGTGGACAGCCTACAACTTGGTAGCAGCTTCCACTAAACAAACAGCGAAGACGACGACTATTTACGCGCACGAGAAGCGCAAGGACGTGACGCGCGTGTCCATCACGGAGCTGCTGAGCCACAAAGTGAACGATGGCGTGGACAACACGGGCAACATCCGCACGTGGCCGTCCGAGCAGATCCTGCTGTCCCATTTGCTGTCCAGTGACGTCTGCTCACAGGTGCGACGCCGAGATGGGAAGAATAAGCTGCTGCCGATCACTTGCTGCGAGCTGGGCAGCGGCATGGCGGGGCTGGCCAGTTTAGGTCTGTTGGCAATGAGCCCCGTGGACTTGCAACGCGTTGTGGTAACGGACGGCAATCCGCTGTCCGTCAAGAATCTGCAGCTGTGTATTCAGGAGAATCGCTCGCAGAAGGTGTTTTCGACCATTCAAGACACCGCCATCTCGGCGGAGCTGCTGCGCTGGGACCGCCACGCTCCTCTGCGCGAGGACTTGCAGCAGCACTTTGATCTGGTGTTCGCTAGCGATTGTCTTTTCTTCGAGGAGTTCCACGAAGACCTCGCACACACTATCAAGAGTCTTCTGCGTCGAGGCTCCGGTCGCTGCCTGCTCTTACAGCCGAGTCGCAACGGATCCATGGAGCGCTTTTGCGTCATCGCTGAGCGATTCGGCTTCTCTATCCACCGCTCCGAGTCGTACGATGCCGAGATCGTCCGCAAACACATTGCGTACCAGCAAACGCGAGCCGATTACGTTCCTGACGTGCACTTGCCCGTTCTCCTAACGCTCTCGCTGGTCTAATTGAAGCTTAAGTGCGCCTTAAGTGCGCAGGCTAAGAATGAATTTGAGCTCACTCATTGACCAATTTTGCTCATTTCCGGCAGCCAAAATGGCGCGTCCGTCGTCCGCCAACGTGCGTCGCCCTCCTGTGCTTGTGCGACTCAAAAATGGGTCTCTAACCGCGTGAAATGGGTCTTCTGCAGAGCGAAATAGGCAACGTGCGCGTGTGCTGCCGCGTGCGCCCGCAGAACGCCAAGGAGCTCACGATGGCCAGCGCCCAGCGCTGCGTCTTGACGGAGGCCAATACCATCGAAGTGAAGGTGCGAGAGACTGAGAGGAAGGGCGCAACACGGAAAACTCACTAGTTCTAATGCTATTTTGCAGTCAAATGACGGAACTCCGCAGAAATTCACGTTCGACCACGTTTTCGGGGAGGAGGAGAACCAGAAGGCGGTGTTTGAGAGCGTGGCGCTCCCCGTTGTCCAAGGTGCAGCAGATTTGGGATGGTTTAGCTGCATTGCCAGCTGCTGACGTTTTTTTTTACTGTTTATGTTGCTGCTGCTGCTGCTAGACATCATGGACGGGTACAACGCCACCATTTTCGCCTACGGGCAGACCTCTTCGGGTAAGACGTACACGATGGAAGGAGCCAACATCGACCATGAAGAACTGAGAGGGATCATCCCCCGCACCGCCACCGAGATCTTTAACAACGTCATGGCGGCGGATGAGAACATGGAGTTCATCGTGAAAGTGAGCTACATTGAGATCTACATGGAGCGCATCCGCGATCTGCTGGACCCGTACAAGTCCAAGGTGAATCTCCAGGTCCGCGAGGACGCGCAGCGCGGCATTTTCGTGGAGGGCATGACGGAGATGTGTGTGACCAGCGACGAAGAGCTGCTCGCTGCGATGCGAGCAGGTGCTGCGAACCGTGCAGTGGCTGCGACGGGAATGAACGAGGGAAGTTCGCGCAGTCACAGCGTCTTCATGGTCACACTGTTCCAGCGCAACCTCGAGAATCAGGCTACAAAGGCCGGTAAATTGTATCTCGTTGATCTTGCTGGCTCGGAAATGGTGCGGAAGACTGGCGCTACAGGACGCCAGCTTGAAGAGGCCAAGACGATCAACAAGTCACTGTCGGCGTTGGGAATGGTGATCAACGCGCTCACAGACTCCAACATAACCCACGTGCCGTACCGCGACAGTAAGCTCACCCGAGTGCTGCAGGAATCGCTCGGTGGTAACTCGCGCACAAATCTTATTATCAACGTTTCCCAAGCAGTTTCAATGCTCCGGAGACAGTCTCTACGCTGCGGTTTGGCATGCGTGCTAAGTCGATCAAGAACAAGGCAGTGGTCAACGAACAGCGTAGTGTCGCCGAGTATGAAGCGCTACTCGCTGCAGCTGAAAAGAAAATGGAGAAGCAGGCGACACATATTATCGCGCTCGAAGCTCGCCTCGCGGGACGCGAAGTGCCTGACGGTGAAGGAGACCTGGCTGGCGTTGCAGGCAGCGCAGTCATCAACGAGACACAACTACAGGTAGCTGGAACAACCGACGATATGGGCACCAGCGTCGGCGCAGTTGACGTTGAGCTCGACGCGTCAAGTGCTGCAACATTTGAAGCTCCACCTTCACCCTCAGCTCGTGCGGGTCGTGCACTAGCAGAACTTCAGGAGAAGGTGATACAGCTCGAAGAAGAGCTGGCTGAGGAGAAACAGGAATCGATGCGACGTGGTGAGGAGATCCGCATGCTTACAGCAAAGTTAGAGGATCACATCCAGGCGCTAGACACACAGCGTGTGCTGTCCGAAGAACTGCAGCGGGTAAAGGAGCTGCAGGAAAAGACCCTCGAAGAGAAAATTCGCCAGCGGGAGACGCTTTACTCGGAATTGCGCACAGACTTTGACAGGCTCAATTTCGATCACAAGGAACTTCTCATTCACTCGGAGACGGTACAGAGTGAGTATGATGCACTGCTGCAAGAGATGCCGGCACACGCTGGTGGCGGAAAATTGGCGGCTGCTGCCGAAAAGATTGCCCATGCAGATCACCAGTCAACCGAGGAGAAGACTCAGAATACTGCAGGCGAGGGGGCTGTAGAGGGTGACCAGAAATCTAGTGATGGAGCAGTCGAGGAGACCACAGACGGCTCGGATCCAGAGCGGTACCTCAATCTGAAGGCCAAGTATGCAACACTGGAAGGAGAGTTGAGAGAGTACGAGAAGGAGTACCTCGCATTGAAGCATGCAACCGATCACGAGAAAACGCGTCTGCAGGAAGACATCGAGCGCAAGGCAGCCCAGATCCGAGACCTTGAAGCGCGGGCTGATCGTGCCGGTGCTGCTACAAGCGAGGGAGGTTCGACGCCTTCTTCGCCGACCGGCAGCAACTCCAGCTCCAGTGGCATGTCGGCACGTGAGCGGCAGCACATGCGATCTATCCAGCAGAAGCTTGAGCAGCTCGTGGCTGTCCACCGACAGTTGCTCCGCAAGTACGCGTCACTGGAATTAGAGCTGTCGGAGGCCAAGAAGAAGTTGGCGCTGCGCGATGAGCGTATCAAGCAAGTGGAGGCGAACAACCGCATCATGGCTGGCAACATGCGCGCGCAAGCCGAGAAGCACGTGGAGGAGCTCACGCACCTGCGTGACCAGATCGCAGACTTCCGTGGTGCTCAGCGCTCGCACTTCGAGGCGCAGATGAACCACACGAACGCTGGTTATGTTGCGGCTATGGCGAGCACCGACACGAGCGTGATCAAGACTCTGCGTGGCGGCTCCATCTACAACGGCGACGGTGTAATCCGGCCGATCCGCGGTGGTGGTCGACGCAAGACCCAGCTGGGCGAAGCAGCCATGGGCGTCGCTGGAGTACCGACAGGAACCGCCGACGCTGGTGTGCCCAGCTCGGGCTTCTTGACTCGCTTGTTCGGGAAAACCAACTAACTAACCGAAGGCTGCATTTGATACCGACCGCCACAGCAGCGACGGCGGATGAATTACCGACTTGAATACTAAAAACGCTGCTGCATCATGCCTTCAACTTGTAAATGTAGCCATTTTCGGAGATGGCTACCATATTCCTTTACAAACACCAAGTGTATTTGTTTGCACAGGGAACATTTGAATTGAGTGACCAATTCGTGGCTAGCATTTACGAGACTGGAGACTTGTGACGGATGGCGGCCGTGTACGACGAAGTGGAGATCGAGGACATGGAGTTCGACGCGGAGGAGCAAGTGTACTACTACCCGTGTCCGTGTGGCGACCGCTTCGGCATTGATTTGGAGGAACTTTACGACGGAGAGGACATCGCCACGTGCCCGAGCTGCTCCTTGACCATCCGCGTCATATTCGAGGAAGAAAATCTACCAGAACTGAAGGAGGAGGAAGAGGACGCAGAGTGACCAAGGGCAGATACACAGCAACATCGTGTAAATTAACGAAGCCACATTTTGGACATGAGGAACTACTACGGTAAACGTTTAGCACTGGACGCTGGAGGGTTCGCCAGTGCAGTTGCCGTTGCTCGAGGCCGCCACGTCGATGCTCGTGAACTGCCAGTCCGTCACCACGTCCGGGTTCGCCACGATATCGTACAAGTTTTCAGCTGTACCTTTGAGTCCGTCGATCTTGATGTTGGTGCATTTCACAAGACTCGTGGGCTTTACAGCGTAGCCGCCTTCGGTTTTGTTGTAGTCGGAGTGCAGCACGATGGCGTTCATCACGTTTGAGAGCTTGTTGTTGCTGTAGACAGCGCTGGCGACGAGGCCCTCGATCGCGATGATGGTCTTGATTCGAATTCCGTTGACGCTATCGACGATGGTGTTGCCCGTGACCGCGAGTCCGTCCACTGTAGTTGAAGAGTTCTGCTCTGGGCCGCCAAGCGATCCCATTGAGATACCGTGTGAACCGCAGCAGTAGTTGTTACTGAAGACGGTGTTGGTACTGGACTGCATGGCGAGGCAGTCGTCCTGGTGGTAGATCCTGTTGCCCGTGATGGTGAAGTGGTCGTTCTTGCTGAGGTCGAACGAACCCATCCGTGTTTTTGGCAACTCCGTCACCTGCACTTGAGTTCAAAATGAGCCCGGTGATGGTGGTGTAGTTGGAACACGCCTTGCTTGCCGCCGACACCAGTGTTGGATCGCGGAATTCCCGAGTCACATTTATCGGACATGATGCTTGCGTACGCCATAAGGGCGCTGGAGAAACGGCGAAAGCAGTAGAGAAGAGCTTCATAGGGTGGTGGTGGTGGTGGTGTCCACGAAGGTGAGAAAAGGAAAGTGAGGTCGTCGGAACTGTTTGGAATGCAAAGAACTACAATGGGATCTGCTCTCGTCGTCCGTCAAGTTGGTGTCTTTACTACGGTAGAAGTATAATATTGTAAACGGACGCACTGATAGTGGTTTACGGCAGACTTTCCTTAGTTGAGACGGGCAGAATATCTTGTGAAGGGCTTACGCAAGAGGCTGGCGCTAGCGCACCGACGACACACGAGCATGGCTCAGGTTTTCATGCTTGAAGTTGACAACCTCGGTGAGCAATTTGCTGTACTGAAGAGTCCATTTACCGGCCTTCAATTGTCGCTGCAATTCACAGGCTGCTAGCCAAAGGAGCGTGAAATCCTTGGAGTCATCGACTCGAGCTTCTTTCAGTTGCCTCGAATGCGATCGTCTCCTACCAACAAAATACGTCGTTGGCCTTGCTCATCTTGGAATGACGTTCCTGCAACGTTAAAAACGACAACACAACAGCCCTTAGTGCAACGCAAACAGCCTAAAAGCAACACTAAATCTAGATTCGTACTTAAACGAAGCGTCAAGGTAAATATATCAGAAACTCGAGGACGGGTGTCATGGAACACCAAATCCTCAAAAGATGGAGGAGCCGACAGGAAACATATCGCCCTGCCTCACCCTAAACAAACCCTGACAAAGTAAAACAACCCTACGTTGGTCGAAATGTGACCATGGTTGGTCCTGGATTTAAGCCCGAGTGCTCCGCACACGGATCTTAAACCACAGGCATTAGCTAGGCTTGTTCCCAGAAAATCATTTCACCCCTCATCAAATTAACGTTGCAGGACACACTGTTTTGCATTTTGGCACTCGTCCACATAATGCAGTCTCACAACCCCTGTCTAAACCGCTGCCACCCAAATCACAGGATATGTAATACCAGAGTAAGACCTCTATGATTGGCCAAAACTGCCTGCTAATACGGACCGCTCGTCTTCGAGCTCCAGCTGCAAGACCGACCCGATCGCCCGCCCGCCATGAGTGACGCCGCCCCCGCGACCCGCGTGAGCCGCGCTTCCCTGTGATCGTCAAGCACCCGACGTTTGACGACGTGAAGGGCAACTTCAACTCTGGCGACTACACGCGGTGGTTAGGCATCAGCGCCCTCTCGTTCCCCGCTGGCTACGTCTTCGGTTCGTTTGCAGTTTGCAGCTCCTTACAAAGCGCCAGGCACTTGTGCTCACTTGTTCTTTTACACAGGCGTGAAGCTGCACCGCCACGTGGCTGTGCCGTCCATGGTCGTCACGGGCGTCCTGGGATCCCTTGGAGGCTTTTGTGGGCATTCCAGAACTCGTCCTTCCGTCTGCAGGGCTACAAGGCCAACCCGGTGGAGGTCAAGCACTACATCACCAGCAAGGATGAGTAGAGAAACTGCCCAAAAGAGAAGACAGTGAGGCATAAGTTGCAATTGATGCTAATCTTGCACCGCTTCAAGCTTACACAAGAGAGAGGAGTGCTGTTGTTTACACGTTCACAAAGAGCCATAAAAAAATAGGACACGAGTGCTTTAACAGTGGCTTCGAACTCGATCCATCGTTCATATGCTGACAGCAACAGAAGTGAAAAGCCATGAAGCGAAGCTGTCGATGCACTGCAGGCAATGAAGTCTCCGCTGCACCGCCAGAATCGTTTCTACAACATCTGAGCATACTTTAGACAAGTCAAAGTGAGTAGATATCCTAAGCCGCAATGTTTGACCAGCCACTTCATATCGCCACTTCAGCTATCTCTGAAGTAGCGTGACGGGAGCCAAAAGTAGCGCACCGTGAACCAACCGCTGTCCGCCAAAAGCTCCTTCCCCGCCATTTAGCGAATCCCTCGACGACACCATGGAGCACGTTGACCAGGTACCCGACTCGCTCTTCTCATGAAGTAACAGGAAGACGACATGAACTCGATGAAGCTGCTGAGCGGGTGGTAAGCGGACGGCAACGGAAGAAGGAAAAAGGGGGCGAAGAAGTTCGACGTCTTTGTGTCTCGCGGTGGCTGGTGAAGTGGCTGGCGTCTCTCTCTTACGGAAAGGATCGAAGCGCCCTGAAGGAGCTGGCTAGCTAGTTGGTGAGGTGATGGCTCACCAAGGCTTTAATCCACACACTCAACTCACTTTTCCATCCACTACTGGTGGAAGAGTGGGGAGAGTCGAGTCGCTTGCAAGTTGGTGCTACAGCCACTTGGAGGCGACTGCGAGAAATGACCCGAACGACTGAACATTCAACCGACTCATCATCGGCAGAGCCCTCTTGGAACCTTTTTAACTGATGGAAACGCTGTCTGCTCACTCGACTTCAGTGGCAAAAGATGGAGCAATCGTCTTCCTTGTCCCTTTTGTTGAGACTTTTTACTCACTCTTTATGCTACTGTTATGTTGCTGAGTACAGACTGAGAAGGCCTACCAGAAGCAGCAGGGAGTGTTCCTTGCCAGCAAGAAGTTCGCCGGCAAGAAGAAGGGCCCCCGCTTCTACAAGGAGGTGGGTCTGGGCTTCAAGACGCCCAAGAGCGCCATCGAGGGCCAGTACGTGGACAAGAAGTGCCCGTTCACCGGCAACATCTCGATCCGCGGCCGTATCCTCAAGGGCGTCGTCCTCTCGAACAAGATGAAGCGCACGATCATCGTGCGTCGCGACTACCTGCACTTCGTCAAGAAGTACAAACGTTTCGAGAAGCGTCACAAGAACGTGGCCGCCCACCTGTCGCCCGCCTTCCGCGTGAAGGAGGGAGACGTCGTCACCATCGGCCAGTGCCGCCCGCTCGCCAAGACGGTGCGTTTCAACGTGCTGGAGGTCGAGCCCGCTTCGGAGACCAAGCCCATTAACGTGCGCAAGCAGTTCCGTCAGTTCTAAGTGCTCGGTCGATTCTCATGAGCCTTCTACTGGCTGGTGTTGCACTGTTGCAGCATGAACTAAGCTGTTGTTGATCCAATTGAAAATCAGGGGATTTCATATAACGTGTTCATCGTTCATTGTTTGATCGTTGCCAGTCAGATCGATATTATGTTCATTTGTGTACGGTACTCGATTCGTCAATACTCAAAACAAATACTCCCTCCGTTTCAGTTTACTTGACAGAATTCAATAAAATGAGTGAGGAAAGAAATTTATCGTCGCAACCCCAGCAAAGCACACATGAAAATAACGAGCATTGCGCAATGCGTGCAACACAACAGCTATCGCTCTTAAAAACGGCCTCGTAAATCTAAAGAAGTAGCGCTTCCTTTTGCAAAAATGAAGGTTTAGGTTATTATAAGTTACTTGTGTTTTGTACACTTAACCTAACCCTTATAAATCACTGTTTGGGAGGGCTGTGCAAGAAAAATGAAGCCACTTCCGACTTACTTGATTTTGTATGGTTCTGTTTAGGAGCAGCTTCCTTCTCCGAAAGCAAAAAAATATGCAAAACTGGATTGCATGGTCAATCAAATCGAAGTGTTTAGATATAATACACCAATCAAAACACGACCCAATACATAAAATTATGAAGTGTATACGTTGGCAGGCTGGGGTTGTCAAATAAGTTTTTGGAGTCACTGTACCCGTTCATCGCTACGACAAGACTGAAAGTACTAGCATATTTGAACAAGACTAAATCTACTATTGCAAGACTTAGCATACTACGACAAGACTTAACATACTACGACAAGACTTAGTATACTCTGACAGGATCAATGATACTATCATATTATTCCTTGCAGATACGCGTGTTGGGACTTCAGAAGTCGGCGCTTCCTGTCGAGACGAATATATCGTGCAAGCGTATCGATTGTAAGCACACATACACCTGGAGTAGCTGCACCCTTCAACCAATGCTTGATGTAGTACGCTGAATATGCGGTGAATCTAGCCTCTAAACCTGTCGCGGATCAGCGACTCCAATTTGCGTACCAAACTCCAGAACATCTTGCGCAATAAGCTTAGCAACACTGAGACGACTAGGCAACACGCCGCTCTTCTTTTTATCCACGCTTGTCCATACGCAAACAGCCTTGAACAAATGGCGGGATGGATAAGCCTTCCAGTACATCCGACACATGTCCTTCCACTCTTTCGCAGGCGGAAGGATTGACACCTGCTCCTCACGACTTAAAGCTTCACGGGTAGGAGATGGAGGTGTACCACTGTGAATTGCAAGGAACACTCACCTGAGTAAACATATACTCAAATAAATCTGCCTGCACGCTCAGATTCGTAAGTGGATGCTTCTTTAAGCCCACAGACTCGGGCTTCTGGGGCCGAGGAACCTGGTCAGGCTCGCGAAGCTTCCCATGCAGTGCTGCAGTATCGATAGTAGAGCTTATGTGATACAGAAAGTGAATTGCGAGCATAAAGTCTTACCTTGCAACTTTTCGAATTCAGGAGCGGCTCGATTACTGCGCTAAGCCCCGACGCGTTTTGCGCGGATCTTTTCCCATGACCGCTTGCGTGTCTCCGAGACAGTCGCGGTTTGAGCCCCTTGCACTTCTTCTTGTGTTTGGAGAAGTTTGTCTTCGATATATGGTTGCCGCACGATTCACAGGGAGCCGTTGCTGCGCTGCCGTTCGGCGCCCTCGTCGCGCAGGTCTTGCAATGCTGTGAATGTGATAGAGTTTGATTGGTTGATTTGTTTTTCCCCACTGGTTCAATTCTGATTGGCTAAAACATTTCTTGCATGGGGTTGTTTTTCTGTTGCGCTGGTGAAAGAAGTCAGATTAATCCAAAGTGGCAAGTAAAGGGGTACTGATTATGCCACTGATTATTACGTGCTCTGTGATTGGACGTACCTAACCAATCACAGTTTATGGAATCATGTTTATCCAATCAAAGGGCTCTGTCAAGTAATATGAAACAAGGATTTATCAAATTCTGTCAAGTAATCTGAAACGGAGGGAGTACACCAAGCAAATAGAGAACTTTCGCAGCCTGGTTTGAGCAGCATTTCAGATTCACTTAAGGAAAAAGACAGGACCGTGGCGATTGCCTCTTAAATCTTATGTGAAATCAACTTTCGTTTCACACTAGCGGTGGTGAAGCTGAACAGGCTCTTGCGTTTCACAAAGCTCACGGGAGCCACTCGAACCCGAACATCCTGCACGCTAAGTCCCTGAACCTCGATCACCAAATGGTATTTGTCGCCCCAAAGATGTCCACGAAGCAAGCTGTCGAGCTTACCGCCGGACTTCTGCTGGCAGCGCGCTGCAAGCGCAAACGTTTCCTGCGCGTGATGCTTTTCTTGATGACTGCTCACTGCTATCGTCTGAGGGGGCCACCTCCACGCATCGACACCCGAAATGGCTTTGACTTAGCCATGTACGACGCCACAGCCCGCACCAAGTTCAACTTTACGATTCCTCAGCTGGGCGAGCTCGCGGCCAAGCTTCGTCTCCCGATGCCATGCATCATCACGCCCGAGCGCGACACGGTCCCCACACTAGAGGCACTAGCTATGCTGTGTAGGCGTCTCAAGGAGCCCTCTATTCTCTTCAAGGTGGCGAACGAGTTTGGACGTTCTCCTGCAGCCTACAGCCGTATCTGTAAACATACAGTACATGAGCTCATCATGCTACACAAGGAGCGACTATACTTCAACAGAGAACTGGTTGTAAGGCGGGTCGAAGGCTACTGCAGCGCGGTAAGGGCGAAGGGTGCTCCCCTCAAATGTTGCTGGGCGTTTATTGACGGCACCAATCAGTTTGTTTGTCGCCCAAGTGCTCGCGACAACCCTGCGTCAGCCTACGAGAATTTACAGCGGTCCCTGTATAATGGTCATCCAAGGCGACACTGTTTCAACTGGCAAGGCGTCACGGCACCGGACGGTATCATTGTCAGCATGTATGGCCCCGTGGAAGGACGTCGACACGATTCGACTATGCTCACCATGAGCTGCTTGCTGGGTGAGCTGGCAATTGACGAAGTATTTCAAGGCAAGGTAATGTATGGCGACCCAGCCTACGGATGTAGTGACTTTATGTGCTGTCCGTTTCCGGACACCAGTGGCAGTGCCGCCAAGGAAGCTTTCAACGCACGGATGAGCAGCGTTAGAGAAGCGGTTGAGTGGGGCTTTGGTCGAGTTAAGACCCAGTGGTCATTTCTCAACTGGGATAAAAGTTGCGAAGCCGCCAGGCAGCAGTAGGTAAGTTAGTCCTGGTAACCGTGCTGTTAACAAATGCACATACGTGTATGCAGCCGGCTGGAAACCAAATCTCAATGTACTTTGGTCTAAAACCACCGTCGGTAGATCAATATTTAGGCCTAGAGTAAACGCACAACTTGTACTACTGAGAAGTTCTTGTCGTTTACACTTCCTCGCTACCGTTGTTGTTGCCGCGTTGAAGGGCTACCTGGAGAAGCTGCATCATAAACTTCTCTCTTGCTCTCTCCGCGGAAAGCAAACGCTCCTCACGAGCTCGCTCGGCGTCTTCACGGGGCTTCACCATCGTTTCTTCATGCTGCCGCTTTTTGGCGGCCTCCTCCTTTTCGAACTTGAGGCGACTGTTCAAGTACGTATGCTTTTCAGCATTTCCACCAGCCAGTGCCTTCTATAGCTATAGCAATAGCGTCCGTGACTGCATGTATTTTTCGCTCTTGGTTGTTTTTCGGCTACGGCCTTTTGCACTGGACGCTCCACGCTTTTGACCCGACGACGGCGATAACGCTTCCGTCGCGGAGAAAACCCGGTCCGTATCTACACCCTCATCACCGGATTGAGAATCGCCGTGCAGCTCATCCTCCAGCTCGCCCATAGCCAAACGACGCATGAGCGCCCCCGATGCTTCGATGCCATCTCTCTTGGCGCGCTCGCCTTGTTTTGTTTCTTCGCGCAGGGATTTCCACCCGTCCATCCGCTGAACAATATCTTGCAGCAGAATATCGCGCTCTTCGTACTCTTCGCTGGTTCCAGAGGCCCTGCGGGACGCGCGCTCGGCTTCGCGGAACTGCTTCACGAGCTTGTCGAAGCGGGTACGCAGAGATGTTCCTGGGTTGTCCTTCACGAAAGCTGGAGAGTCACTACACATCCGCGCTATTTGGTCAAAGCACTTCATCACACCATTAGCCGTACCATATGGAGCTTCCCACGGCTTTACAGTGTTGGCTGCACGTAGAAGGATGAGATCATCACCAGCAGTGAAGTTCTTTCGAGCTTGCTGGACTCCTTCTTGCGGTTTCGTTGGTGTGGAAAAGGCGCTGCTCTCGTCTTCTTCTAATGCAGTCTCACAGGGAAGCGATCGTTCGCTCGAGTCTGCCATTCGTGTTGGCGGTTTGCCACTGCTGTTGCTGGCACCCCTCCCCGTGTCGTCGACGTGCTGAATCTGAACTAAGCGCTGTAAGCGAAAGTTTTGATCACTGACCTCGGTGCCTCGTTTTCGATTGCAGAGAAAGGTCTGCGTGATTTGGTGAAGCTCAACTCAAATACGGCTGCGAAAGTTCTCTAATCTGCTCGCCGGTCGATTTGGCAATATTTATCACGAGATTTGTCTACCAAAAAGGTTGTTGGAGAGGGGCTGTCCATAATGTGCAGAGCGCATCAAGGACTCACCCCCGCCCAAATGAAGGTCGTGTGTAGCATAGTCTCGCAGCCTCTTGCGGTTTGAAGAAACTCACAATTCAAAGAAGGTAGATCGGGATTCTACCATAGCGTAAAATGACCGACACGGCCGACAGCAGCCGACACAAGACATGATTGGCCAAAATACTGAATTACTAGGATTGGCCAAATAAGAGACGCTTTTGAGCACTCGGCGCCATTGCAATTCTTGCGAGTCTGTGATGTAGGTGCGCTGCCGCGCGGATGGCCGCGGAGGCTGCGACGGCGGCCGAATCCCCTTCATCCCGGAGCGCAGCTGGGCCGACAACACCAACGTGAATAAGGCGCTGGACCTGCTGAAGCCCCTCAAGCTCAAGTACGGCGACGCACTGTCGCGGGGCGACCTCATCGTGCACTTCGGCGAAGTGACCGTCAAGAGCATGAGCGACCCCGTGTTGGGCTTTTGTGGCGGTCTCCGCGACGAAGCTGACAACACGAAGATCTGCAGCTAGACCCGACGTCCGAGCAAGAGAGCGTGGCGCCGTGCGAAGTGGACGGCCAATGCAAGGAGCCGCTGGGCACCACAACGGGCCTCATCTACGTGAACCCGGAGGGACCGATGGGCGTGCTGGACCCGGCGCTGTCGGCGCTAGACGTGCACGATACGTTCGAGCGCATGGGCATAAACGATTGCGAGACGGCGACGCTGATCGGCGGCGGCCACGCCTTCACGCACGGCGCGGCACCGGCAACGACCCGACGCAGGACCCGCTGAACCCGCGGGCGGTACCAGTGGCGAAGGCGCCATGAAGGGCAAGGACAACAACACCTTCGCGAGCGGCTTCGAGAGTTCGTGGACGTTCATGCCCACGCAGTGGGGCAACGGCTACTTGAAGGGCCTCACCGGTCTGGAATGGGAGAAGCTCGACGGTCCCAGTGGCCACGTGCAACGGCGCCCCGTGCGTGACTCAACGTCGGTCGTGCGCATGCTGACGGATGACAACGCGTGCTGCAAGACCCAAGCTACCACAACATCTCGGTCGAGGTCGCGTCCAACCTAACTGCTCTGGGCGAGGGGTTCTCGCATGCCTGGTACAAGCTCATGACGCGAGATGGGCCCCATGGCTCGCTGCCGTGATGGCAACGTGCTTCCTGCGCGGCCGTTCCAGAACCCGCTGCCGGTGACGCCCGCAAGTGTGCTGGAGCTCGACGCCGTGCGCTCGGAAATCCGCTCGCTGCTGAACACATCGGCGGACGGCCTCTCGAGCGACTCGAGCAGCGACGGCACGCCGTATAACGGAGCGCGCCGTGTACGCCTGTGTATCAGTGCGCGTCACGTTCCGCATTACTGACTACGCCGGAGGATGCAACACACCAAGACCCGCTTCTCGCCTCAGAAGGACTGTCCGGTGAACACTGGCGTAGACAAGATCATTTCCGCACTGTAGCCCGTGAAGGAGTCGTACCCGACGCTCTGGACAGCCGACCTGATCATGCTGGCGGGTCAGGTGGCCCTAGAGGACGCCGGCAACGTGACCATCGACTCCTGGGTGGTTGGACGGACGCTGAGAACGGCAACCACGACGCGATTCTGGCGCCGCGCGAGTACTACAACAAGACGCTGATCGCCGACACCAAGGGCGAGACGGACAGTGCGGACACCATGGGGAGACCCAGAGCGTGGACACCAAGAGCGAGACGGACAGCTATAAACTAAAGTTGAATGTATTATGATGATTCTTTATGCTACTGCTGGGTCGTCTGAATGCCCTGTTGCTGCTTCACTAACTTCTATGCATTCAGTACACTAACCTTGGTTGCATATTGCTCTTTCGCGTGGTACCGGAGAAGTTAAGCTCGTAAGAGGGCATCGCACAGGAAACTTGGCTGAGTTAGTGATACTTACCAGGGCGCCATTACAAGAGACCAAAGGTGCCATTCGAAGCAATACAAACTCTAAGCTAAGAGCATCTCCAACGGTAGGACAAAATACGTAGAAATGACACGAAATACGCAATGACAAAAAACGCAACTCCAACGGTGGAGTGATAGGCACACGGAAGTAATCCTGAAGTAACACGACACAATTGATTGTGCACTTCGGCAAGTCCGTAGTGAAAACAAGCCGTTTTTTCACTACGAAAGACGAGCAAATACGCAGCCAATAAAGACTGGGTCAGACGCCGCCCCCCAAGCAGCTCCAGCTCGCCCAAAACTCAACCAGACGTCGCTCCCCCATCAGCTTGTGCCCACTGTCTTCTCCCATGCCGAATGCTGCTCCGTGGACAGCTCAAGAAGACGTAGTTCTGTGTCGAGCATACACCAACGTGTCTGAAGACGGTGCTACAAGCACCGAGCAATCATCTTCACTCTTTTGGGACCGCGTCTTGGACGCATTCTGCATTTTACAAGCTCTGATAGCTCAGCAAGAAACGCTGGAGCGCTTCAAACTCGGTGGTCGGGTCTTATCCACCCCGACGTTGCTTTGTATGCTTCCTGCCTCGCGTCGGTACGAAATATTTGTGTGTCATTACGTTTGTAGTTTTTAAACCTGTGTGCTGTTTTATTGGATTTTGATATGAAGGCAAAGGCTGAAGGGCGTAGTGGATGGACGGACGACGACTACGTAACTGAGGCAAAGAACAGATTTACATCAAAACGGGAGCAGCAGAATCAAAATGCATTGAGAGAGTTTGAGGAAGGGCTCCAGAAGGCCACTGGTAAGAAGAAGAGAAAGCCTCGAGTGAAGCCTGAGCTTTTTCGCCTCGACCACTGCTATGACGTGCTGCGTGAGTGTATCAGGTTTATGCGGGATATCCAGCAGCCACGGAAGCGCCAGAGGCTTTCGTTAAGCTCTCTTGCTGAATACCCAGGTAATGCTACATATTTGTTATTCTGTGTGATAACCTCGACAAACAAATCAATAATTATGTTAATGATATAGATGCACAAAGCGAGGAAACTGAAAATCAAGCTGGGGTGGGTGAGATGACAAGCAATGCTGACGAGGATATATTTGAATTCGGTGATGTGCTGCAGTCCCCGAGCCAAGTGCGGTGCCGTTGTGACGTAGAGCTTGGAGCTTTCGCCCTTCGACACTGTAGTCCCTGAAAACTGGGCGCTTGTGCGCACTTGGACCAGGAAGAATATCCTGTGTAATAGACGGCCCGTCCGGACGAGGGATTTATCCGGAGCCGTGAGTATCCTCGGGGATTCCTTCTATTGAATGAGAAGGCCCGGGGAACTCGGTCAGTAACCTCACCTTGTGTACCCCCTTGAATCAGTTGTTTAGATCAGGGAAAAGGCCAACTCAGAAAGTCAGAACCTTGTACAGTACGCTGGTAGGTAGTAAGACAAACAATCACCCAGGGAATACTACCAATCCCCGGGGTGGGGTTAATACGCAACTAAAACATATATGCACTAGTTCTTTCGGACAGAGATTCCACCGGCGATGGCCGCAAAGTATAAACGTTATTCCCGTGCTGGCTAGACCACACGCCGGGACAACAAGTAAGCCGCTCCTGTGCTGGCTAGACCACACGCCGGGACAACAAAGAACTGCTCCTGTGCTGGCTAGACCACACGCCAGGAGAACAGATATGGAATGCCTAGTAATCCCGGGAGAAAACTGAGACAAATAGGTGCTACGAGCTGAGTTGAGTTGGGGGTTGAGTCTTCTAACACGGATCTCCCGGGACCGTGAGCTCTTCCTTAGTCGCTGGAACCAGGTCTGCGCGCTTGAGGGGAAAAGTAAGACTGAATTATGATCCCTCCGCGGCGGGTGCCTTGGAGGGATTCTTAGACATATGGTGATCTCTAGGATCTGCTTACTACTTGGTTTCACTATGATCCAACTTGGATACACTATGGTCGCTGCCGTCACACGTGCCGCACTGGCTCCCCAGGGATTACTCCCTGGGGGATGCATCTCCTGTGCCATAAGCTTCAGGGGTTCAGCCGACAACTTCAAGAAACCCCGGGGCACTATGTCACAACCGCCCCAGACTGGACAGCTCACGCCGAGACTGCTCGAGACGTTGGGGTCCAGGATCATGCTCAGTGCCCTCGGGTTCGTTGGGGATTTCCTCATCACTGGCTCGGGGTCCGTGTCTTCAACGTGGCTTGGAACGACGTCTGATACTGCAGCTAGAAGGGTTCGGTCGGGACCGACACCCGTTCGCTGCATCTGTTCGACTGATAATCTTTGGTGGAGGTCGACACGCATTAGCTGCGGTCCGCAACCGTCGTCGTGGTCCAGGATCTTGCTCAGTGCCCTCGGGTTGATTGGGGATTCCTTCATCACTGGTTTGAGTCCCACTTGAACTCGGTACGACGTCCACGGTAGCTGGTATTCTTCCTCCGGGGCCGGTCCTCATCGGGTATGGTCAGTGTTGCTGGTGGCGTCCGGGATCTTGGTCAGTGCCTTCAGGTTCTTTGGGGATTTCCTCATCACTGACTTCGACTTGGTACGACGTCCTTCACGGTGGCTGGTATGCTTCCTCCGGGGCCGGTTTTCATCAGATACGGTCAGCATGGCCGTTGGCGTCCGGGATCTCGATCAGTTCCCTCGGGTTCTTTGGGGACTTCCTCATAACTGACCTCATAACTGACCTTGCCATGTCTTCGCTCGGGACGGCGGTGTGCACCGCGAAGGAATCCTTGCCGGGGTCTGCACGCATCGATAACGGTTTACACGGCAACTGGTATTCTCCGGGTTCTGGCCGACACTCGACCGTTGCTTGATCGGTATTTACCGGTTCAGATGTAGTACTGGCCACGCTGACTCGATGTCGTATGGAATATTCTCGAAAGGTGGGAAATTTGTCTCACCGAGGTCACACTTCCAAATTTGACCACCTCCAACGACTCAAACTTCCAATGGTGCCAGCGATTCCGAACTCCGACGCTGGGACTCCATCGCCGTCTACTGGCCGCTCTTCGACGCAAGTGCCTTCGCCTCGCATCCTACACGGCATGTCGCATGGTACTCCGGCGGACGGGGTCGAACGTCAGCTCCAAGATGCTCATGTGCTGGCCGATCGCGCGGGGGCTCCAATACTTCACTGCCTGCTCTCAGTCCCGCTGACCAGGAGATGCGCGCCAAGCTGCTTGCACCGGCGTACAGCCTCACATCTGGCATCTCGGGGTTTCATCGACATCATTTCTCGGGACCGTACCGGGCCTGAGCTGCATGGCACGTCAGGCTTCCCGGGAACTGAGGCGTCTTGGTCGACCGGAGAAAGCACCGTACCCGACTTGGCAGCTTTGGCCGGTCCTGGGAACCCGGGCCTTTCGTACGTGTACCTTCCAGCGTCAGTTGAAGATGTTCAAGCGATTGCGACGGACAACCCCAGAAAGCTGCAAATCCGCGACGTCGTCGGGGTGGTGCATGTGGCTTCGAGGGTGCCAACGATAACTGTCTCGCAACTGGGACCGCTCGCCGCCTTGGTCCCTGGAGATGATCGCACGTCGGTGGATATTCTGGTTCCCCAGGCTCTCACGGGGGTATCGGCGTCCATTACTCCGGGGCGTCGTGCGCGAGCGTCCGAACTTCAAGCTGGACTTCTTGTCGACGTGTTTGGCGCTGATCGACTGGGGTATCGAGTGTTAAACACACTCCAAGCACTCCAGATCGCGCTGGAGCAGGTGGCTTTGCTGCAAGAGACCCGCGAACGTACGGCCGATCCCCAGAGCCCTGCACTACGTTATTGTTATCCCGGGCGCTGGAGCGCTCAGAGAGGGCTCGAGCGCAAGAGCATCGGGAATGGGAAGGATCGCTGCGTCTTCTTGACACGAACACGTTGGCTGCTTATCGGGCTTCTGTAGAGCGGTCGCGAATGATATTGGCCCTTGAACAACAGAGTGCCCGGCTTCGGGAAGGCCAGCTAGACGAGGCTGAAGCTCACTGTGCGCGCGTCCAGGCCTTGCTGACCGCGTCCGAGGCCGAGGTGATGCGTTTGAGACGTGCTCTGGAGTTGAACGTACAGAAGCTTCAAGCGCTGGAGTCTGAAAATGACCGCGTTGTCAAAGGGTCAGCGAAGAAGGCAACTGCACTTCCCAGAGACTCGGTCCCCAAAGCCGTTCACGTGGCGGAGGTTGATCGGCTCGGCGATTGTTTGTCGGCGTTGAAATTGGAGAACGAGGCCCTGCGAGCGGAGGCGGACCGTTCCCGGGATCTTTGTAGTCCAGAGGCGATCTCGTCATACTTCCAGTCTCGCGGAACGCCGGGGATCATGGGCGACGAGGCGGCTTTCCGGGAGCACCTGGGTGCTTTCTTCACGGCGACGTCGCTGTCGTATACATTATCTTTGATGGTGGTCCGGAACGGACCACCACCTGTCACGCCCGTTACGACCCGACTACGGTCAATAGGGAGTGACTCTAATCAAGCTGACGTGCACCAAATGGACATCCGTCTCTTTGGGAAGGACACGCCAGCTCTCACGCCGACTCAGGTCGGGTCGAGCACCACACATAAGTCTCATGAGCGGTCTGCCGGATCATCGGCTCCGCGCGAGTTGCATCTGAGGTCTCGCAGCGCTTTGAATGCTCCTGGTCCCGGGGACGACCCACAGATCCGGGGTTCCGAGCTGGGTGAGTCTCCTGACTTTGAGATGACTAGTCCCGGTCGAGGTGGCTGGTTGCTGAAGGGGCCGAAGATATGGGCTTGACTGAGAGCGGCTGCCTCTGCTCCTCATGAGACCAGTTTTGTTTCTCCGGAGACCACGTCTCTTTCTCGGGGAGGGGGACACTATCGTTCCTCGGGAGGCCACCCCTGTTCCTCGGTTGTCTCCTGACGGCCTTCATCAAGACCGCCCCGGGACTATGACCCTCAGACGGATCGGGACAGTATGTACTACCGGCCTATCCTCTGGGACGTTACTCCGCCGCGCACAGACGACACCTTGGTGAAGCTGCTTCCTGCGATGGCGACTCTCGCCGACATTCGGCTGGATGTCCTGGAATTCCTCCGGATGGACGATGATAATTGCAACTGTGAGCACGTGCTGGTAGAGATTCTTCGGCACATCCTGTGTTTACAGGTATGGGACGAGGTCGAGTGGTTACGGCATGCTCCGGAGGAGTACTTCGACGAGGCTGTAGAGCGTGCTACCAAGTGCAAGTGGATCGTCGGCTTGGAACGCCCCTGGCCTCAGGTACCTACGGAGAACAACCACTCTTCAGCAACTGGTCACGGCAAAGTGGTGTCGGGGAGTGGCGTCGGCCAGGTCTCCGCTACAGGTAGAACCGTGAAGTATGCGCGGCTGCGTAAGCGCTTTCGAACGTCGAGCATCTCCGGGAGCCCCCAGTCCCCGGGACTCTCGGTAGTTAAACGCCCCCGTCAGGTGGTTTCAATGCCTGACTACCTCTCGGACGCGTCCACGGAGGAAGATTCTGTGCCAAAACGCACAGAACGACTTGCAGCTACGACTGTTATGGGGCCCGAGGACGTGCAGACCCCCACTCCGACTAGTAAATCTTGGGTCGTTTACCAGACGCGCGATGTTGTGCGGGTGATGCCTCGAGTCGTCAATCGCGCGGGTTCCCGAATTACAAGTGTGTCGCGGGTGAAGCCAAAACTGCTCAGGCTCGTTTTCTTCATGATGATTATGACAACCTGGTGAACGGTTCGTCGCCCGGGGATGTCATGTCCTGGGACGCCATGTTCACTGCGCGGAGCAAGGTCTTCTGGTTCTTCCAAGCAACCATGAGAGTGCGGTTTCGAGCCGTCGTCGAGCGATACATCGAGCACATGTGCGTGTGGCGTTGTGCGTTCTGGGAGAGGTTGCACTGGATTGAGATGGACCGACACAACCCTCAACACAAAGCCATGTACCAGGCGCGCAATGATCTCCAGACGTCGTGGTCCAAGGCCCGAGTCAGCGTGAAGAAAGCCATTAGCGAGCTTCCAGTGGCAGAACGCCGCCTCTTTCGCCGGGAGCCTGGGCTCTGGCGTCGACCTAGGAAGGTGTGTGCTTGGATTCCCATGGATGCGTCGGCTGGGCGCTCGATGACCAACCAAATTGCCGTCTTCGACGAGCGTGAGCCGTCCCGGGTTTACTGGAGTCTTTCGGGTGCTGGGGCCGCCTGCTGGAGTCGGTGTCAACTCGGGTATGGGCTACTCGTGTCCTCGATCCTACTTCTCGTCATGCGATTCCGGTGTCTTCCGAGATGGAGTCCGTTCCAGAGCACCTCTAGGTTTGGAAGCATGCTGTATTCCAACACCCTCGGTCCCGGATGACATAGCTTCCGGAAATCTGTTCCTCCGTCTAGATTCCACCACAATTCGAGACCGGTTTCCAACCAAGTGACTGATTCGCACTCCAAAATAATCAAACACCTTACCCGTGGCTTCCTGCTCTTGATCGCTGGTCTGGCATTCAGTAGGATATTCCAGGTTCCAGGAGTTTCCTGGCAGTGAACTCTTGGTCCACGCCCCGGGGATACCTCTTACATCTGTTCTCGGACGACCGGCGGATCTTCTTCCGGTGGCCGAGGCATCCCGGAGGCTCCGGGAGCTGGCTTCGCAGCCAACTCTCGACCTACGCCCGGGGACTTCCTATGCATTATCTCAGATAGTCGGCAGATTTGCCGGTAACTAAGGCATCCCAAGGGGCTCCCGGCATTAGCTTAGCAGCCAGCTCCCGGCATACCCCTCGGGGATTCACATGCATCTTCTCGTGGTCTCCTGCAAAGGTACTCCGCAGGACCTCGAGGCACTCGGAAGGCACTCAACGGAAGTCGACCTCGTTAGCCGTCTCTTGGGTGCGCACTCCGGGTGAAATATGTATCTTCTCGTGGTCTTCTGCGGCAATACTGCGCAGGATCTCGAGGCATCCCGGGAGGCTCCGGGAGCTGGCTTCGCAGCCAACCCTCGGCATACTTCTCGGGGAATTCTCATGCATCGTCTCGTGGTCTCCTGCAAAGGTACTCCACAGGACCTCGAGGCATCCGAAAGGCTCGTAACGGAAGTCAACTCCGTTAGCCGACTCCCGGGTGCTTATTCCGGGGATCACTTACGCCCGTGGGCATCTTCTCGGGGTCTTCAGCAGGGTTAGTCTGCTGACGACCGAGGCAGCCAGAGGGAGTTCGCAAGAACCCGCTGATTCAGCCGACTCCAGGGCGCCCCTCCTGGATACAACTGTACCCCTTCGCCGACGAGGTCGTCTCCAGATTGCATCGCGGGACTGAAGTCAAGTCCGGCGTACTTGCTGACTTCCTCACCGATCCCACGGTTCGGGAGGCCAAAAGCACTGTTCCACCACTGTGAGCGGTGCAGCGACACATGCCATGCCGCGCACAAGGCGTTCCAGGACGGAGCACTGCACCCAAAGTCGTCGACAAATGCACTTCGGAACAGGACAGGCCTTCTCTGCTTCAAGACCACTCGGTTGTGATGGGTACACCGTGTCTGTGCTGGTCCAGGAGACCACCGGCCCCCGGGGCTCCGTTCCCTGGGATGCTTGTCGCGCAGAAGACAGTATGAACCTCAGGAACTCCGAAGCTGTAGAATCCTCGAACATATCATCCTTGGGGAGAACCGGACTGAGCCCAAGAGACAGCTATCCCACGAATATGGTTGCATCTCCATGGTCAAACCTAGGTTTGGCGGCGCCACAGCATCGCACGCTGCGAAGGCCAAACGGCCCGCCACGTACACCGGGAGCTGTGAACTCCTGGGATAGTCTCCGGAGAGTTCCCAACCCTCGGGGGTAATAGGCCGCCAAGGAAGCGTGCGGTCACACGCGCCTGAAATTGCGTCCCCTAGAGTCGATCATCTCGTGGTCCACGGGACACCGCCTGGCACCATACGATTACCCCGGGGTCGATTACGGCGTCGACGTCGATTTCCGTTGCATTTTGATGCAGCCGAACTGCCGGCGTTGGATGGAGGCGTAACGTCGTCCTGTGGCGTGGTACATTCCGCGAGATTATCCCGCCGTCGATCCCGTTGCCGCCGCCGCCGTGATACAGGTTCCGGTGACGTTGGGTGGTCAATCTCGGGCGTAGTCGATGAGACGTCTCTTGACGTCGAGCGATCACGTCGAGGTTGGTTGCGTCGTCGCCGCCCTGGGACAGATCTTCCCACCGTTGAATCGGCTGGGCCGATCTCACTGGAAAAGGCGCCCTCGGGCTGACGGCGTTCAGGATGACTTCTCCTTGCCCGACGAACTCGCCGATGCTGCCTCATCTGGCTGGTTCCAATCGGTCGTCGCAACGTGGCCTCCTAGGTGTACTCCGAATTCTAGAGCGACCACGTTCCGGGGTAGCTGCGACTTGTTCCCGAAGAACCTTCAACTCCGATCTTTGCGCCTCAAGGTGGTCCTGCAAAAGTTGCCGCTGTTCGTTCAACTACTGGATCTGATGCACGAGCTTCTGCGCCCCTCGGGATTCCGCATCCCAGGCCCGCGCGTCGGCCGCTCCTGCAGCTGCATCCGCAGCAAAACCAACACCTTCCGGATCTCGGGCGATTACTTCCACCTCGTGACGGAAAACTGCATGCGCTAGGGCCACCTGGTATTCCACACGCCAACACAAGGCGTCATAGTCCTGGGCTTGTTGTTCCTGGACCTGACGGAGTCGTAGACGAAGAGCGTCGGCGGCATCTCTGCGTCGAACCTCTCGAATCTCTCGCTCTCGTTGAGTAACCTTGGGATTCTTGCGCTCAGAACGAATAAGTTCTCGCTCGACTCCTCGCTCCCAAAAGCCTGTTTGTATGCGTGTAGTCGGACACGCTCCTGCTCATCTCGGGCAGCCATTGCTGTTTGAAGCTCGGCGATCTGCCACTGAACTTCGCGCAGACTTGGTATATTCGGGATAGAGACAGGCGCCTTGGACTCACTCAGCACCGGGATATCAGGATCGGTCTCTTCGAGTGGCGCGTCTCCGTGTCCCACGGACGGTGTCATCCCTGGCGTCACGGGCTCCTCAAGCCGGTGGTCGCCAGTGTACGTCCGGGGTACTCTACCACTGGGACATGCGCGTCCTTCTGGGTCGTAGGAGCTTCGCATTCAGCAGTGAGAGTGGCTACAATCACACCCGCCACCGCATCCTCCGGTCTGAATGCTGGAAAGTCTTGGGAGCCGCCCCTGCGGGGAACAGGTTCTCGTCGGGCGCCTTCGTAGGGGCATCTCCTGGGGCAACACTCGACGTGGCTACTACATCCGGGACTGGTCCGTCCCAGATGCAAACAGACTCGTCCGAGCCTGGCCTAGACGGGATGGACAACGAAACGTCTAAACTGTCTCTGCGGCGCTTGGGGTCTGGACGACTCGTGTCCGATTCAGACCACTTACTGGATCGAACTTGGGCAGTGTTCGATCGCATCACCACTGCTTGTCCGAGATGTTCCCGTTCCTCCGTGGTCAGCATCGGTACGTCACCATCTTCCTCGACTCGATACCTGGTTGTCACCTCGGGGTTCAAGACTTGGAACGGAGCGTCCTTCTGGCGAACAGCGAATTTCCGGCCTTCTGCAATGTCGTACCACGCGTTCTGCTCAGTGACGAGGAGCTCCCGGAGGGATAAAGCGTCAGCTATGAACTGAGCGTCCCGCGCAGCGAAGAACTCAGGGCGGACGGTATGTCCCCAGGACGGTACTACATTGAGGATTGCGAAGCCAACTTCGTGCATCATGGTCTGCAACAGGGCGATCACCGCGACGTGATCCCGGAGAGCCGTCATTGAGGAGCGGCTTCTCGAGGTGCCCAACGCTCCGAGACTATCGGTAGATACAGACGTTCGCCTCGGAAACTTGCAGTCCAGGGACGTTCCGGATGTCCAGAAGCGTTAGTCTCCCGGAGATACCGACTGGTCTCTTTGGCCTCCATCAGCCAGTTTCGCATCGGCCAGTGCGTTCTCTCGGGGTAATACGGGTCCGGGGTAATACGGGTCCGGGGTAAGATCACCCCAGGGTTCCGTATCCTCTAGCGGTCGACTTGAACGTTCGCGTACTCTCGCTGTTGAATCTCGGAGAACGAGTCCCTGAGGGCTAACGCACCTCCATCGGGTGGCGAGTGGCTGCCCCTTGGGGGATGACGATTCCAGGATGCAGCTCGAACTGGACTTGAGCTACTCACGTCTGGATCCTGGCTGATCTCCTTGGCACCAACGCCTGTTCTCCAATCTCCGGGGCCGAGTGTTGTTCCGGCGTTGGGGTGGGGGATAGCTCCCCGGGCTTGTGTCTGCGTTCCCGGAGGAATCAGACAAGGCGACCGATTGCTTCGTCGCAAGGGCAGTAGGAAGTCCTACCGCCAGGGTGGTGGGCGTCCCCACCGATCTTATGCTTGCGTCTCCGGGGAGAGCAAGCCGGGCTGCAGTCGGGTGCAAACCGGCAAGTGCTAGTTCGCCGCCTCCTGCAGCGGTTCGCGCCTCTTGATTCTCGTCCGTCTGGGTCTCTACGACGGCGTCGGGATGACCGGAGCTCGGAACGATCATCGAGGTTGCCGGTGCCGGATCATCGGGAGTCGAAAAGGAAGAGCCAATCGGCGCGATTGAGGAGTATCTAGGCGTGGGCGTCCCCGCGACCAGCTCCTCGGCCCCTCGCATTACCACGAGAGGCGGGGCCTCGGGAATCCCGAGGCTGTAGCGTATCTGTAAGTTCTGCTGACATAATAACAGAGTTTGTGAGTAGTTAGGTTTACCCTGATCCGGGCACGCGCACCAGTTATGACGTAGCGCTTGGAGCTTTCGCCCTTCGACACTGTAGTCCCTGAAAACTGGGTGCTTGTGCGCACGTGGACCAGGAAGAATCTCTTGTGTAATAGACGGCCCGTCCGGACGAGGGATTTATTCGGAGCCGTGGGTATCCTCGGGGATTCCTTCTATTGAATGAGAAGGCCCGGGGAACTCGGTCAGTAACCTCACCTTGTGTACCCCTTGAATCAGTTGTTTAGATCAGGAAAAAGGCCAACTCAGAAAGTCAGAACCTTGTACAGTACGCTGGTAGGTAGTAAGACAAACAATCACCCAGGGAATACTACCAATTCCCGGGGTGGGCTTAATACGCAACTAAAACATATATGCACTAGTTCTTTCGGACAGAGATTCCACCGGCGATGGCCGCAAAGTATAAATGTTATTCCCGTGCTGGCTAGACCACACGCCGGGACAACAAGTAAGCCGCTCTTGTGCTGGCTAGACCACACGCCAGGAGAGCCCTATCGAGGATAGACCCCAAAGAGATATGAAGTGGTTATTCCCGTGCTGGGTAGACCACACGCCGGGACAGCAAGGAACTGCTCCTGTGCTGGCTAGACCACACGCCGGGACAACAAAGAACTGCTCCTGTGCTGGCTAGACCACACGCCAGGAGAACAGATATGGAATGCCTAGTAATCCCGGGAGAAAACTGAGACAAATAGGTGCTACGAGCTGAGTTGAGTTGGGGGTTGAGTCTTCTAACACGGATCTCCCGGGACCGTGAGCTCTTCCTTAGTCGCTGGAACCAGGTCTGCGCGCTTGAGGGGAAAAGTAAGACTGAATTATGATCCCTCCGCGGCGGGTGTCTTGGAGGGATTCTTAGACATATGGTGATCTCTAGGATCTGCTTACTACTTGATTTCACTATGATCCAACTTGGATACACTATGGTCGCTGCCGTCACATGTGCCGCACTGGCTCTCCAGGGATTACTCCCTGGGGGATGCATCTCCTGTGCCATAAGCTTCAGGGGTTCAGCCGACAACTTCAAGAAACCCCGGGGCACTATGTCACACCGTCCTCAGCTTCTACCCGCCCCAATGCGTCTGGAGAGAAGAAAATGAAGCAAATGCAGCTCGAAGAGCAGGTGGATAAGGCCATGATGCACTCACAGCGTCAACTCGCGAAGGCTACCCATGCGCAGGTAGATATAATGCGGCAGCAACTTGAAGTTGCTGGTCATCCTAGAAACTCAGCAACAAACACTCAGCGACCAAGCCGAAATGGCTGTAATGTGCGCGTCCACAGAAGGTCTTTCAGAGTTTGGAAAAGAATACCTTCTGATTAAGCAAAAGCAGCTACTAGATAAAATCAAGAAGAAAACCAACGACTAGTCGAGCTATGTTAGAGCTGCAATGTGCTCAACTAAGTCTGACTTTAGCCAAAAGTGTGCAGTTGATTCCGTGACTCGTCTATACTTCATTGTAAATGACTCTGGTAGACGATCAGCAGGGTCGAGACGCTGATAGCTAAACTTGTGGCGTGCGTAACCATGACCAGCCGTATAAGCATATATCGACCGTGGTGTTTTACGACCGGTTTCAGGTCGTACTCAATGATCATGTTGTGCAAAAGCACACAGCACTTTAATGTTTTCTTGATTTTTTCGAGGGACCACGTCTTTGCCGGTCGTGCAACAACACTCTAAATGCTCGTTCTACATCTTTTCGTATTGATTCTTGTGCCGTGGCAAACTTTTCTGCTTGTCGTTGATTGGCGCCGAAATTGTTTTAACAAAGCATCTCCACTCTGGGTAGATACCATCAGCTAGGTAATAGAGGAAATCGTATGTAGAGCCGTTTACGTCGTAAGAAAACTGAGGCGCACTGACATCAACGTACTCTGCTATCAGTGGTGATGCATCGAGAACGTTTAAATCATTATTACTCCCTAGCATTCCCACAAACGCGTGCCAAATTCGTAAATCTTCTGTAGCAACAGCTTCAAGTACTACTGTGGCATCTTTCGACGCTCCTTGAAATGCTCCTCGCCACGCACTCGGGCAATTTTTCCGACTCCACTTTATACAGTCTATTGAGCCCATCATTCCCGAAAAACCTCTTGCTGCATTGACTTCCAGGATGCCAGACACGTCTTGCTCGGTAGCTAGTCGAAGATATTGATCTTCGTAGAGCCGTATAATGTTCGAAACAAATTTATCCAATGCTTCGAGCACCGTGCTTTCTCCAATAGAAAAGAAATCATCAAGAGAATCTGCTGAACAGCCGTAAACCAGCATCCGGATAGCTGCGGCAACTTTGATCGCCGGGTGTACACCAAACTTACCCGTACAATCCTTACCCCAGGTAAAATAGTCATCGTCTTGGCCTAAGGCGTGAGTGAACAAGAGTGCGAAATAGGCTCTTATCCATGCGAAATCGACGACGAAACTGCTCTTCCGTGTACGTCGGCCACTGGCCCAGATACTGCTGCACAAAGCGTTTGTAGGCAAGAACGTGGTCGCGACGGAGGTTAGCGCTCCTACCGGGTCTGGAACCCCCATGCTTCTTCTTGCGAGACCGCCGTCGCCGAAGAAAACGACTCGAGATGACAGCAGAAGACAGCGCACTTGCACAGTTCGAGTTCATTTTGCAATGTTCAGATCTGTTTTTCAATGAAAGTTGCCTGTGCATTTTGAGCTATAAAACTACACCGCTGGGGATAGCCTCAGTTGTGCACAAGCCGCTGCACCACCGATGTTATTTTGGAGCTGTACTACGCTAATCAATTGATCAGTTCACTTTTGCACTTTGCATTACTATTGGAGATGCTCTAAGTGTCGACAAAGTGCAAAATATGCGGATGATGGCTTAGATACTTACCTTCACTATAGGTCCATTGCATATCTCGGCAGTCCTGCCGACATAATGCGTCGGCGGACGTGTCAGCAGCTCAAATACCTAACCCTAACGACGATGATTGGTCTAAATATAATTTACAGGCTCCTTATTCGCTGAAAGTCGCTACTCCGCATTTGATTGGACGACGATACCATACAGTAGCTAAGTCAAAATAATAGATGTCGGTACTTTCTCGATATTCATCCATAACTTAATTTGCTAGTTGAGTGCACGATTTTGGAGCAAGTCGGGAAATGATCATACAAAACAGCACGATAGTGATTGGGTAAAATAAAACATATCACTGTTCTCATCAAAACCCAGCCAATCACGAGTCCAATTCCTAAATATTGTTCAGACCCACATCAAAAACTGTGATAATTAGTGCGAAGGCAGCTGAAAATTGAACCAAAAGGAAGTGATCAATTTAGTGCACGGTCCTTCCTTCCATCTACACGTCCACGTAAGCTGCCACTTCCTTTGTTACGAGGCGACCCACGATGTCCACGGTCACGCGCGGCTTCTTACGTGGGGTCTGGGGCGCAGGAGGCAGCAGTAGGATGTTGCTGCGGACGTCTTCTTGGATTTCTGTCTTTCTCTTGAGCCATGCGACTTGCCCAGTCGTTCACTTCGCCCCACCACTTTTAAACACACGAAGACGACGCTGCATGTTAACCAGCGACGGCGGATAGATTCCAGTGCCCTTGAATCCGTTGACAGCGTTTTGGGGGTGCTCCATGAGGGCGGAGCGGTACGCACGGCACGCGATAGCGATAGCCTCCTTCTTAGACACGTTTCCGTCTGCGCTGGACAACAACTTCGCCTGCAGGTCCGCCTTTATTACGCTCTTGAACGGCTTGAATACTGCGACGTCCAAAGGCTGGAACAAGTGAGTGGAATTCGGAGGCAGGCGAACAGGCAAAATGCCCCGAGAGCAGCAAGCTGAAATATCCTCTAAATACACATAACCCGATAAAAACGTTATGAATCGCGTTTATCCGATTTGAGAGGCAGCCAATATAGGAAATCACCAAACGGGACGTACCAATGTCGACATGGGTAGAGCTGTTGTCCAAAACGAGCACAACTGGGCGCTTCACCTTGTGCTTCTCGAGTTGGGCGTCAAAGAAGTCCAGTCAAAGCTTGAACAACCCTGCGTTGATGAATCCCTTGGGAGCTCCTGAAATGCATGCGTCCGGAATGCTAATGGCGGCAATCTCTTCTTTTCTGATCCGCATTCCGGGGAGAATGATGAGCGGGGGTATAGCGACGCCAGCTGCGCTCACTGCAGCGACAACCGTCATGTGGAACGAGGCCTTAGCTTCTTGTGTCCAGACATTTGTGGAGCCCTTAACAGCGACCACCTTGCCTGCAGTAGTCTTTGGCATGAAGGACGTTTCATCGACGTTGAAAACTTGCTCGGGCCCAACCCGTTTCTCGATAATCAGCTTCGCCATCGTGTAGAAGAGGCTCAGCACAGCTTCCCCCTCCACGCTGTTGCGCACGCGTGCGATCTTCTGCGCAACACGGGGCGTGAGGATACGATGCCGCTTAAGAAACCGCCGATACCAGCCGGTGGTCAGCTTCTTGAGTGGCTCGCTGCGTGTGGGAATAGGGTTTAGGCTCGCGTAGATCTCGTTTGCCTTGGCGAGGATGGCATACGGACCAACGGGAAGCCCAACGCGCTGCATGGCGGCAGCCCAGTCCTCCAGATCTTGCTCTAGCGCCAGCGGAATAGCGGGTTTCGTGCCGCGTCGTTTGCCTGCGAGCGTTCGATTCTCGCGCAGATCTTTCGCCTTCTTGAAGAGGGTGCGCAGGGGCACAGACGACGTACGTGCTACACTGGCAGCAGACTCGCCTCTCTGCACACGCTGAAGGGCTTCTGCGAGGTCTTCAAGTCTGTACTGCCCCCGGCGCACCACCATCGCCGCTTTGCGTTTGCAACAAACTGAGAGCAAGCCAGTCATGAAGATTCTGGCAAAACGATATACTTCCAACATTGCATATATATCTCAGGATCTAATACTTTTGTGCACTGAACTGGTCAATTTGTTACCAACCAATCAGCAAGTTGGAAAATTTATTCTGGACCCCTGATTGGCTAACAAGCAGAATCGTGCACCCAACTGGCACTGTGCACTCAACTGGCAAATTAAGTTACACGGTAAATAACCATACCACGACTAATTAGGTTGAACGCTGGTGTACGTAGGTACAGGTACAGACGTCCCCTGGAAAGGTGGGACCAATAAATAGTGAGAGGTTCCAAGACCAGCACAGGTTTCACATAGAAGCAAAATGTACTGAAATACTCCGGTTTCTAATTTAATTCAATTGGTCACTAAACCAGTTTGTTGGTAGCGTACAAGCTACTGACACGATGCGAAATAATCTCATAAAATATCAAGTACATGGAACATACGATGAATATCAACAAAATGATCAGCGCTTCAACGACCTCTTGGTGAACTAGATGTTAGTCTGTGCAATAAGTCTCTGACTAGTTATCTGGTTGTTGCTTACGATCTACATCTGCGTAGCATCGGAATCCTCGTCGGCATCGTGGTGACGGGGAGATCGTCGAGTGACATGCGATGTCGCATTTGCTTCCGGTGGCGGTACTTCTCCTGCGAGAGACGACTCTTTCTCGCTTTCTCCTTACCAATGACAAGCATACGGTGCTCGCGCTGAGCGTATTCCTCCGCGTTGTGTTCACGCAGCGGGTTGTACTCAATGTGAAAGTTTGTTAAACTCGCACAAATCTGGAATATATCATCGAATAGCTCTTCGCCCCACTGGTACTTGTCTGCACAGACACGCCAGATCGAACATAGGCGACCGAAGAAGTTTTCTACGATCACCCGGTCGCTTGAGACCTCGTCGTTTAACTGCTGGTCGACTCTTGATAGATTCCTGCCCTTTTGGGGTGAATACATCGCTTCTGGTCAGCAAGACCCTGGTAACTTTTATCAGCGAGTAGCGCCCACTCGTCTGAAAAGGTCTCTTTAGGGGCCCTTCATCAGCCAAGTTGAGGTCAGATTCGCTCTTCAGGCGAATAGCATCATGGAACTCCATGTTGTTTCGAAACATGGTAATGTCGGGGTGTTACCGCGGGCGTGGTCGCTGCAGTTGATAGCAACCCCCGCGGATTGACGGACACTTCAACTTTCAGGCCGTACAGCTTGTGCTTCCCGCTGTAGAACGGCATCACCTCCGCCATCGATCCGGCAGGGCGGTTCGAATGTTGAAAGGTCACGTCGGTTGCATACAAAGCGCACGGAAAGTTCGGAAAAGTGCGACCCGACGACCCAGTTTCTCATCGTGTCTCGTCCGCCATGGCGCGTACCCAATCGTCGTACAGCCTCGGCGCCAAAACACGCAGGAACGCAGTGATCGTCTTTATGAACGTCGGCGTCTTGATACGGAAGATGTCGGCGTTCATATCCCACGTCCCGCCGTGTTTGAGGACCGACAACGACATGAAGAAGACGTCTTTCCCTGCCAGGGCAGAGCGTCGCCCACGACCCACGTTCCAGTATCGGGTCACGTGAGGACGCACGCTGGCCCAGAGGCGGTTGAATTCCTGCGGCGAGAAGTTCGTTAAGCGGCGAACAGCCTCTGCACCGCCTTCGTTGTACCAGGAGTTGACGATGGTGCAGGGCGAGTCCTGCGCGTCAGCGTCGTCGTCACTTGGCGCCTGGCGAGGAAACTCTGCATACTCCGCGCGCCGTTCAACCTCACGCTCGTCAAGCAGTGCCAGCAAGGACTGCTGGTGATCTTGCTGGGAACGCTGCGTTCTGCGGGGAGCCATCGTGTCGAAGAGGGCGGAGAGGGTTGGAGTTGATGGCGAGCTGTCGGCAAAATTGCTTATGAAGTAATCGCAACACTGCAGGGTGGAGGGGCTGTGGTGCCAGCCACCAGTTTTATCGCGCCAAAATGCAGTCGGCTTGGCGCCAACGACTGCAGCACAAATGCTCCCTGCCAGTCATTGCCACTGGTAGAAATTAGGACCAGCTGTTAGGTCGCTGCATGCCTGAACCGCAAACGGACCGGGAGTATTGGAAGTGACTCTCTGGACAATGAATGAGCTCAACACCTAATAAACGATGCAGCGTGTTCCTGCATGCACACTAAATACTGGTGGCCCCACAATGAGACGAAAGACAGCACAGCTGCACATCTGAGCCATCTTCTATACGAGTCTCAAGACGATCCGATTCCCACGTGATTGGTTACTGGGATGTTTATCTCTGGACTCCACAACGAAAGACCCAGACTCCACAACGAACAAAAGAGATCTGATTGGCTGTATTTATTCGACATTTTCTCGGCGGTTCAAGTGCTCAGTAGCCACGGAGACGATCCCGCAGAGCGCGAGCTTCATGAAGAACCTCAAGTCCACAATGATGACGAAGATGTGCGTGTTCGTGACGGAGACTTGCGGCATATAGCTCCCAATAGACACGGGTGTTACCACGAGGGCGACCTGTGAAGTGATCACACATAGTCTCCACGCAGGAGGAGGCCAACGACGTCGAACTAATAGCTCAAGACAGTCGCAGAGGCCAAGACAATTTTGCTGCCAACGCCGAGCTCATGGCTGGCGATGTAAAGAGACGTAAGAACGCAACTTGTTTGTTATTGCTGGAGTTGCTCTCATATAGTAGAAACCCGAGGCACCACCAACGCGCACTCGAACTTGTTCACGTACCATTAGACTCTGAGGTGGCAATATGAGAAAGATCGATACGAGACGGGGCTTTCAAGAAATATTCTTATTGTGCTTATTCATTATTGATTCTTCCGCCTTCAGACATCAGCTCCACCGTTTGCACCCACGAGTTGGCGGTGAATGGCGTGTGATAACAAAGCCTAGTGCCGTTTAAAGGTTGAAGGAGGGGGAACTGATTCTGGCATAGGCAGGAAAATGATACTGAGCTGACGGAGGAGAAAGGTTTGGTAGCGGATACCACACGAGATCGTTTCCTCTGATACTAACGACGTGACATTTCCTTTTCCAGGGCATCGTCTGCAAGAACTGCTGTGCGAAATAAACAAAGGTATCGTTAGACGACGTTGTGCACTGGTTAGCTACCCTAACAACACTCCGTATTGTTAAACGTTCCTTACCTAGGGTATCACAGCTCGATACCATCTCGTCTAGCACCGACGTCTTTCGCTGCGACTTCATCTCGTGTTGGCTGTGGTGCAGATCCAAGGACGTATTCTCCTGGTTGTATGGGGACTCCAGCTTCCTCGATTTCTTGACCGGTCACGCTGCATGTGGTGGCATTGTGGCAGCTATACCCACACCTCCTACAATGATACTCACCTCGGACCGCAGTGCTTTCGGCCGTAAGTTGTGATTGGAAAAATGCATTGATACCAGAAGTATCATCAAACTCGTCTGTCTCTGCAGTAAGTGGCGATATCGATAGAGATCGATTCAACTGGACCTGCGACGGGCGGATTTCTTCACCTCGACTATGAATTCTCTTTTCGCCTCGTTGGATGTCAGCAGCTCTCGCTTTTCGTGCTCCTCCTGCCTGGCGATACAGCGGTGCAGGTAAAATATTTTTTTGGTGATAGACATCGTCTCCACAGGCAAATTAATCACTACGGCCGCGAAAGCTGCGTGTACTGTGCTTACCAAATACGCAGGATGGAAGTATTGAAGGGTCTTGTAAAGTGGTAGTTTGCCAGGGTTCTGCCGTTCCAACGCATACAAGACCGCCTGAATATGTCGACACGGTATTTGAAGTTGCTCAGCAACCCTGCATGGTCGACACTTCCCGCTGGACATGTCAGTCTCATACATTGTTGTGGTCGATGCCACATCCGTACGATCGAAAGGGTCGTACACATAGAAGCATGATGCTCGAGAAAACACTACGTTGAGTTTTGCGACGTATTTCTTTTCCTCAGTGAAAAGATTCATCGCGTGTGGAGTGATGTCGAACTTCTCCGCTACCCATTTTCTAGCTTCCTTCAAAAGTGCATTGCGAGTTCTTACGGCACGCAAACAGTATGCCTGCAGCGAGCGAAACACCAAATTGTTGCGCGCTCGCGTCCAGAGCAATCCATTGTTATCTCCTTCGGCCCCACTCGTTGTACGCACTCCGAACAGTGGAAGCCGAGATCCATAGCAAGCTACATCTATCCAATTGTCTGTGATCCACTCCGCTTCGTCAGAACATAGCTCACAATTCCCCACAACAGTCCAATTCGTGGGATGGATTTTGCGCAGATAGAGGCGACGGTTTCTTCCTTTCGCTTGCCATCGACGACAGACACGATTGCCGTGGGAAATGAGTCTTGGAGCTGAACTATGTTTCTCGCGTATTCATGCATCGTACGTGACGATTGCAACTGCATGATGTGAGCGTTGACACTGTCTTTCTTCACGCCAACTGACTTAAACTTATCGACGGTGTTGAAGCGTATGTGAACGGCACAAAGCTTAATGTGAACCTGGAAACCCAGGCTCATGAGCTCACATTGTGCTGAAAGTTGTTTTCCACGATCGGTGAATGTCGGGCGATCCCGCAACGATATTCCACCAGCGATGCAGTTCAGAAAAACCAAACGAAATTATCTACAGTTTCTTTGTGCACGTAAGCAATGGCAACGGGGACAACTCGCTTGTTGCCATCTTTTCCAACAAGGGTCAGACAAACCCCATTGTACTTCGGGTGCTTCATGTGTGTGCCATCGCACTCCCACACAGGAATAAACGAGTGTTGCACCTTAACCACTGATCCAATCGAAAGGAAAGCACGAAAAAATCGGCCATTAGTGTCAAGCTGGCAGCACACTCTCGAACCAATATTTTTCTGTGCAAATAACTCCATTTGTAGGCCGGCAACGCCTTGAATTCCGCGTTGTCATCACTTTCCATTCTAGCCAACGCACCACTAATCTGTCGGTACAGCACAGCACTCTTTTGCGAAACATCAATATTCTCGACGCCTTTCAAATTGTTAACAACGCGTGCCCGGCTGGTGCTGTGACCCTCAACAATTCCAGCCTGAAATCCAGACATAGTTGCAACTTGCCTACCGGTCGGGCTGGCGGTGCTACAGCAGCATTGAGCATGTTGGAGATTGAATTTAGAAATGTACCATGAGTTGTTCGGCAGGTGGCTCAACTTTGAAGCCGGCCTCTTGCGGTTGCTCTTCGTTTGAAGCTTAACACGTCTGCGCGATCACGAAATGAACCAATTGCAATCAGCAGCAGTGTACGTCCAGCGTCTATAGTCTCCATTGTTCTTAGCGATCCGCACGCTCTTGTTAGTGTTCACTGCGAAATCACAAATAAATTTTCTTGCAACCTCTGCAGTTGGAAATGCTGCATGCAAAATGACCTCAGCGTAGCCATACTCACCCAGCAAGTCAATTGGCATGACTGCTCTGGTGGAAGGCACCTTCTGTTATGTGCTCCAACGGACGCAAGTGCACGCAGCAATCTAAAAATATAAAATAGTAGCGCGTATCTTAACCAATCAGATCTCTTTTGTTCGTTGTGGAGTTTGGGTCTTTCGTTGTGGAGTCTAGAGATAAACATCCTGGTTACTGTCCACCGAGTGATTTGCGTGCCGCTGTCGAACTGGTACTTATCTCTAATGCATGAAGTGGGAAGACTGCAAATCGCTTTTGCACCCCGACATCATGTCTCGAAGGTTCATGGCAGGTCCCAATTCCAGATTAGGCGGGGACGTCTGTATTCAGTTATGTTGTTGACCACCCTGCCGACTCGCGTAATCATCCTAAATGGAATACCACGCCACAGATCAATTGGACATTAAAGGATCGGTCTTATAACGGGTTCTTCCGAATAGTGTACCGGTATAATAGCAATAGAGCACCACTCACCACGGATATTCTACTCGGAGTGTGTTTTATTCGGAGGGTTTTACAACTCACAGACCAACTCGCCGTCCTCATCTATATCATCAACCTCCTCGGCACTCGCTTCATCCTGACTGGAAATCGCTTGCGGCACAAACCAGTGGCTCTCGTTATGTATAATATTTGGAGGGTATTTTAACTTTTGTTGAGCAAGACGAATGGGTTTTGTATTCGGAGAGGTATAATATTTGGAGAGGGTACTCAATTCGGAAGAACCCGTTATCTCCCGCACAGCGGGATGGGACCAGGACTGTAATTACTGGGTTGGAGCGACTTCCAGCCCGCGAACATGCATGTCAGATGGGCATCGGGGGTGGGCATCTCTCTAATTTGGTGTATCCCGCGGACCGTGCCACACTACATCCCAGCGGGACGGGAAGGGGTGTCACCCCACAGGAGTGGTAATCAGCCCGCAAACTCGACAACCATCCCGCTTCCGGGCCGATATAAGACCGAGCCTTATTAATAGTCATTCACCAATTTTCGTTCCGGGCCCAAGCACTCCAACATCGAAGCGAAGGAACAGCAACTATGCGCCAGTTCTTCCTTGTGCTGTTGCTTGCAGCTTTCGCCTTCGCAAGCAGCAATGCCTTGGCGTGCACCCCAGATTGCGAGAAGACAAAGTTGCTCCCGAACACCCAAACCGGAATTGCGACGGCTGACCAGAGTGAGGTCACCACCAAGAGGTCCCTGAGAGTTCATGACACGACAACTGAAGATGACACGGACGAAGAGAGACGGATCGTTTGGCTAGCAAAGCTGAAAGGTGCGCTCAAAACCAAGGACGCTGCTAAATTGGAGAAGCTTGCGAAAAAGAAGCAGTATCGTCAGTGGCTCACCAACGGAGAAGACCCGAAGACCATTTATGCGCTCTTGGGGTTCACGGGCAAGGGGCCGGCAGCGAGGCGCGACCCACGATACACAGAGTGGTTGGAGTTTTCCGCACTTTGGCGTCGTAAGAAGGGCACGCTTGCCAAGGAATGGTGGCAGATTTGGCGTAAGAATGCGTGGTAGTCGCTCTGATTCGGACGCGAAGCCGCTTACCACGTGACCTCCATCATGAATTCAAACAGCATCTCAGCTCCAACATTTTCCCCACTAAAGTTTCATCAGCCTTGTTACCTCTTTTGCTACTTAAACATGTTCAGTTCGTCCTCGAACTCGTCATCACGTTCTTCAGAGAGCAGGAACGAACTGAGATCGTTCGGGTACTTTGCGGTTGCCCAATGAGACTGAGCAACACTGGTAGCAGTACGAGGCCGTGGAAGCACCCCAGTACGACGATTCCCAGGTACATTCGGAAAAAGTAGACGCGAAACAGCATGGACGGTGCGAACGCCAAAACTCCAATGCCACAGAACTTGGTGAGCGTGATGCCTGAGAAAATTGACGCGCCAACACTTGTCAGGGCATAACGCGTGTGATCGTTTGCTGTTGTTCCCAGATGATGTCTACTCGAGAAGGCAAATTGGTGCGCCGTGTGAACGCAGAACTCGACACCAAGTCCGACACAGGCAAGCAGGTTCACCACTGAGACGGCATTAATCGACGTTTCAGCACCAGGCCCAGCCAGCATATTCCACACAAAGAGGAACCCCAACTGCGAAAACGTCATCGACAATACGCACAGAGTGACAACTGTAGTCAACCGCAAGCTTCCGTCCATGAGTACGAATAGCGCACCAAATACCACAGCCAGTGCCAACAGTACACTTTGCAATGCTACACCTTGAATGTAAGTGTACTGCTCCTCGAACACGAAAACAAGAGCATACGGAAATGCGGTAGCAGCCCGACCGGCACTCCAGCGCCCCGTCACGTCGTGCAAATAGTAGTTCGAGTTGACGAACATGGACTGATTGCGCAGGGCGTTCAGCTGGAAACGCATTCGAGAGCCAACGATAGACAATCCGCTGGTGTCGTCACTGTTTCCATCGGTCTTTGTCTTGCTGAACACAATGTCACCTTCATACTGCGCACCGCAAAGTCCAAAGTGCTGGCAGCACGACGAGTCGATAGAAATCTGTGTAAAGTTCTTTACCAGTGGATAGAAAAGTGCGTTGGGTGTCACGTTGGTGGCCTCAAGAGCACCATATCTGTACTCAGGAGCACGAAAAATATCGTCTTCCAGGTTGTTCATCGCCAGGTTGGAGACCTCGTACGGGAACGGATCCAAGGGTTGAACAGGGCAATCACATAGCTTCTGATCGATCTTGTCTTGAAGGAAGAATCGCATTTGACGCCATTGGTTAAACGTATGCAACCACGAGTAAATGGGCAACTCGATGTACTGGCGCAGACCCGAAAGCTCGTCTAGCAGCACGTTAACATCTTGCTGCAACTTGGCGTCTGTGTAATCCACGTCATTGTCTAGCACGACATACGCTGGGGGCCAGCTTCACCAAGCGCCGTCTGCTTCTTGAAGTACTCGTGGAGGTAAAAGTCCGTAGGCACCGCAAGCTCTTGCTCAAGTCCGAGAGGTAGCTCCGAGGAGCCAAAAGCACTGAGCGTCAGCACGGAAAGTGCTGTCACAAGTACCAGCACTTTTGTGGACCGTCGTAGCAGAAAAGGTATGTAAGTCTTCTCGACAAAACGCTGTAGAACTCCAGCAGTACTTGCGCGTTGCGTATCTTCAACAGGGTTACTTTCATCGACGAGCAAATCATACTGGTAGTGAATCTTGGACTCGACTCTTCTCTTTCCCTTTGCAAATGGCGGGGTGAGCGTAAGCTTCTGCTTCATCCACGGGAACAAATCGTACCGTCGGGCACGCATGCGACGGGTATCGAGAACAAGTGCCGAGGCGAACCACGTCATTTGCAGCGCAAAGTCAGCAGCGACAGCAAGTGCGGCGACGACGCAGAAGCTGGTGAGCGCTGGAATACGCGTAAGTGCCCCGACCAAGAAGGCCAATGTTTCGGCCACAGCTGCCACAACGATCGACGGGCCCACGTTCACCATGGTTTCTCCTAGAACCTGTTTCAGCATCAGCAGCTCGTCTTCAGCTCGGTCACGCGTGTTGCGCTTGCTGTCTACTGTTTTGAGGCCGCGCAAAGCAGCAAGTCGGTCGAATTCGTTCGTCAGGATGAACATATTATCCACTCCAATGGCAAGCACCAAGAACGGCACAACCTCCAGCGTGATCATGGTCACTTCCATATGCAGAATGGCACAGCTCACACCCATTGCCGCGCCCAGGGACAGCAACACAATCAAAATGCCTGTAAAGCCGAGCCCAAAGCGCGAGCGAACGGGGTCCGAGAACTTACCCAGTGAAGCTGACACGTAGAAGAACATAACAAGATAACTAACCACCACAATGAAGGCGTTCTGCTTCGTCTGCACCACCAACGAGTCGGCAACCGACCGCTCCGCCATGTACGTGAGTCTCATGCCATCCACTCCCACATCCGCCAACTGCTGGTCCTTCACCGCGTCCCAAATGAACTCAACACTCCCATTCCCCTCCGAAGGCTTCAAAGACTCGGCTGCTTGCTCTGCAATCTTGAGAAACACCTCCTTCTCCCACAACTCCACGTGCCTCGTGTACGTCTCGTTGTCGGGCTTATTGTTCAGCAAGAACGTGACCATGAGCGCTTTCGCTTGTGGTGTGGCTTCCCACACGGGTCCGGGTTCTCATGGCAGTCGTCTCTGCTCAGCCCTCCAAAGACCACGTCCCTCATCACTGGGACACCGTTCTGGTCCATACAGGGAGTGTTCTTTAAGTACCGGATCTTCGGTCTGGCAGGCGGTTGTGAGTTTAATGTCGGGATCCTGTTGCAGCAACGTGGTGTTCGTGAGCCAGTACTGCAGTGGACTTGTGACGAGGCAGCCCTTGCCCTTAATGGGTCGGTAGCAAAAGTCCTCGAGGTTTAGGGTCGTGTTGGCTTCGTCTTGGCTGGAGATGATGGAATTCGTGATTTGGGTCTGGATTTTGGCCATTTGCAGAAGGAAACGACGCTGCACCAGGTCGTGGGAGGCGTCACACGTCGCAGATTCTGAAATTGGGTCCTCGACGTAGAAAATGAGCTGCTGGATGCGGAAAAACGGGCCGAAGAGCTCGTCGAAGCGCGCTTGTTCCTGCTTGGCGACGCTGTGAGGAGGCACCCAGAGCCCCTGCGGATCCGTCTGCAGCTGCATGTTGAGTAGCCCTAGACACAGGACGGAGCTACATACGAGCGCGCAGAGCGTCATGAGCACGGGGACCCGCTGCAGAGCGACCCCAGGCGGTAGAAGACGCGCATCAGAAGGGAGCAGAATGGAGATTGAAGCGGAAAATGATACTCGCGTTAATGGCCAATGGGGAAGCGCGGGTGATGCTTACAAAGATTAAGTGAACGGTTGAAGTAGCGGGCTCGGCACTTACAGCGACTCGCAGGTCAAAAAGCTGTTCAATGGGCAGACCAATTTATCGGACCGCACTGAAGGCAGCTCTCGATTTGATATTCGAGACGCAAGTGGAGAGGAAACGTGCAACCATCAGCGACAGCAGCACGATTCGCGGTGACTCCTCCCGGTATTGAGGGTTACGCTACTTAAAGCCGGGGTACGAGTCTCACTAAAAGTCTGGTACCCCCGCCGCTCTTGGCGGTACTCTTGCTGTCCACGCTGGTCGCCGTAGGGTACGAGCTCTGCAGGAGTTGACGCTGCGCACTGGTCGACAAAACTGGCTGCCGATGGCCTTCGCCTGCTTTCAGACTCTGAATCAGAGTCGTGCACTCATCTCGGTTGAAACTGGCGGCGGTCACCCATGTCAGCCAGAGCCGGTACTTCAAGCGGAGCTGATACTGCAGCCAAACTCGCTGAAATAAATCAAATTCAATTTGGACAACTATTTGTTTTGAAGGACGACCACATTACTGGCACAGCTACCCACAATAGTTATATTTTGCAGGTTATTCAACCGAACCACATTTGTTGCCCACTGTACATCTGATCCATCGCACGTTCGAACGTCCATCAGTCTGCAATTTGCCTCGAAGTGCTCACGTCAAGATGCAGCAGTCTCCGCTCACGAGCTCCAGCAGCGGCTCGTCGCTCCTGCGCAAGTCCGGCCACCTGTACAAGAAGACGGGGCTGGGCCGCTCCTGGCGCGCGCTTCTTCTCGCTCGAGGGCACCGTGCTCTACTACTACAAGCGCGAGGGCGACTCGGTGCCCAAGGGCATCGTCGTGCTCACGGGCTGCCACGTCCGCGCCACCAAAGACAAGAAGCTCTACAGCTTCCGCATCTCGCACCCCAAAACCTCCAAAGTCTACGACCTGGCGGCCACGCTGCCCAGTCGCACCGAAGACTGGATCCAAGCGCTCACACAGGCCGCTACGCTCATGCAGAGCTCCGGATCCAGCTCAAGCTCCAGTCCTGGCTCCAATAGGCCACTCAACATGCTGCAGTCGGCCTCGTCCCACTCCATGCTCGTGGACCAGTCGGTCACGGAGCTCGTGGACGTCCCTGGAGCGGCCATCCCAGACGACCATCGAGACAGGATGGAAGGACTTCTCGCCGACTTTGTAGCTCAAGCGAGGGATGACACCGACGCGTGGAAGCTCCAGACAGAACAGAGGGACGTCAAGGCCTACGTGCGTCGAGCGTCCAAGATCGGAGCCTTTAAAGGCGTGGGGTTTATTGACCAACACCCGCACAAGGTGCTGCAACTTGTGCTCGAGCTCTCGAGACGACAGACGTTCGACCCACAGCTGCTAGCCACCCAGCGTGTGCATGTCTTTAATGACCACACGTGGGTGGATCACTTGACGTACAAGGCCGTGTTCCCGGCTGCGGCCAGGGATTTCGTCAACCTCACGCATTGGCGTGTGTTGAAAGATGGGTCGATGGCGGTCGTGGCCACCTACGCACTAGACGACAGCTTCGTCGCGAACCAGGAGCCGCAGATCGTGCGAGGCAAGATCATCATGGCGGGCTTCTTGCTTACGCCTAATGACGAGTATACAGGGGTGACTGCTACGTACATTACCAAGGTGGACGTGAAGGCGGGTATTCCAGCTGGGCTTCAGGCGAAGATGTTCATCAAGCAGGCGTTTGTGGTTGATGGTCTGCGCAGAGCACTTGAAGAGGACGAGAGTCCTCAACAGTGGGAACGCGTCACCAACGAGACCCTTTTGGTATCGCTACCACTGAATGTGAGGAGGACGAGGAAGAAGCGTACCCGATGGACGACATCCATGAGCAGGATGCGCAGGGGGAGACGAGCTTTCGCCCTAGTGTTGTACCGGAGGAAGGATTCCCTGTCGTACCAGAAGAGTACGCCGAGATTATCGAGAAGGCTGTAGCGAGAATGGAGGCCGAGCTGAACGACGAAACGTCCTGGAACTTCATTGGAGACAAGGACGGCGTCAAGGCCTACACGAAGGTGGACGGCTCGCTGACGGCAGCCAAGGGCATTGGCTTCCTGCCGTATCACCCGCGTGTCATATGGGACCAAGTGATTGACGCGGCGAAGCGGAAACTCGTGGACCCGCAGCTCGCACTCGGTATGAACCTGAAGTCGCTCAATGCACAGACAAGCGTCGACTACCTGGAATTCAAGTCAATGTTTGTAGTCGCTGGACGCGACTTCTGCAACCTTGCGCATTGGCGCGTGCTACCTGGTGGCACGATCCTTATCGTCGTCCAGAGCATTGAGGACCAGGAGCTGTGTCCACTCAAGGAGCCCAAAATTGTTCGAGCTGATCTGCATCTAGGCTGTACCAAAATCGTACCCAACGCCGCCTACGATGGTGCCGAGGTGACTACAATGGTCAAGACAGATCTCAAGGGCAACATACCTGCGCGCATTGCAGGAAAGGCGGCGGCGGACCAACCGTTTGTCATTTCTCGGTTGGGTGAAGTCATCAAGGCGAGACGGGACCTCGACACAATTGCGGCTCAGGGAAAACTAACCAACACTTTGTTTGATCTTCCGTCGTCTATGAAGAAGCGCTCGTCATCGTTGGGCTCGGCCAAAATCGCCCGCTCTAGTCTGCATGGAGCCGCGGTAACCCGCCAAACTAGTTCCCCACCCAGCCGTCCGAAGGCTTCTCCTGTTGCTTCTCAGGTGGCAGGGAAGACGGTGCGAAGTGATACGCTGTCGAAACCAAAAGAGACAAAGACCTCACAAAAGACTTCTGCTGAGTCGGTCGAAGTGATGGATCTCTCTAAGGCAGGCAAGAACACGGTCAGTGATGTGGCGATGTACGCCATTCGATTCGGGGAGCGATTTTGGCGCTGAACACGGTTGGACTTCCTACTGCTGTACACTTCGCGGTGGTGGCCTTCCTGATCTTTTTCTTTGCGCTGCAACTGCATCTCGGTCCAAGTCGTATGTCACCCCGAAGAAAAATGATGATCTCGACTTTTGGTCCCCCAGACAGCGGAATGATCCTCGGCACATTGCAACTGGATATGACCAAGGCGAACCAGTACATCGCAGAGCGACGAAAGGAGTCGGACTGCCACCTGACGATCACGCACATCGTTCTGCGCGCTCTCGGTGAGGCATTAAGCAAGGCTCCTTCCGTAAATGGTCACTTGGTGTTTGGCAACTACTATCCGTCCCCAACGGTGGATATCTCGTGTCTGGTTGCAGTGGGCGCTGGCAAGGACCTGGGCGTTTGCAGACTGCCCGAAATCGACAAGATGACGCTGCAGGATGTCTGTGATCGTGTGCGTGGCGAGGCTACGAAAATTCGCGGCGGCAAGGACAAGGGCCAGGAAGACCGCAACAAGATCATGAGCGTGTTGCCAACGTACATTATCCGCCTGATGCTCAACTTCTTCGGCTGGCTCGGCAGTGCTTGTGGCTTCCGTATCGCTCCGGTGGGCGTGGAGCCGTATATGTTCGGCAGCTGCATGGTGACATCCGTCGGCATGATGGGGCTGGACTTGGCGTTCTCGCCTATCACGCCGTATTCACAAGTTCCGATGCTCGTGACTATCGGATCGATCATGGACAAGGCTGTCGTTGTGGACGGCAAGGTTGCAGTACGTCCGATGCTGACGCTTACCACGACTATCGATCACCGATACGTCGATGGCTCTGAAGCGGCTCGCATGGCCAAGAACCTGAAGGCTTTCGTGGAAGACCCGAAGTTGCTCGAGGCTGTCCCAGGCGCGGGCGCATAAGGTGCCTCAGGATTCTGCCACTCACCCGTAATGGGGTATTTCCGCCTAACAGTGTGCTGTCCATCTATTTTGAATTGCATGCGAGTTTGAAAGCAACAGTCGAGTTTTCCGAAGGCAGAGAACTGTGAGCTGAGGCAACGAACACGAACTTCATCGGTGCATACATGTACGCAAGAATATCATTTGATCTACTATTCATATTGTTAGTGTTCACTCACTGGTATGTCGAGAAGACTGAGCTGTTCGTGGAAAATGTAGAGCTTGAACGATGATCGCGGTGTTCAAAGATCTGTTGAATCTCCTCCAGCTCCAAGCCCTTCGTCTCCGGGAGCTCCTTCCACAAGTACGCGAAACCAAACAAAGCGATCGTTGCGTACAGCCAGAACGCGCCGTACACCGACAAACCGTCTACGATGGACAGGAAAGTGAACGATACCAACAAATTCGTCGCCCAGCACACAGATGTCGCCACACTGAGTGCAAACTGCGGACGCGAAGTGGGTAAATCTCGGCGTTGATGGTCCAGGGCATACAACCCATTCCACTGGCGAAGAAAGCGAGGTAGACGAAGAGCGCGACGAAGATGGTCCAGCCAGGAGCTCGGCTGTCCGTGGGGCACGACTGGAAGGACCAGTTCGAACTGGAGCAAGTCCCTTGCATGGTTGAAGTAGCAGTACCAGGCATGCACAAGTTCATGGTCGTGGGGCTGGATAACCCCTTGAATGGGTTGGGAGCTCCTCGGAGCAGAACCCGCAAGCAGCATTGGCCACACAATCGAAACACGTCGAGATACCAGAGCACTCTCCTGTACCCGTTACCTCCAGGGATTGCATCTCCGCAGCGTAGAAGCTCCCACCGAGTGCGACAAGGGAGAAGAAGACGCCTGCCAAACTTCCAAGCGTCAACAAGCGACGTCCAGCGCGATCGACGAGGTAAATGCCGACGAAGGTGAAGATGAAGTTGCTGAAGGAGACGAGCGCCGATAGCCAAATGGCGGTGGTGGGGTCCGTGAATCCGGCCATTTGGATGATGGTGGCCCCGTAGTACATGACGGTGTTGATGCCGCAGAGCTGAGCGAGCGCTTGGAGGAAGCACCCGAGCACCAAGGCTCTCACAACGGCCGGTGACCGAATGATTTTCCACACGTTACTGTCTTGGCAGGATGTGATCTCAACTTCTGCCTCCACGTTGCCGAATTCAGCAGAGACGTCCATTGTGCCACGCACTTTGACGAGCGAGTCCCAAGCTTCTTCTTTTCGGCCTTTGCTCATGAGGTAGCGAGGAGTTTCAGGCAGTACGAGGAACCCGATGAACTGCAGAATTGCAGGGATAGCGGCCAACCCGAGCATGTATCGCCAGCCGTTGCCAACATTGGCGAGCATTGCGTCCAGAACACAGGCGAAGAACTGACCGCCCGTGACACAAGCGTTATTGAGCGATACGAGCTGTCCACGTGAGCTGGAGGGCGCCACTTCAGCAATGTAAAGCGGTACTGTCATGGAGGCGCAACCAATTGCGATGCCAACGACAAGACGGCCAACGAGTAGCTCTCCAAATGATTGAGCTACTGCCATGAGCACGGAGCCAGTTGTGAACATGGCGGAAGACATGAGGATGACCCGGCGACGGCCGAACATGTCGTTGCCACAGCTGCTCAGTGCAGCGCCGACGATGGCACCGCCGACAGCAGCTGAGACGACACTCTCACTTTGTAGGTCTGTGAGATCGAACACCTCGGGACTCTTCAGCAGCACCAACGCTCCCGATATGACGCCCTGCTCAGAGACAAACAAATGATCACAAGGATGAGATAGAGATGGAGTAGAGGTTAACAGTGTGGCGTACCGTGTCGTAACCAAAGAGGAACCCTCCGATGGTGGAGCAGAGCGTGAGCAGGTACAAGTAGAGCGGATTGCCTTCCTTCGGTTCAAGTAGCAGCGCATCCGATTTAGGCAGCAGAGGTGCCGATTCGTAGGCATTCTTACGCGTCGAGCATTGCGAGTTTCCAGTCATGTTGAAGTCAGCAGGTGGCTCGCTACACTTGGTATCTTGACAGTCGGTTGTGTCTTAGCCGGCCAATTTGCAAATGAACACGAAACAGGCTGTAAAAGCTGTTTCTCACGCGAGCGATGGCAAGCTGTAGCGTCTCATACACGTCTAGGCTAGACTCTATATAGCAATGACAAGAACTCGACATGGGTTACTTGCAAATCTCGGCATGTTGTTCAAGGCAGCACTGTCCAAAAGTTGCATTCAAGTGGTCGGTGAACGTCGTCGAGAGTGCTTAGTGACCAACAAAGTGCTCGCTACCACCAAAACTACAGCCAGTGGATACCGATCGCTATTTCTGGCGGCATTTCCAAGGGAGCCACCGTGCCGATCGACGCTGTAGGAGGTGGCAGACACACTAGAGGGGGATAGGGCTCTTCGAAGTTGAGTGTACGTTTGAGCAGATCGCAATGCAACAAACTTCGACATCAGAGCTCCGAAGTATGTATATCAGGACGCAGGAGAAACAACGAACACCTGTGAATTCATACCACAGGAATTCTAGCACTCAGGAACTTACATGCATGATGCTTCGTGGACAGCCCTCGGTGCGTGCGACTGGCCGTCGCGTAGTTGACCTTGCAGCAGCGAGCACCAGGACGAAATGTCCTACCGAAGGTTCATACGCATGTCATTCACGTTTCAACTGTGCAGATCAGTTCACCGAGAAAGACGATGTTTGCTGAATTTCTTCTAAAAGTGAACCTTCGTAGTCCAACATGGGTTCAACTTGCATCGACCAATCGGAAGGCGGCAGTGAGTCAGTTTCGTCGTCTGCGACGTGGTGCAGACCAGTTGAGACTTTGCCATGACGCAGGCCAGACCAGCGCCCTCCTTGCTCTACAAGCCCTGCCACTAAACCCCCAAACCCAGCGCAACTTCCTCTCCATTCCTGTACCTCTTGACGCTCTGTGCGTCCATCGGCGGCTTCCTCTTTGGTTATGACACAGTCCGTACTTATCTACTTGTGCTATGCCCCCCATCTCACTTGTCCTCTATTTACGTTTAGGGAGTGATTTCTGGAGCTCTGGTGCTGCTCAAAAGTCCGCAGGGTTTAACCTTTCAGATCTACAGAGCGAAGTTGTCGTTGGTGCTGCGGTGGGGGTGCAATCATCGGCGCTGCACTCAGTGGATTTGGCAACCACAAATTGGGGCGTCGTCCAGTCATTTTGATCTCGTCAGGGTTGTTTACAGCTGGGGCAGGGTTGATGGCTCTGGCAGGGACCTTTTCCGAGCTGTTGGTCGGCCGACTTGTTGTTGGGATTGGCATTGGCTGTGCCTCTGCGACGGTGCCGCTCTATATTGCAGAGGCGTCGCCACCACAGCTTCGAGGTCGACTGGTGTCGTTAACTCGGCGATGATCAAAGGCGGTCAATTCTTTGCCAGTGTCTTGGACGCGTTGTTGGCCGACACGGACGGAGGGTGGCGCTATATGCTCGGACTGGCGGCTGTTCCCGCCGTCGTACAGTTTGTGGGGTTCCTGGCATTGCCCGAAAGTCCGAGATATCTTGTTAGCAAGGAAAAAAACGAGGAAGCACGTACGGCGCTTATGCAGATTCGAGGTGAACAAGATGTTGGCGTGGAACTGGAACATATTAAGACTGAAGTTCAAAGCTCGAAGCTGGAGGAGGCGAATGTGTGGGAAGATCTGCGATCACCACCAATGATACGAGCACTCACACTTGGCTGCTTTCTACAGTGTCTTCAACAGCTCTGCGGTATCAACACCGTCATGTACTACGGGGCCACCATCATCCAAATCTGGATTTACGAACCCCGCCACTGCTATTTGGCTGTCGGCTCTCGTATCCTTCAGCAACTTCATCTTCACTTTCGTCGGCATTTACTTGGTAGATCGTGCAGGTCGTCGTATTCTAACGCTTGGAAGTCTAGCAGGTGTCTTTTTCTCCCTCGTCGCTCTCGGGGTAGTTTTTCATAGCAGCGAAGTCATCAGTGGAGACTAAGGGCACAGGTGCTTGTGCGGGTATCTCGACGTGCTTTGATTGTGTGGCCAACGCTGCCTGCGGTTTCTGCTCGAGCATGGGGAATGATTTGTGCATGCCGGGATCACTGGCATCGTCGTCGCTTGGATTTTGCTCTGGAACTGCCTGGACCTTCGACTCGTGTCCGCAAGATAATCATGGAATTGGCTGGGCCATCTTGCTGGCGATGTTCCTGTACTTGGCATTCTTTGCGAGTGGAATGGGGTGCATGCCGTGGACTATCAATGCCGAAATTTACCCGCTTCGTGTGCGAAGTTTTGCGCTCAGCGTGTCGACATCCGTCAACTGGGTGTCGAACTTGCTTGTGTCGCTTACTTTTCTATCGACCATCGACGTGTTTGCACCGTACGGGGCTTTTTGGCTATACGCTATTGTATCACTGTTTGGTTTCGCCTGCTTATGGAAGGAGTTACCTGAGATCAAGGGCTTAAAGCTCGAGGAGATCCAAGAGATTTTTGCGAGCCAGATCAAGTACTCGGTTGTGGTTGAAAAGGCCGAGGCTTCGACGAAGAACGCCCAAATTCAAGAAACAACTTTCCCGTGTTGAGCTTGCAAGTCACTCAAGTGAGAAGTGAGCACCAATCCAAACTTTGCGGACACCGCTGCTCTCACAATTTTTTTATGTTACTAGGGCTACGCGAAGGCTGAGATAGGCAATACTAGAATCTGTAAACGGTGGCATCTGATGTTTAACTCACTCAATTATATCGAAATCAACTCTACTATACGTCCAACTTAGCTCAGGGCGCATCTCCTGCGTCTGCTTCGCAGCCGCAGCATCTGCGCAGTATGCTTTGTTGCTACAAGGTCGGTACTAAAGGTTGGTAGCGGGTCGGTATACCAGACAGAGTTGACCCTTGCTGGGCTGCGCAGCAATGAATTGCTTCCTACTCAGCAAAAGTAAATGCTACAGCCGAGCTGTAGTTTGCTTGCTTCCGATTAAACTACATGTCGTTCATCAAGCTTAAAGCCTCGTATTGCCACAGGTCCCGATGAGACCCGCCCGTACCATTGCACCGATAGTCATCCGGTATGTACTGGTGATACCGGCCCGCACGAATAAAGCTTCTGGGGTCCCATGTTGCACCGGTAGTATACCGGTATATACTGGTGATACCGGCCCGTACGAATAACGGAGTCCCATGTTGTACCGGTATGTACCGGTGATACCGGCCCATACGAACTAGATCGTCTTCGACTTAGCTGGGAATACCATAAAATCATCGTTTCTGTTACTGTCTTCAGCTGCAGCCCGCGTGATTCATGGTATGTGCCCCTTCGGGGCACATACCCATGAATATCGCGCGTGCTGCAGCTTCAGTTCACATCTACTCATAGTTTGGTTCTGCTCTGTTACCGATGTAGCACGAATGTTGGCTGAATGTAGAATGGTTACGCTTACGCGGTCACGCAATTAATCCAGTGACGGCTGTCCATCCTTCATTCTTCGGTATTCCCAGTATAAAGCTTCTGGGGGTCCCATGTTGCACCGGTAGTGTACCGGTATGTACCGGTGATACCGGCCCATACGAATAAAGCTTCTGGGGATCCCATGTCGCACCGGTAGTGAACCGGTATGTACTGGTGATACCGGCCCGTGGAATTAATCCTCGTTGGGCTTTCTATTTAGAACTTCGTTCTTCCTATCTCAGTATAATGGCCTTCTATTTGGTTTTGTCGCTGCTCTCACAAACTCGAGGCCTCCACCGCTGCTTTGAGATCTTGCACTTAAAAGTGTTGCTGACCATCCATGTGCGGGCCAGAACTTTTTCCAAAAAATGGAGATGCGGGCTGTTTATTTGTCAGTTAATTAAAACTATGCGGGACAAGCTAAAGTGTCAGTCTTCATTTCGGACGCGCATTGAATAGTACCTTCGAGCCCACGCAGAGAAACGTGGTTTTACTGGTTCGCGTTCCACGCCTTGGAGAACTTGATGTATTTCTTGTAGTTCGGGTGCTTCCAAGCGTCTTGTCCCAGCCCTTCGAGACCCAACTTTTGTAGACTTGCTTCGGGTTTAATCCTTTCTTGAGCCACGACCACAACTTGACTTTGCCGAAAAACCCTCGCTCTTCTTCGTCGCCGTCATCATCGGTTCCATGAGCCCTCAGCGATCGCGTGGCGGTATCCGCAGTAGCAAACTTAGAATTAAAAGCCACGTCATCAAGCGGAGTCGCTTTTGACAGCTTCGTGTGTCCAGCATCTTCCGTCACCGCGATGACATTGCTTGCCAGAACAGTGGTCGCGACAAGCAGCAGGACGTATTGTAGGCGCATGACTGGTCGTTCTTGGTCTTGATTGCTGAAGGGCAGAAATCAAAGTGAGCACTGAGCACCAATCCAAACTTCGTGGGTACTGCTGCTTTCCGAACTACTGGGTACATGTAGATGGTCAACAAATCAAGATATTGCGAGCGGGTAAACGCCCCATCTCGTAATAGTCCCATGTGAAAAGAAGCATGACAATGTACTGGTGCTGAAGAAGTTTGTAAACTACCGTAACTTTATCTGTACTTCAATCCAAAGATGCACTTGTCAACAACAATCAATTCAAGTACCGTATTCCCCTGTTACAAGCGTCGCTATGTTACAGGCATCACCTCTTTTTATCCAATCACATGTATTCAGTATGATTATCGGTTTTCGCCTTGTCATAAGCGTCAGCTCCGCAAATGGGTGGTGTGTACACATTGGGTGCCTTCCAAAACCTAATAAAAAAAAATATGGAAGGGATAAAAGGAGATAAAAGCGTGGATTAAAACTGAGATTAAAAATAGTTTTTTTCGTGAGACGAGAAAGTGGTCTCACGAGAAAAAGTATAAACCGCGTTTTATCAGCTTTTATCACTCACCCTGAAGTAGCAACGCATTAAAAGACATGCTGATTTGGTTATAGGTTGAGATCGGCCCCTAAGTAGCCACGGCATTCAAATTGAAGATGCGCGATCTTCGGAAGGTGTTAGGCGCGAAAATTCGCGCCATCTCTTTCCCCGCCGAGCTCTCACGACTTCATTCCCGAATTGGCTGCCTATGGAAGAAGCAGGTACTCTCCGGTTGTTGGCTAGATCTGGTGTAGTCTTGACTAACTTTTGCATGAATCGCGTCGCTCTTGCATGTCATTAGCCTGTACAAGTCGAGCGTATGCGTGGACTCTGTGCCCTCCAGCCCCCATCTTCCATCCAACCTAGAGATGTCGTCTCTCAGCGCAACTCCTTCACCGTCGTCGCAGTAAGTTGTGATCTTGGTGTGTATGCCTACTTGAACTAGTATTAACCTACGCGTTCTCCCTTTTAGTAGCTCGGGTCTCTCTCGTGCGAAACGCTGCCTCGTAATCGACCGGGGTGTACTTGACGATGCTGACTCGACCCCGCGACCGTGCAAGAGGCCCAAAATACGCCTGGCAACGAGGCGTGACAAGGATTTCTGTCTCTGAAGCGACGGCCATACTATCCGTGCAGGACGGAAGCCTCGGAGAGCACGGACCAAAGCTTCTTCCGCGGTATTCAAAACGCGCGCCAAAGTCGAAGGGGGACGCCAAATTCTTTGCAGAGGGAAGTCCTCTGCATGGAACCGACATAAAATGCAAGTATAACGCCAAACACTTGATGATGACATTGTAGTTTACGAGGGCGTCCTCCCTTAGGGTGGTGCACAGGGATCGCATAGAACGCAGAGAAACGATCCAATAGCTCGTAGAACGACTGTCTAACAAATACGTAAAACACAGAACGCGTAAGATAGATAACAATCCCCTCAAAGCTAGCCCATGCACTCCACGTCGACAAGCTGGTCGTACTAATGAAGTTTTCATCGGTCCCGCGGTGCCACGTATCCATCCAAGAGGCTAATGAGGGATCCTTGAGGCAGTCCAAAGTCAAGTAATGGCGCATCCGCACCATACGGAGCCACACCTGCCTCAAGATCTCCTCGTTCAGGCGTTTCCGCAGACATCTCCTGAAGGATGCTTGCCGTCTCCGCTTCTGGGACGCGACACAAACCGCGAGAAGGACGCAAGTTGCATCCATATCTGCTTCGAAGCGAAAGGGGAGACTGCATGTGCTCCGCTCCGACGTGCGATGCCGACGTGTGTTGTCTGCAGAGGGTGGCTTCACGCGAAAAGTCGCATCGAAGACACTGTCTTCGTTCTAGATTTTGTCCCGGCTGTGAATGTCCTGCTACCTCCTCACTAGTAGAATTAAGTGATCCTACTTCAACAGGACAGACTAAAACAGGACGCAGTTTATGTTTTTGCATGGTTTTGGATGGCGGTTTTCAGCTCGGCGTCTCATCGGCTTTTTATACTCCAAAACCGCATAATTTTTTTCTGGGAAGCGATAAAAGGAGATAAAAGCTGTGATTAAAACTTGCATTAAAAATAATTTTTCTCGTGAGACCAGAAAGTCGTCTCACGAGAAAAGGTATAAAACGCGTTTTATCGGCTTTTATATTCCACCCTCAAGTAGCAACGTATTAAAGGAACGTGCTGATTTGGTTATAGGATGAGATCGGCCCCTAAGAAGCCACGACATTCAAATTGAAGATGCGCGATCTTCTGGGGTTGTATGGCGCGAAAATTCGCGCCATCCGATCTCTCTCAGCTTCATTATCGAATTTGCTGCCTCCTGAACAAGCAGGTACTGTCGGCGCGTGGTTCCGCATTCTTAAATTCTTTGCCAACATCCTTATGTGTCTTGGTGTTGTTCTCCTATGACGCGGTACGTCAAGTGTGCGTCTCACCTCCGAGTCTTCAAGACTCCCTTCTTTCACCCAAGCTCGCGATGTTGTCTCGAGACCCCACTCCTTCGTCATCTCCTCGGTACGTCACTGCTGTTATAATAGCCCGTTGAGATGCTACTAACCCAAAACTTTCCCGTTTTGTGTCAGCTCGTGCCCCTCCCGCACGAAGCGCTGCCTCCAACTTGACGACGCTGCTCTTGGGGGTACAGGCTCCGACCGACGGCCTGTCAAGAGGACCAAGAGGCCAGCCATGGGTCCCTTCCGCGTGAAGCGCTGCCTCCAAGTCGACTAGGTTGCACTTGGTGACCAAGAGCCCGTCCAACTACCTATCAAGAGAGCTAAGAAGTCCCTTTCGGCGCCACGAGAAGCCTCTCAGCTCCCATGGCTCCGTTCTGGTCGAAAATTTACGCACCCTCTAGTACTCGAGGCCACCACCATTCAAATTGTGTCTCTCTCCGAGTTCGAGCTGCCCCACGTAAACTGCACGAGGTGATGCCTTCTCGCTACTAGCTTCGCCAGTGATTTTTGTCTCTCTAACGAAGGCCAAACAATGCGAGCAGGTCGGAACCTACGAAGAGTCACCGATAAGGCTTCTTTATCAGTGTTCACCACGCGTGCCAAGGTGCTGGGAGGAATCCCAAACTCTTTGCAGAGAGATCCTCTATCCATGGACCCCACATAGAAGGCCAACACGACCCCGAGGACTCGGTGATGAGCATGAAGGTTCCTGGGGCGCCCTCCCTTAGGCTGGTAAACAGGAATGAAGTAGTATGCACTAAAGCACGCGAGTAGTTCACAAAAGGATTGCCTAACAAATACAACACAATTGTCAGTACGTCTTGTAAATTCCCTTTCATCTCAACTATAAAACTTACCTCGAGAGGCTCGTCGTCGATATGAAGTTTTCATCAGAGCCTCGATTCCACGTGTCCATCCAGGAAGCCTCCGAAGGATCCTTGAGGCAGTCTAAGGTGACGTAGTGGCGCATCCGGACCATCCGTAACCACTCCTGCCTTAAAATATCTTGGTTCAGCTGTCTGCGAAGGCGTCTCAGACGTGCAGCTCGTTTCTTGCGTGTCCGGGACGCGAGGCACACAGCGAGCAGGACGACAGTCGAGTCCATACCCTCCTAGAAGACAGAGGGGTATCCTTCTCACGCCATCCCGGCTTGACATCCCGGCGTGCGTTGCGAGGAGAGGGTGCCCACGCGCCAAAGGTCGCGGAGATGACACTGTCTTCGTTCTAGATTTTGTCCGCAGACAAAATGACCCTTTACTGAGCCAATACTAAAATGAAGACAACCCCGGAAATACGACACGTCGGACAGGACGTAGTATGGCTTTTTATACGGTTTCGGTTGGCGTTTCGGGGAGTTGTGTCTCGTCGATGTTTTATACTGCAAAAATCAGCATTAACGGGTGCATTCAAAAAACAGTATAAACGGTTTTTATGCGGTTTTGGAAGGCACCCAATGCTCACTTTACGAAAAACACAAGGAAGACTACGAACGAAAATGCCACATGCGCTAGATAGTCCACAGGCACGCGACAGGCATCAAAATTATACACATCGCTAGCTCCAGTACCAATGATGAAGACTACCAAAGCACAACACCGTAGATGCAGCCGTTTTGAATAAAACGCTGCGAACACACCGCCACCTTGCTCTCCTGTTTAACCTGTGTTTGAGAAAGGGCAGTGACTGTGAATTACAGTATATTTTCCTAACTACGTGTACATCACTCTACTAAAGGATACATGTACACCTAACCCGGACATGTACATTGGTGACGCTTCTGACAGGGGTAATACGGTAGGACGAGAATGCCAAAGAGTTTTTCTAGCGTCGATTTCCACTGCCAGCGTGTCGTTCAAAAATGCGTTGAATTTCTTCAAGCTCCAGGCCTTTTGTTTCCGGTAGTTCCTTCCACAAATACAAGAGCCCGAAGACAGCGAACAATGCATACAGCCAGAAAGCACCGTACGGTTCGAACATATCCACGACACTGAGGAAGGTGAATGACACGAACAAATTGAACAACCAGTTTACGGATGTGGCCATGCTCAACGTGAACTGCGGACATGTAAGGGGTAAATCTCGGCGTTGATGGTCCAGAATATGCAGCCCATGCTGCTAGCAAAGCATGTCAAGTAGATGAAGAGAGAGACAAAAACTACCCATCGAACTGTGTGGTTCTTGGATGGACACAAATCAAACGACCAGTGGGTGACTTCCAAAAACGCCGCAACAGGCGGTTTGTGTCAAGCACAAGTCAAATTTTGGGACTGGTTTATCCCCGCATATGTGTGCGGTATACGAGCAGCTTGAGACTTGTTTGACTTCCACAAACAGCGCAAGCAGTTAGTGGGAGAGGTATGCTGACAGACAGCACGGCCATTCATTTTAAAACTTTCTCAACTGCGAAAAAATCACGAATGAAGCTGTTCTCGGCTACCGTCGTGCACGCAGCCCTGCAGCGTCGACGACAGCATCACGTGCGCCAGGCAAAAGCGAAGGCAGTACTTCTGCTACTACGAGTACGTGCCTGATTGCGCGAGCGACATTAACTGACTGCAGACGTCTTGATCAAGCTTTCAATGAGTCCGTGGGCTGTCATTTTTACAAGTCGAGACGACAGTGCATTCATCGTCACTGTTTCGTCGCCGGTGGTTCAGTTCAACATGCTGCTGTCGGCGTTCAGCCGGCACTATTGCGTGAATAGCAGACCCGGAAAAAGGTAGACCCCTCGTTTACAAAGCATGAACAATGTGCTGGCGTGTGTTCTTCACTTTTACACATCCGCCGTTGAATACATGACGCTGTGTGAGCTCTTCGGGGTTCCTCCTGGTACACTCTCTCGCGTTCTCAAGAAAGCGGAAACCGCACTACAGAGAGCTATCAAGGAGGTGCCAGAAGCAGCAATTCGGTGGCCATCTTTTGAGCAGCAACAGAACTGGGCAATATGCGTTTCGGAGCGCGAGCCGCATATCCAAGGGTGCTTCTGCATAGCGGATGGGAAAAACTATCCGGATTGAGCGCCTACGGCTAGCGACCACCAGAACGCGTACTTTAACGGTAACAGCATTTTCATATGAACTTGCACGTACTCAAGCGATTCATTGCTGACGGGGTGTTGTACTGAATGCAGGCTGGCTTCACGCCGTTAAGGTGACCGGTGTACTATACTATGGGTTTGATGGTACGCTGATCTGGGGCCGCCACAACCACCCGGGATTTTGGAACGACGGCGAAATGAGGCGCCGTCTTCAGTATCATCTCGCTGACCCTAGCCGGACGATGCCCAAGGGTTGCTGTGCAACCGATTCAGCATTTCCAGTGAGCAACAAGTTGGCTGGAAGGATGATCACACCATTAAAAGATGGAGATCTCGAAAAAGCAAGCGCAGAGTGTAGAGGGGCATTATTATGAGCAACGCCATCACTTCTATTCGACAAGCCGCGGAATGGGGAATGGCATGTGCATCTAAATGCTACAGACAGCTTTTGCTGCCGCTTCCGTTTGACCCACAGCGACGAAGTGTCAGGCTAGATAACATCTACCACTTGTACAACCTGAGAGTGCGTAGCACTGGTATAAGCCAGATCCGAAGTGTGTTCCTATCTTAGTAAAAAGGGAGTGAATTTCATTTTGGTTGAAACATCCTTCTTCTATGTCGCTACAAACCGTGCTGAAAGAGATAGTTTGCTCTACTTCTCAGTAACGCTTGGTGGGCTTCCTCCGAAAAGTTTGGTCATGAGCAAGAGCATGGGCTGTTGGCTCTGGGCATCACGGCTGTTCTGTTGCTGAGCCATTTCCAGGCGAAATGCTCGTTCCTTCTCTTCGCGTGCAGCTTCCCCCTCTTCGCGCTCTCGACTCTGCGCGGCGTCCCGTTGCGCCTGACGCTCTTCCATCATCATGAGCACTCCCATGAAGCCTGACTCTCCACTTGGATATGAACAGTTCTTTTCAGAGGCGAGTTTATCCAGTACATTGTCGAGTCGAATCCGCCGCTGAGCTGTCTGGCTGAGCAAAACTGTTGAAGTATTCGCGGTTGTTGCGCTATCCCGTGGCTTCTCTAGACTCCGTGATAGTCGTGCCAGTTCCTCCGGAGTAAGCCCAGCACGAGACGTAGCTCTAAGCGAAGGGGGTGTTGACAGCACAGTACCATCACGAACTCCGAGGGTTGGTATTTCACTGCGCACTGGTCCGTTGGAAGCAGCTTGAGCAACAAAAACAGCAACTTGGGCGATGCCTGGTGATTCTGATGCACCTACACGTCCGTCGCTGCCTTCTTCATCCGGGCGCCGAGAAGTAAACGGGAGGAGGTATCAACATGGCTGGTGTTTCGCAGATCACCGTCACCATATACGTCGTCAGAATCAGGCACTCCTTCTGACTCATCGTTTAGCACCTCTTCGTCGGAGTCATCGTCGTGAAGCGTGGTGACTGCACAACGAGACTCTATCATGGCGAAGACTCGCTTGGCACGTTTCACGTCCGGCGGACAATCCGGGTCTCCAGTAGGCTTCCTCTTGTTCTTAAGGCCTAGAAACTTCCGCTTTAAGCTGTCGCCGTCATGGTCAGGCCAACCACAAGGAAGTTGCGCGTTGTAAACCGCTGCTACGTTGCCCCACTACTCAGCACCAAACGGCAGTCTGTCCTCCACGATATCGAGCATTCCTGCATTGTTTAGTTGTTAGTGTCGATTTTCACACTACCACGCAATATTTGCACGTACTGTTGACCTCGCTAGAGCGGAAGTTCTTCCCCTTCGTCTTCTTGTTGGAGCCACTCATGACCGCACAGTGGAAAGATGGATGCTGGCCTGGCTGGGTCTGATCAAATCAAGGAGTGGGGAGTCTCTTGGTTCGCAAACGCCGGTCTATTCTGTCAGAGTTCACACGTTTTCCTCGAAATAGAAGATGGGATGCCACGTCCTCGAACCTGATGACACAAACAAGAACACAAACACAAGTTTGCTCAGACGAGTTTTGTGTCTTACCTTCTCTTGCGCGAGATTTGTGATCGATTTCCGCCACCGTCTGTGCTCCGTATGTGCTGCCGCACAAGTTTGCATTGCGGCGTTTTTGGAAGTCACCGAGTACGTGGCTGCGCAGGAGCCCTGCATCGGTGACGTCGGCGTCCCAGGTAGGCACAAATTGGTACTGTTACGATTGTTGGCAGGTGACGTAGTCATAGGCAGTAACTCAGCACTTGTTACCCCTCTTGATATCTCAGCTACAACCGCTTCTGTCCTTTCTGAGTCTGTTCTGCCTTGGACACTGCTAAATGCAAACTGGGGTTGATCTGGCCAGCTCTGTTCTTGGTTCCACGTTTCGGCCTTCAAGCCCCTTCTCATCTGGGACGCTGCTCTGTACAGACCGTACGACCAGCTTCCTAACACCCGCCCTCCGAGTGCGCTTCCGGCGCTCCTCGGAATTAACCTTCACTCCCGCGCCAGCCTGTGACGTTCAGGACGTCCTTCCGGAACTTGGCTCGCTCAATCTCGCGGCGACTCGCATCAATCTTTGGCTGCATTCCCACCAGTGCCTTCATCTGGTCGAGACGCATGAAGTCCATTAGCTTCGTGAGTAAGCCGGCAGGGTTGTCATTCCCCTCACCTTCCAAAGCTTAACACCTTTGTCGGACCATTTCTCGCACGTAGTGTAGTCGCAACTCGATGTGTCGGGTTTTTCTGCTATAAGTTGGATGCGTCGCCAGCGCGATGGCCGCTTGGTTGTCAACCCCAAACTTGAACACAATCTCTCGCTTGCCAATAATTTCTGCCAAAATGTTCTTCATCGCTTGTCCCTCTTGACATGCCTCACATGCAGCTACATATTCTGCTTCAGCAGTACTTAGATCCACAATCGTCTGTCGTCAAGCACCCCAAACTACAGGACCACCCGCCATTAGCATCACGTAGCCACTGACACTTTTTCGTGTGTCGGGACAATTCCCCAATCTGCGTCGACGAATCCGTTGATCTGCAACATGCTTGCGGCAGAATTGTCTTGGTTTCCGAAGTGCACACCGTGTTTCGGTGTTGCTGCTAAATACCGCAAAATTCTCTTGAGGGCTGCAGCATGCGCGACATTCGGTTTCTGTACAAGATGCCCGACTGGAAATGCCAAGTCTGGTCGGGTTGTCGTCGCCAGGTACATTAATACGCCGACTGCTTTTCGGTACGGCATTCCTGCCGGTTTGTCTCCTTCCTGTGCCGCCCTTAGCTTCACGCTGGTGTCCATTGGTGACCGACATCCAACAGCTTCTGCAAACCCAAACCGGTCTAGTATCTCCTAGGCGTAGTGCAGCAGGACTCCTCCATTATCAGTCCAGTCAACTTGAACACTCAAATAGTTGCTCAACCGCCCCAAGTCTTTTAGTCCATACTTGGTGTTGATGACATTGAAGAATGCTTCTTTATAGTGCGCATCGTTTGTAGCACATACGATATCGCCCACGTACACCAGTACTAGAGCGACTGTTTCTCCGTCATTGTACCAGTAGAGACACGGCACAGTTGAGTTTCTTTGCAATCCACGCGCACTCACCCACGCGTGCAATTCGTCGTACCATTCTCGTCCTCTCTCGGGCAGACCATAAAGGGCGTTCTTGACCTTGTACAGCCAACCAGCTTTCTGAGGGAACCCCATGATGCGTCGTATGAAGGCAATTTGCTTCTTCGGCGCATTTAGATACGCTGTATCGACGTCATCTTGGTAGGCGATCAGGTGCAGAATCTGGCACAGGGCAACGAACATTCGAAACGAGGCCATTCTTGCCACACACTAAAGTCGATTCCAGGCACCTCCCTATCTCTACGGCCACACAGACGAGAGCGAAAGCGTAGGATGTTGCCGAATTCGTCCGTTTTAGCCTAAAAATCCACATAGTCTCGAAAGCCTTAGTTCCAGCGGGCATTTGACTCTCTTGTACCAATTCGAGTACATCTTTGTCGATCATTTCGGAAACTTCTTTCTCCATGCCCTTCCACCATTCACTTCGCTGGGGGAATTCATTGCGTGGCTAACTGTGCGGGGAAGTTTCACCTCCGAGATATACCACGTTCGCTGCTGTGGCTTTGTCTCTTCGGCTACCATTGCGATTGCCGTAAGTGCTGCGTACACCTGCAGCTCTTCTTCACTTAAATCATCCTCATCTGTCCCGTGACTTCTACCAGTCCTGCACGATAGTTTTTCTTCTTGTTATCAGCAAAAATACTGCCCGTGCTCTCTTGCTCACTTGAGTCAACTTCGTCAAGCAGTGATTTGGCCAACAGCTCAGCAAACTCAAACTGTTCATCGTCGCTACCGCACACTGCATCATCTTCTCCACCAAGGCTGGAGTCGAATGTCTCTTGACTGGTGTCAAGCTCCGAGGTATTTGCTTCTCGGTCACCAAAATCTCTTCCGGCAACCCCTTCACGTCCAGGTTTTCTGCGAGTGAGTTCGGGTTAGAGCACAACTTTGTCGCTAAAAGTCGGCAACGGCTTTCGGAGCCATTGTCGTTCTCCGTAAGCTCCTCGATCTGCCGTTTTTGGTACTGTTGCGCCGCTTTCCTCATCCTCAAAGGTTCTTCCATTGTCGCCAGCATGTGGATTGTCATCACCTCTCCCCCTACGACCGGTAAGTCGTAATCCTGACGCCCAGCGCTTGTCAAGTCCGGGTGTTCTGCAATGACCCAATCACGAACTCTTCGATCAAAGCCGTCCGTGTGTCTGTCCTTGTACAGTATCTGCTCATTTACGGTCACTTGACCAGCGACTTGTACCTTTCATTCGGACGGAAAATATACCTTGCAGCCGAGGATGCCGTCCTTATAACCGAGCACAAAACCGATTCTGCAGTTGTCCGCAAACTTGTGGCGCGACGGCCCAACGTTTGTATGCACGTACGCCAAAGCTCCGAGATTGCGAACATGGTGAATATCCGGTCGCCTGCTCCACATTCCTTCATAAAGAGTGCAGTTTGTGGCATTCGAGAACGAGCGATTCTTCAAATACACCGCGTAATATAGTGCGTCAACCCAGAATGAAACCGGAAAGCCTGAGTCCTGCATCATTGCCTTCATCATTCCTGTTAGCGTCTGGTGGGTGCGTTCTACCATGTTCAACCGTGACGTTTTCTTCGGGGTCACGGTGTGAATTATGCCATGTTGCCGGTACCAAGTGGTGATGCTGTTGTTCTTAAATTCACCACCTCCATCGGATAGGATCTTGGCCACTTTGCAGTTTGGCCACTGCCGCTCCGCCCAAATGACATATCGATTGATTAAAGCGTTGATCTCCTCAGCTAACTTTGTCTGCAGACGACCTACATAAGTGGTCGTCGTAGTCGATCGCCGAGTGGCTCGGGATCTGACAGGAGTGGTTTGACACCACTCCAGAAGGACGAAAGTCCGGAACGCGCATACGACAGCGACGAAGCGCGCGAGATGGGCGCCCAGAAAGTCCGGATGGCCCTTGCCAAGGATGCCGAGCTTCGTAAGAGCTCCGGAAATGCCAACTTGCCGACGCTGAGCGTGATGAACGCGGAGAGACTGAACCTCGATGGGGACGAGCTCATGGGCTCTCCGAGCCCGTCAAAGTCAACGAAGGGGTCTCCAAGTACCTCGGGTTCTCCCGCTAAGTACCTCTCCTTCGCGGAGGGTTTGCGAAAAGCCAAAGCCCAAAAGGCTAATGTCGGCGAGGAGGAAGAGGAGGCCGCTACGGCCAAGAAGCGTATGGCTTCGAGGTCTCCGCGTTGCGAAACGCCGGAGGCCATTGGAAAGAAAGAGTCCAGTCAGTACCTCTTCTCTTCTCCCGAGAGTGGGGAGGAAGTGGAAGAGGGGGCTCTCTCCGAAGAGAAGCCGATCAGTAATGATCTAGACGCTCAACAAGAGCAGTTCCTCTCAGAACGCTCAGGAGCAGATCACTCACAAAGTGATCTCTCCATTCCGAGGAGGGTGGATCCCGTTGCTCGTGCGCCCTTACAGGAGGGCAATGGGCATTATCCACCCGACGAGAACACTGGTTCACCTGTGTATCTAGAGGAGCTTTCTGCTCCTCGGAAGCTCGTTGGAGGACACATGTCTACGAGAGGGTTCTCGTTTCGAACAATCCGTTGTTCAAGTGCGTCGAGGCGGCACGGTGTGTGCTCTTGGCACCGCACCGGATCCCTCTCAAAGAGTTCACCACTCGACGTAAAAAGCCCGAGAACAAGGGAGGGCTTCATCCCGTTTGGGGGTTCCCGTGGGTCATGCCCGAGCATTGCTCTTCCGACATCTCGGCTGAAACATTGTTCTGGGCCCTGCGTGGGTTTGACGCCCAAGAGATCCAAAATCTCAAAGCTGAACTTCAGCTGTCCTGTATTTTGGACCAGCGCGACTTGCGCATTGAGTTTGCTCACCTTGTGGGCAAACGACAGTTAACACCTGTCATGTCGGTGCTCCGGCGTGCGGGCCCCATTGGCGCGCGATCCGCGCGCCAGCATGGTACTTCTGCGAGTGCCATGCCTCGTTCGTTGGCTAAGAAGCCGCGAACTACTTACGAAGCTGCCGCTTCTGTTCCCAGATCGCGACAGCCTTCGGGCAGTCAAGCCGGAGCCGGTCTATCGGCTCCCACGAGTTCTGTGAATCGGGGTAACCCCTCCATTTCACTAAGAGCTGGCGCTTCTCGTGGAGGCGCCGCTCGCGGAGAACCCGCTCCACGTGATAGTGGATCTCTCCATGGCGGTCAAGCAGCGCCGGCGGAGGACGAGAACGCGTTTGAGTTCGAGCTCTTGGCGCCACAGTCGACGTCGCGCTCGGCTTCGTCCGCGGGGAATCCTTCCCTGTCGTTTTACGAGAAGGAGAATCGCCTTCTCCAAGAGCGCGCGTGTGCGCTCGAGATGGCGATGAACATCGGCCAAGGTGGGAAGGCTGCCAGGATGGCTGGGATCGTGGGATCTCTTGAGCAACTTCGCTCTGACGTGAGAACGGAGTTCCAGAACGTCCACGATCGGATTCAACGTCGTGTCGAGGAGATCAATCAGCTGCAATCCGATCACTATCTGTTGGCCGAGAGTACTCCTCGTATTCCGCCCCAACATGGGACAACGCCTTACCGCTACCCTGCCGCACCTCGTGGGCAGGCTCCGGGCGGGAGCCAGTCTTTTGGCTACCCTTCCACTTCTCGTGGAGCGCCTCGAGGGCGGCCCAGCCTTACGGCTATCCTGAGCCTTATGGGTTTGGAGGCTATCCGGGGTATGGCCAGATGCCTTACCCAGGGCCGGCCTTCCAGGCACCGCCGTATGGGGATCCGCGCAAGCGGGTCGCCCACAGTTCCCAGGGCTCAGCCACAGGCTTCGCAGGAGCTGGCGGAGTCTGCTCCGCCTGGCGGTCGCTTCGAGGAAGTGAGCTCGCCGGCCCAAGGTCCTGAGCCGCTCCCTGAGGGAAGCTAGATCCTGCGGATCGTGGTAGCGCTTAAGGCGACCCACGTAAAACGTTGGGTGCGTCGCCATTGACTTTGGCAGGTCAATGGTATAAGCTGCACCATGTCGGCTGAGGATCGTGAAGGGTCCGATGAAGCGATGCTTCAACTTGTTGCTCTCAACAGAGCTAACCCGGTTAGTGGTAGGTTTCTAGTGTCTAGTAGGACTAAATCCCCAACGTTTAACACGTTTAAGTTTCCCCTTTCATGCTTGTCAGAGTATTCCTTTTGCTTGTCTTGTGCGAACGCCATCGCGTCGCGCACGCGGTTGATAACATTCAACCTAGTGCCAATAAAATCTTGCCCTTGCTTTCGTAAGGAAGCTGGGTCTATGTCAGAAACCCGGGTGCTTTCCGAGCGGGGTAAACCCCGTTGATGCGTGCACCGCATTGTTGAGTGCAAAGTCAACGACCGGTAGACGGTCGGACCATGTGCGAGGCGCCTCTGCGCAAATGCTGCGCAGTGTATCCTCAAGCACGCGGTTGACCCGCTCCGTCTGGCCATCCGTTGGAGGGTGGTCAGCGGTCGACATGTGTAGACGGGTTCCAATGAGTTGGAACAGCGTCTTCCAGAACGCAGCGGTAAACCGCGGGTCTCTATCAGAGATAATGGTCTCCGGGAGGCCATGATAGCGGAACACGCTGTCAATAAACAGACGAGCGGCGTGTTCGCCCGTGACCGTATCAGGCACAGGTGCTAAATGCACCATCTTGCTCAGACGGCACACGAACACCAAATTCCGGTGTTGCCGTGCCCGTCAGCTGGAAGCCCAAATATGAAGTCGAGACTCATCGACTTCCAGCAGTCCACAGGGACTGGAAGGCTCTATAAATGAGCCGAGGCATGGCCTACGGGTTTCACTCGCTGACATGTTTCGCATGTCCTCATATAGTTGGCGACCCACTTGTACATGTGGGTCCACCAGAAAGACTGTGAGACGGACTGGAAGGTCTTCTCGCGGCCGGGATGGCCGCTGGAAGGCGCGTCGTGCGCCTCCTGAAGTATGTCATACTTCAGGTCTTCATCATGAGGGACCACAACCCGAGGAGGGTCAGCGGGATCCACTCTGTAATGAAGCAGACCATCGGTCCATTCATACCGATGAAGGCGAGACCTCTGTCGTGGCGTAAGCCACTCCGACTTGGCTTCCTTCCCAGCGGACAGGAACCGGACTAGAGGAGCGAGAGATTCGTCCTCTCGATATGCCATGCGTATCCGATCGTACAGATCCGTCGTCACACAACTAATATGAGCTAACTCATAGTCTGGGCGACGCGAGAGCGCGTCGGCAAGCACGTTAAGCTTGCCAGGCTTGTATTCGATGCGGAAGTTGTATTCCGCGAAGAATGACAGCTAACGCGCTATTCTCTGTGAGAGATGTGGCGAGTTAGTCGCCGTCCGCAAGGATGCGTGATCCGTATAGATCACAAAGGGCTTGGAGCCCAGAAGATGCACTCGTAACTTCACGAGCGCATACTTCATGGCAAGGCGTTCCTTGTCATGGACTGGGTAATTCCGCTCGGCCGCTTTGAGTTGCCTGGACTGGAACGAGATAACTCGCTCGTCTCCGTCCGCGTCGTTCTGCAGTAGTGCGCAACCGATTGCATAGTCGGAAGCGTCACAGACGATGCTGAACGGCTTCGTCTCGTCTGGCAGTGCCAAGACCGGTGCTTGCTGCAGACTTGCTTTGACTTTGTCGAAAGCGTCTTGGTGACGGTGCTCCCAGCACCAGTCACAGTCCTTCTTAAGGAGGTCTGACAGGTGTTTAGCCAAACCCGCATAGCCTGCGCTATACTTGTGCAGGTAGTTGGCTAGACCCAACCACTTTCGAAGGTCTTTCTGAGACCGAGGTGTTGGCCAAGCAGAGATGGCCTTCACCTTCTCGGGGTCTGCCCGGAATCCTACGTTGCTGACAAAGCAACTGAGAACCTTGATCTCGGGAGCCGCAAAGACGCACTTGTCGATGTTGGCATAGAGCTTGTTGGCTCTCATGACCTCGAACACTCGACGGAGGTGCTCCAAATGCACCTCCATAGCCGTCTGGCCTTGCTCGGCTCGGCTATGGACGAAGATGTACGTCTGTGTGAACGTACGGAGTGGTCTGAATAGCTGCGTGACCAAGCGATTAAAAGTTGCTGGGGCATTTGACAACCCTTGTGGCATAACTAGCCACTCCCAAAGCATCCCGCTTGGCGTGCTTACCCCCGTCAAAGGGATGTCACTTTGACGCATCAGGATCTGGTAGTATCCGTCCACCAGATCCAAGGCACTGTAGAGTTCACAACCTGCCATGTTGTTTAACAACACATCCTTGCGCGGGATGGGTGTCTGTGCTGGCACCGTCGCGCTGTTCAGCTTGTTGAAAGCGTGAACCAGACGCCACTTCCCGTTCGGCTTCCGAACGCAGAAGGTGGGCGTCGAGTGCGGGGATTTTGACTCCCGCACCATGCCTGCCTTCGCATTAGCGGCGAAGAAGTCGTCAATGACTTCACACTGCTCGCGAGGCAGTGGCCATTGTCTGGTGACACAGTACTTTGTGCCTGGCACGAGATCGATCTTGTGCCTCACTCCGCGATCAGGCGGGAGTTGGGACGGTGGATTCTTCGACACCACGTCCGAAAACTCCTTCACCAAGTGATACAGTGGATCCTTCGGGTTCTTGAGTATCTCAGAACCCAAGCGCTTTACGCGCTGGCGAGTGAACTCCTCCAGGACATCCTCGTCCATCACAGAGGAAGAGTTTAACTCCTCAGCGGGGTCTCTTGTTTTAGAAGGACCACCTCCGCAATATCATGGACCTTGAGGTCGATCAGAAAGTCATTCATTGACATTTCTTTTTCGAGGTTCAGTAGCTCTGACACCTCGGGCAGCGGCTCTAACATGAGCGCGCCTGCCTTCACGCGACGACCTGTTTCGCCATCGAAGACGTGATAACACTCTTCCACCGACCTTGTCGAAGGAGCCTGGGCCCTGGGCTCCGAGTCACTTAACGTGACTACAGTCTGACCTGAAGTCAAACTCGACTTACGGCGGCGGCGATGGTCTCGTCGACGACGACTTCGACGCGAGATTACGTTTCTCACGTCGGATGATGTCCGCTCTAGGACATCGCAAACCGCTAAGGTTTCGTGTGGTACTTCGTTACCCACACAGGAAGCGCTCCCCGTGTCTTCCTCTTCAGTTAAGGTCTGGGCGACCGGGTGTGAACCTAAGTTACCCACCTGGCGGGCATCTCCTGATGCCGCCATTCTCGGGGTTTCCGCCACCCAGCTAGCTTTTGTTGGACCCTATGGTCGTCCTTCTTGGACTCGGTCTCCTGACCTACTGCAACCTCATTTGCAGTCACTGAGGGCGCGCTCACCACGCTGGTGGGGCCCAAGAAATCTTCGGACGCTGTGGCGCCCTGGTGATCCTTGCGGAATCCCCGGTATCTTTCAGAGGTGGGAACATGACTCACCAATGCTCTGTCTGTTACGGCGGGGCGGCTGGCACCAATGGCCTTGCCGCACCAATCAATCCATGGCGCATGCTTCTCGAGCCATGGCATCCCTAGGATCAAGTCAAACTTGTCCGTCGTTAAAACGGTAAACCGTTCTCGGCTATCGAAGTCTTCGAACTTAATAGTCAGGCCCATGTGGACCTTAGGTACTGTAATTATCGTACCGTTGACAAGCCTTACTTTGACTAGCCCGTAGCCTTTGCTCTCTCGCAGAGCATCCGCTAACTTGTTGCCATTCTTGGCGACTGTCTGGCGGCGTGCGAAGTTCTTCGACGCCCCAGAGTCGATCAAAACCCGACAGGGATGATCATATCCTCATACGTTTGCATGTACAACGAGCAGCCCATCGCTGCTCTTCTCCGACTCGAGAGTGCAAAGACTCTCAGGGGCTAAGTCTCCATGGTGCGCGCCACCCGCGCACCGCTCATGAAGACTTACATCTTCCCCAGTAGGGCGCCCCGCCCCTACTGGTTTCCCGAGTTCCCCTGGCCACGGGGTCGCGGCTTCTGCCAGCGGCCCTTGAGGCCAACGGGTCTAGGAGGAAATCGTCTCCGTTGTCCTCCTGCAGGACAGGCACGTTTCATGTGGCCAAGCTTACCACAGCCGAAGCAGCGAATATCTTGCTGCTCGGCCAGGCCAAGGTCCATGGGGACGGGCCCGCTAGAAGAGCCTCTCGCAGCACCTGAGGTTGGTGCGGAGTTCCCTGGTCAGGTACTCGTAGGGGTACGAGCCTGTTTCTGGCTGTAATCCTCTTGAAGAGCGATCTGAACCGCTGCTTCAAGGGTACTTGCTTGTACCCGGAACAATTGGGTCCGAGCTGGACCGACTCGTAGGCAGTCCATGAACACAGTCACCTTGATGTGTTCCGGGGTGGGTTCCCAACAGGAGATGCAGTAAGCTCTCGCATCTCTTTATGTACTCGTGCAGCTCGCGCCTTCCCTGTCTGCACGACAGGAAGCGCGAGCGCTGGCGATACTCATAGTTCGCCGGGAGGAAAGCGGCTCTCAGCTGCTCGCACAGCTGGGCCCATGATGCAAAGCATCCTGGCGTTGTCGCCTCACGCGTATACGCCCAGCTCTTAGCTCTGCCACTAAGGTGCGACAGAGCAAAAGCGACACGAAGTCGTTCGCTCGAGATGAGAGCCGCGTCCATGGCGAGCTCAACTTCTCTGACCCAGAAGTGAAGGTTTTCTCCTTCCTTTCCTTCATAAGGGGTCACCTTCAGCCGCAACGGCTTGGGAGCTGGTGGCTTAGCCTCCGTGACCGGAGGCTGGATGGTGCCTTGCACATGGGCGATTAACCCTCGCTCGTACTCGTCGAACGCCGCGACGCGTTCGATCTGTTCATTGAGCGTTGACGCCGCCAAACTACGGAGTGCTTCTACTCCAAAGATGTCTGCCATCTTCCGAACGGACTCAAACTGTGAGTCGTTCAAATGAGGGAACTCATTTCTGTCTTCCAAATTGACTCGTGACTAGAGTCCCAAAAGGATTCGGGTAGTAAAATTGCTACCTGCGTAGGTGTGGGTTGACTACAAGTGCTACCAAGTGTGACGGGGCACACAGCAGCTTGCTTAGAGGAAACGCTGAGTTTGTGTATACAAACTCTAAGTGAACGGCAGTTCACTTCGTAATTCTACCTTAATTTGGTCAACGTTCCTTTAGACCGGAACTAAAGTGAACGGCACTTTAGTTCCGGTCTAAAGGAACGTTGACCAAATTAAGGTAGAATTAAGACTGAGTTATATTCTGGTTGGTGCTAAATGAGATCTAATACAAACTATAAGTACTCTATAGTTTGTCCTACATATTTAACTATTGGTTGGCTCTGAAGGGCTGTAGCCATTTCGTAGAGACGATTAGGTGGTGTGTGATACACCACCTTACCCCTTGGGTGTGACTTGTCACTCTTGAGTGTAACCTAGTTACACTCCATGTAACCCCGTTACAGGGCGGCTGTCCTGCGGAAGTTTTAGATGCAGTTCGAAAAAAATCTTTGTATTCCCAGCCTAGTCGGAGACGCGTCTAGTTATTGGCGTTACATTTGCCAGATATAAGGCCGATTCAGTAAAGTGCGCAGTTTTTGTGGCTAAACCGTTCAGAGGTACCGTCCCCTCTCAGCGCGAGAATCAGAGTTAATAATTCAAAAATAGTTATAGATTTATATTAATTTTAATATATATAAAACGGTAGTACTAAAATACTACTGTTTTTTTCATGTCCCTGTTATTTTAAATATAGTATATGGATTTAGTAGTGCCAGTATTATTATGTTTGTACTAGTATCAATAGTAGCACTGCTTTACTACTCCGTTTGTCACGAAAGTCCCAAAATTTACAGTTGCATACCGTATTATGGCGACGCCGCCCCCGCCGCCCGCAGTGGCCGCGACCCCCAACAAGAACTCCCCGCACCTGCACTCAGTGGCCAGCAGTCTGCGCTCGTGTCTCGACGGGATGCTGCCCGACAACCTGCGCAACGACAGCGCCGCGTTCCAGCAGCATTGTGCGGACCTGATCTTTTGAGTACACTTTGCGGATACAGTGAGTACAATGTCTAATAGCATGAGTACATTTCCGCAGTAGCGCAGCAGAAGAACCGCCTGCAAGCCGAGAAGAACTCGTGGCGCTTCGGCCTCAACTACCTCTTCGAGACGCTCAAGCAGCACAAGGACTGGTACGGCCGCAACCAGCAGTTCGTGCAGCTGCGCAAAGACGTGAAGCGCTTCGAGTCGCACGTGGCCACCGTCCGCACCATTCTGGCCGAGAGTGTGAGCAAACTGGACCTGGAGGCAGGGCTGAGAGGCGCCGAGCTCGAGGGCCGCGTGGGCGCGTACAAAATCATGTTCGAGGTTACCAAAATTGTGTCCAATTTGAGTCGCCCGCTCGTGAAGTTGCAGATCCTCAAGCCCAACGAGTCGTCGCTGTCCATCTACTGTGACACGTTCGTGCTGGACATTGTGCTGTCGGGTGGAGAGGTACGTTGGTGGTTAGTGAAGTAGTGGGAGTTGGTAGAGAAAAACCCACTTTTGTGTGCTTTTTATTTTTTGTGTGTGTTTTAGGGTGCAGTAGAGTCGGCGTCCTTGACGACGGTCGAGAAAGGTGAAATTGATGCGGTGGGGTGAGGTGGGTGGTATGGCGCTGATGGACTTTATTATGTGGTGTTAGACCAATCGAGCCAATTCCCGGACCGAGATGAAGACTTGTTGGCGTCGTTGAAGCTGCTGGCGAATGGAGATAGCGCGAATTTCACGGTAGGAAGTGGGTGGACAGGGTCGTTGTCATGCCTTGTTCTAATGTGAAGGTTTTTGTGTGTTCGGTGCGGTAGGAAAAATTGAACCGACTGATCAATCGCGCTGAACTTGCAGTCAAGTTCCCATCGAGTAAGTCGTACCCACTTCTTTGCGTTACCCCAGCGTCGTTGTGTTGACTTGATTTGTGGCAGTGAGCTTTGAGCAGCTTGAGCTCGAGCTTTACACGAAGGTCACCGAGGCCTGCAGCCAGCAGGTACGGACGCGGCGTATCTGTGAGGTTAAAATCCAATCCTGATGTATTGTGCTGGTTGTAGAAATACTGGACAGCCAAGCGCGCGGTCGAGGAGTGCGTGTAATGTTCAAAGATCCGTTTGCTTGCATTCCGGTGCTTGAGCCGCCACGCAAGAGGGTGAAACTGGACGACACGCAGGCATCGGCAGTTGCTGGAGGTGTTCCTATTACTGCAACCGTCCCTGTAGATGTGGACAGCGCCAATGGACCTGCTGACGACCGCGATGACCCTAGTACGGCGCCGGACGTTCTTTCTCCACTAGCGAACGGTGAATGGGCTGGTAGCATCAGCTTCATTGAGTGGCGCAATGAAGTGGCGCTTCATGTTGTCGGGGAGGCCCCTCTTGTGATGGTTGGCCAACAAGCTCGGAAGCTGGCGCTAGTGGCAATGCACAAACATACCGACATGGCGGCGACGGCACCGAAAGATGTGCACGAAGATGAAAAGCTGTTTAACGAGTTCGTGAGCTGGACAACGCCCGACGGAAAGAAACCAATCCTACCTCGATTGCACTTTGCTCGGGACCGGAGCATGTGCGCCGTGTTCCCGTCGCGATCTTCACTGGCGATGCGACAGGAGTTTACCTTGACGACGAAAGAGATTTCTGGTGGACTCAAGCTGCACTCTTTCCCCATTCCGGTACGATATCGTGAAGGTGGAAATATCATTTGTACGAGGCTGATAGTTTGTTGATGCTCTTACAGCTGAAAAATGCCGCGGTCGAAACTCTGACAAACGTTCTCCAAGTATGTGGACGGAGTTTGTTTTTCCACGCGCTCCTGCTCTCTGCATTCTGCTCAAGAAGCAACACGTTTGGACATCGCATCCCTGTTGACAATGACGATGCCGTAAACGGTAAATTCTTACAAGGTTGCATGCTATTATAAATGAAGTCACTAATGATTGGCGCTGTTTTGTGCTACAGCTCGAATCAAGGTGGATGTTGCGGCTCCAGAGCGCATTACAATGAACACTGGTGACCTGCTTGGGCCTGGCAAGCAAGTGCTGATTGAGGTGAACACGAAGCCTGATTGCTCTCTTGAACTCAACGTGAAGTATCAGAGCGATGCTAGTACGGCGTCCGCGGCCCCTCTAGAAAGCGAACTCACGCTGCACAAGCTGGCAGGAGCGTGCCACTCGATCCCGCTGCTTACATACTACGCTTTGAAACGGACGGTCCAAGCCAAGAATGGTCCGTTGGCGGCGGGTGCAGGTGGTGCCAACGGCGAAGACTGCAATGGCATTGCGGCATTGGACGGTGATATGTCCGTCTCAATGAAGATGGAAGGGAGGGCATGCTGCTGGATGAGATGGATATATTCTAGATGAAAGGCGTTGCAGATCTTAGCTGGGTGATGCAGCGGAAGTAGGAGCTCACAAACCAAAGGTACTTATCCTATATTGTGTTACGCTTTCAATCACCGCTTGCATCGTCATGAACAGGGAGAGCTTTTCTAGGAGCTACCGCATGTGGAAGCTTGAAGCCCCGTGTTCGATCCTGCACCAGAGCGACTGCTTCTGGGTCTGCTTGGTACACTCGGCCATCCACCCCAACCAAGAACCTACAGGAAAATGAAATGTGAGTTCGATGGCCAGAGCAACATGAAGGAAGGTCGAGCAAACGTACCCTTCGCTTGCACTCTCCGAGAGCTGTCCAGACGAAGCCATGTTGGCTACTGTTCGCGGCGACAGGTAGGGAGCACTTGCAGAATTGTTGTTGCTGAGACTGTTTGTTCTATTGCGTATGGCGTTCTTGTCGATAGACCCAGCACCAGCAGGAAGATGAAAGCCGCCTCCATATATTGGTGCCATTTGGAACGGGTTCTTGTTGGAGATCGGCCCGCTGGGTGTCGTCGATGGGTCGCGCAGCTGGCTGTTACAGGACAAACATTTCTCGCGATCGATGCTCGGTAGCATACCCGACCGCTTTTGGCCGCTGTTGTTTCCTGCTGCGTGCTGATGACCGGTTTGTTTTCCTGTGAGGAACGCTTTGTCGGCGTAATTGAGCGATTTCTGAGCCTGGACGATGGATGCGCTCATACTGTCGGACAAGTTCTTGAGTAACACGGCAATCTCGTCCTTATCAGCCTTCGACTTGAGTGCTGTGAAGACGTCGTCGCGATTCATCTTGATGTCGATGAACGAGCGCAGATTCTCCACCTGTTGGCGGACACGCGAGTCATAGAGAACCTGCTCCTTGACCTCGAGCAGGTCCTTCTTGTCCGCTTTACTCTCGCTCAGGTGAGTCACGAGTTGCTGCAATTCCTGGCTTGCACGCTTGAATTCGTCCTCCTCTCCAAGTACGGATGCTAACGCCTTGTCCAACTGGTTACAGATTTCTTCATACTTGGACTCGATGATTTCGTCTACGCGTGTGCGGTCCGCCTTCTCCAGCAGCAACCTCTGCACGTCTTCCACTGCACACGTGTTGTCGTCCAAAGTGCGTCGAGTTTCGAGCATCATATCCTGGACGTTGCGGCCTTGTTTGGTCATCTTGTCCGTGCAGTCCCGCAACGCGTCATCCTTGCGGCGATTGTCCTTCTCCATGGACTCCATCCACATTGCCAACGACAACTTATTGTGGAGGATATGGTCCGAGTCCAGGAACAGTTCCTTCTGCTCCTCGTTGAGACGGTCTTCGATCTTCATCGCGAACTGTTTTGTCACTTCGTGGTCTTCATGGATCACGTTGAACTTTTGTTCCGTTTGCTGGACGAACTCGTTGTGAACAGTGTTGACTTTTTCCACACTCTCGGCGATATGCAACACGGCGTCGCGGTTCGCACGGACTTGGATGGCCACGTCGTCGATCTCCTTGAGCTGTTCACCCTGCTTCGCCTGCTGGACTTCGAGCTCGTAGACTTTCGTGTTCACGTCATCCACCTGACCTTGGACCGTGATGAGCTTCGAGTTGACACGTTCAACATGTTTCGCAGTATTTCGAGCTTCACGCTCCATTTCCGCCATTTTGTCGCGCAACCGATCGAACTCGTCGACCATGTAGCGCATGGCCTCCGTCTGCATCCGCAGCGCTTTGACCAAAACTTTCTTGGACACTCGAGGCTGGTCAAGTTGCGTCTTCCCCTCCAGTTCCTGACCCAATTTCTGCCAGACATCGGGAGTGCCGAGCCCAATCGAGGTCAGTACTGCATCCACCTCATTGCGCTGCATGGTTTGCTACTATGGTAGTTGAAGAATGCCAATGCCATACTCACTAGCGTATTTTTATCAGTTCCCGAAATGGTCTTTTGACCATGAACGGAACTTTACTCGCTTTGTGGTGTGGAAACTATGTATTAGTGTATTTATTGGCTCGGATGAACCAAGGGAGATTCGCTACGCATTGCGAGGAGCGAGGCATCGAGATGAATCACACCGAGCAGTTTCCCTAGCGAGACGACGTAGACCTGAGTCCAATTGGACATGGACGCGACTTTGTGAACGATGTGAAGGTTCATTTCTTCTCCAACCTTGGATGGCAGCAGTGCTAGAGTTAGAACACTATTTTCTTACAAGGTGAACATGACATTGCTGTACCTGAGGTATATAACTCTGAACGGGGATCGAAGTGAACGCAAACGTATCAAACGGAGGTCCAAGTTCCAGCTGCAGTAATACAAAGTGAGATATTTCTCAATAAACTGACCTCCAATAAGTTTGGATGTGCGCACCATATTCGTGGTAGATGAAGCGTTCTTCTCCGCGGAATTGAGAAGTGACAATCCTCCACCGCCAAAATTTTCCTCTTATCAATGTCGAGGACCTTGGACACCAGATACTCGATCTGCTTCGATACTTTTGACCTTTAAATTTCGTCATCTACCAGTGCAAACCTCAGTGAGTTTCCCATAAAGTTTCCTTGAATATGAAAAATTCTTACTCGTGGGCGATTTACAGCGATGAATCTTGCAATGCTCGAGATCGTACCGCCTAATGCATCCCTGCTCACACTAATCGTTAGCTGCAACTGCACCAACCCTTTAAACGTGACGCCGATCTTACCAGTAGGATTTTGTTGTCGTAGCTGTCACAAAGGGGAAAATACCCCTCCATCTTGTGGGCACTCTGCATAAAACGTTTCAGTTATCAATTTTAGATGAAAATGTCGACTTCGTTTACGTACCAAGGCTTGGATCGCTTCGTCATAAGTTCTTTCTCGAGTGAATACAACAGGTACGGAGCTCATGTGGTCTTTCGCAAGTTTTTGACCGAGAATGTACTCGTTGACGTCGTAGGATACCGACGTCATGCCTGCCCACTCCGCGACAATGTCATAAAACGACGGCGTGATCATACTACAAACGAAGTAGCCCACGATACAGGAAATCATGACGGGAAGCATGTGACTCAGCTGGCCAGTGAGCTCGAACACAATCACCGCCGTCGAAACTGTCTGCGTGACTGAACCAGCAAAACTTGCTGCTCCTACGACCGCGTACGTTGCTGGAGATTGCGTAGGACTCCAGTAACGCATCAGAATTTCTCCATACAGCCGACCTATCGCTGCCCCCGTTGTGAAAATTGGCCCGAACACACCGCATGAGAGTGGAGCTCCGCATGGCAACAGGGTGATGGCGAACTTCAGTAGGATAAACATCAGCAGCGCAGCTTGAGGTTGCTCAGAAATGTCTTTCCACTGAGGGAAGCTAAGATTTTGGTCTCGAAACAACTCGTTCACCATCCGCCGGTCTGGTACTCGCATGATCCCCAGAGGAAAAGTGATCGCTGCAGTTATTACACAGATCTACAGCACGTGAAGCATCTCCGTTTGAGAGAGGGCTTGGAAAGTCCGAATTTTGTGAAAAGTGCCGTTTGAACTGATCTCATCCAGATCATCATCTTGCAATACAGACCTGCTCCAAGCTTCATGTAGTGGATCATAGAGATAGACAGAGGTTAGTGCAGCATGTTGCATATCCAACATGAAAAGTGGCACTTACCCCACTAATCGCACCTAACAGAACAAACGCAAACATTTCCACATCCAATTCAAAGCCTGTAAAGTTTGTTTTCTCGAAAAGAAGTTCGCTTTCCAGAATTGGAGTTACTCGAAAGACAAGTAGCGCAAACGAGGAACACATGATGCCATCCCACAAACATTTAATCTCGTAGTGTTTTGCTGTAGCTTCAATGCTGAAAAGAATCCCACCCACGGGTGAGCCAAAGCCAGATGTAACACCAGCAGCCACAGCTACAAATTAAAGAACAAGGAAAACGTCATAGACTGATTTTTGAAACATGTCACCGCAACAAGCCGATACCTTACCAGCACGGATGAAGTTGTAGTTTGCTTGGCCGAAATTTGAACGACGAAATAATGGGATTTTACCCATCAAGTAGCCGATCATGGCCATAATTTGCGTAAATGGGCCTCCACGCCCCACAGAAAGACCAGAACTCGAGCTAATTAACGTTCCAAGAGTTTTAGCGACGAGTGTTCGAAAGGAAAGCAGGTCATCTTGGTTTTGGAAGACCCTGCGAACAGTCCACGCATCGTCGGGATACCCGATCCGTCCGACATGGGAGTGATGAAGTATCCGCAACATGTTGAAAGCATACCAATGCCCACACAAGTAGTAATAGCCAGTACATTACACCGGCAGTTTTTTCTTAGCTTTATTTAACAAGGAGAATAGGGCTAACCGTTTCTAATGCAATGCTACGACTTTGACGACACAACCTCTCGACCACCTTAGAACGAGAGAAAGCGCCACCACTTTAGAAGTAGTTTTAAATGCTCTCGTCTCCTTAGAAGCGACAGCGGGTGGTTTCAACGAGAACAACCTCTCGGCCGCCTGAGAGTGAAAGCAACATCTTTTGGATCATAGGGTAGTTTTAGAACCACTCAACCAACAACATTCAAACTATACATTGATAAATGCAATAGAAAATTACGCCGCCATATTGTTGCAGCAAGGAATAGTTCAGAGCAGCGCGACGCGTGGCGTCTCACCATTCGTTGGAAGTTCTATGTGACACGCCTTCATTTCCGCTTAAATACGTCCAGAATTTCTCTCCTCCCTTCCAGATTCTGCCGGCTCGAGAACGATGGTAACCCTCTTCTGTGCCGTCGTCGGTGTTGCCGGAAGTGCGTTCCCTGTGGATATCGACGCGAGTCTGTCGGTGGGCCACTTGAAGGAAGCGATCAAGGCGAAGAAGCTTGACACGATCAAGGGAGAAGCCGACCAGCTGCAGCTCTTCCTGGCGAAGAAAGACGAGGGCCGCGGCACGTGGCTGACGGAGGCAGACGTGAAGAAGGCGGATGGCTTGACGCCGTTGGACGTTGCGGGAGCACCACTTAACCTTGTTGGTTTGTCGAAGAAGGACGTGCGGTTCCAAGTCACGAAGGAACATGTTATGGCTAAAACGACCCCTGTTCACGTGCTGGTGGTGGTTCCACGGTCTACGGGAGACGATGACGCATGGAGCGCGAAGGACTTGTGCACCGTGGATCCTGATGTTCAATTGAATTTGTGGAAGTCAGTTGTGAGAGTTTCCTCAGAAGATGTGTGCTCAGGAACGGCGCTGGTTGTGGATCAAACGCCGACGCACTTGTATTTTATGACGAATTTGCACATGTGGACAGACGCCACATTCGCTGATCACTTGAGTGCTGACTTCAAGTTTGAAATCGAACGGTTTTGAGACTTCACCCCTCGATGAAAACAAGTGGAAGGAGAAGGAAAGCTGCTGATGTGAAGGACGCCAATGTTGCAATGCAACCACGTCGTAAATTTCCACGGACGGCAGCGATGAAAACACCAGCTTTATCAGACATGCCTCAAGTTGTGGTGGAGCAGCTCCTTCCCGATACGACGAAGCCGGAAGAAGTCAATCGATTCAGCCTCGACAAGGACACATGCTGGCGTAGTTCGGCTGCGTTCGACTTCGCAATCTTCGAAGTTGCTATGCCACGAGATAACAAGCTCGTCCGATGTAAAACGTCCCTTAAGGTGTATGACACGATGAATGTTGACGTGTTCGGATTCCCTGGCGCTCTTCAAGACCAACATTTTGGCCACGCTTACGCCATCGTTCCAGCTAAAATCACCGGTTGGAGCGGAAACCAAATGACTCTCTCATCTTTGTCAGCTCCTGGTCTATCTGGAAGCGCGATTGTGTGCACCAAAGGGGAGTACCAGTGGGATATATTGGTGGTGGACTTGATGGCTCAGTGAAGAACGAGCAGTATCAATCCTATGGCTTCACATTTCAAGGATTAATCCCCGAATTACCGTCTTCGTTGCCGCCTGATACCGAAGGTGAAACAAAGAATGAGCTATAGTCTGTATAGCGCCAGTGGAAGTGAATCCACGTGAATTTTTCTGCAATGGTGGTCGTGGATGAAAGAAATAAACTTACTTTTGCGTGAGACGCTTTATTAATTTATGTTTATTCCTGACAAATATAAAGTTAATAGTATATAAAGATGACATACTCACCCGATCAATATCTCGCTAACAAAGTTCGCATCAATGAAGCGCAGAAGCGCTACTACCAGCGCACAAGTGAAGCTCGTCTATCCTATCAAAAGGGGTACGACGATAAGAATAGGGATCAAATTCGAACACGCAAGCGAAAGCCGAAAAGCGAACTTAGTACCAGTGAAACCGAACTTAATGCTGAAACCGAACTTAGTTAATTAATTAATTTTTTCTCACATAAAAAGTCAATCCGTATATAGACAATGACTGGCGATACCACGCTTACGATTTTGAAGGATGCCCTCGGCGACCTTAGTCAGTACCATTCGTCTGGGTGGTTCTGGCATGTAGTAGAGAGTGAATGGGTACCTATAGGTAAAACGCAAGTATACCCGTGCCCTGGCTATCGACCTAATGTCAACCCACGGTGTTATTGCAACACCCCGATCAAGCGACACTTCCTTATTATCGACATCGATGAGAACCATCACTTCGTTGGTTCAGAGTGTGTTAAGCTCTTTGGTGGGCACTATAAGGTGTGCCTCGGCTGCCAATGTCGGTACCGAGGTAGCTACAAATACTGTAAGGAGTGTCGAGACCGTGGTCTGACTTCTTTTAGTGAGACGAAGTTAGCATTTGGTAAGTACAGAAATCGATAGCCAGGGTCGCTATTAGGAGTGGATGACTCCTACATTCACTTCCAATTTAAGTGTGATATCGTATCTGAAGCCTCTAGGTTGGATTTAGCTCGTATTTTACTCCCAAGAACTGTTATTGGAGGCAAAGACAAGTACAGTGATAAGACATCAATTGGGTCAAGGCTCACGATCCAAAATATAATCGCTGGTTGCAAACGCGCGACAGACCCTACGCCAAGTATTTGAATTAATTAATTTCGATTTTTTTGTATGAAGCTAAGATATAAAGTCGATCCTGATACAAGATCCAATAATTATAAAGTCATTTCCACGGGAATAATATCGCCAAGAATATATATAGGCAACATGTTTGCATACGAGCTCGAAGGTCTACAGAGATTGAATATTGATGCTGTTCGCTGGGGCAGTACCTACCGCGTTAAGGTGCGTGGTAGAACTGGTAAGATGGTTTATGTTAGCAACGTTTCCCGTCCGACCAATCAGAAGCTGCTAGCTAAGCAATACATGATCTCTGTCGAGACTCTGAATAAGCATATGTCCCCAAACTACAAGACTGACCCCAAGTATCGTTTCTACAACGGAAAACACATGGAGTCGCACCTGTATGAAGGTATCCAGCCTACTGAGTTCTACGACAAGCTCGAGAATGTGCTTGCTAGCCAAACTAACGCTTTCAAGGTAAACATTGCTCTTGGCTACGATCTCATAAGTCTAACGGATGGTGATTTTACCCAGTACTGGCACCCGAATCTGGCTAACACTTACGTATTTAAGACCCCTGTTGCTATCAACAGTCCATCTGACATTCGTAAGAAAATTATCTCAGAGATCAGGTCGATAGAGTTGGCTAACACGCTGAACTATCCCATATCGGGGTGTAAGCTGAAGTCAATTACTGGGTTCAAAATTTACATTTACTTTCGCGAGCATGCACTTGGCGATAGCGAAGCTGTTATCGCACAGATTATCCGCGATAACAAGCACGTAATCAACTTCCCTAAGACCAACAACAAGTGCTGTTCCACTGTATCGCATGGTACTTACATCAGCATGCAAAGAAAGATCCTCGTCGGATCCAGGCCCAAGTGAAGGAAGTATTCAAGCGCTACTGCTCCTACAAGGGTATCAGCTATACGCTTAGTCTCTTCTGTAGCTTTAAGCCGATTGACCTCCTACAGCTCGACGAGCTTGAGGAATGCTTTCATTTCGGTATTAACGTCTACTCAATGGATGTAATGACCGGTAATGTTGAGTGTATCCGTCGTTCGGAGAGAGAAGGAGTAGCTATAAATATTCTATCGCATGAGAACCATGCTTTGTACATCAAGAACGTTGATATGCTTCAGTCCAAGTACCAATGCTCGAAGTGTGAAATGATTTTCGTTAGCTCTACTAAGCTACGCGACCATGCCAAAAATCAGTGTGAGCTTGTCAACATCGAGAGCTTTCCAGCTGAACCAACTATCTACAGACCAGCCCCGAACACTATTCGATCAATGCAAACCAAGTACTCCATCAAGGGCATAGATCAGTACCTAGACCATTATCTCGTGTATGACTTTGAGGCCATTCTAAAGCTAGTTATGGCACAGCATGGTGCGAATACTGTCTTTACCAATGAACATATTCCCGTATCAGTATCTGTATCGGATAACTTAACCGAGGAGGTGCGTTGCTTCGTCAGCGATGAACCGAAGATGCTACTAACGGACATGTTCGAATATATTCACCAGGTATCGATCAAGATCCAGCAGCACAACGTGCACAAGTACGAGATCCTCCTGCGGAAAATTATCAATGCTCACGGTCTGACTGGAATGGAGATTCCAGGTGCCAAACTCGATAAGACCTATAAGATGATCGATGTGGATGGTTGGATTAAGGAAGGGAAATATGCCAGCTTCTTCGACTTCCATAGCACCCTCGGGCTTGGTAAGCAGAGGTCTGACTATGGTAGGATTAAGCAGCACCTTGATCAAGTTCCAGTGCTTGGGTTCAACAGCGGTCGCTACGATGTAAATCTGATTAAGAACGATCTCTTCGCCGTTATTGGTACAGACAACATCAAATCGGTAATAAAAAATCCTAGCTACATGTGCATTGCGACCTCGAACATGAAAATGCTCGATATTAGCAACTATGTACCAGCTGGTACGAGCTATGCAAAGTACCTCAGCACATATCTAGGCGACTGAAAATGCGACAACAAGATTCGATGTGTCTGCGGCTTGGGTAAGGGCATTTTCCCTACGAGTTCATTACCTCGTTCAACGTTCTTAGTCAGACTACGATTCCTCCTAAGTCAGCTTTCGATAGCGATCTCCGTGGAACTAGCATCAGTGATGATGACTATAAGCGCGTGCAATTCGTCTGGGGGCACTATGGAATGAAGTCGATCAAGGACCTGCTGATCTGGTACAATAACTTGGATGTGGTACCTTTCATCAAGGCCATCAAGGCTCAGCGTGAGTTGTTCAAGCGTTTTGAACTTGACATGTTTGCTGATGGTGTATCCCTACCCGGTCTCTCGGAGAAAGTCATGTATCAAACATGTTTCGATAATCTCCAATATCCTAGTAAGACGTCTCCTCAAGCGTTTTGATTCCCTAGCAAGCGTATGAGTGGCTACAAGACTCAGGATGTTGAGGGTAAACGCGAGTTTGGTATGACGTTCGGACACCTAGATATACTGTTAAATCAACAGAAGTATCTTTGTTGTCTTTGCTAGGTCCTTTGAGCACTGAAACTGTCTCAGCTGATCGAATCAATAACAAGCTTGGACACATCGACGGCAACATCTTGATTAGTTGTATTTCGTGCAACACCGCTCCCAAGGATATGTCTCTCAAGGGTTTCCGCTACAAGAAGCTGCTAGAGTTCAACTCAGAGCGACTGGTCTATTCCATTGACAAGGAGGAGAAGGACATCTACGGTAAGATGAAAGCTAACATTGCTGGTGGTCCATCCATTATCTTCAACCGCTACGCTAAGCGCAATGAGACGAAGATTCGTGGTGGGAAGCTGTGTAAGAAGGTAATCGGGTACGATGCTAATGCTCTATATCTCTGGGCTCTCGGTAATGACATGCCATGCGGAAGACTTACAACTATCGAAGCTTATCCAGACATTGTTGAGGACGTCAAGAACGATAAGATTTTCGGCTTTCTCGAGTGTGATATTCAGACACCAGAACACTTGAAGCAGTATTTTGGTGAGATGACCCCATCTTCAAAAATGCACTGATTGACTGTACGGATGAGAGTATCATTGGTAAGCATATGTATGACTACAACCAAGCACGAGAGAAAAGCAGATCGAAGCCAGCTCGCAAATTGATTGGTAGCTACTTTGGTGAAAAGATCCTAATCTACACGCCTTTGCTCAAGTGGTACCTATCTTATGGTATGGAAATCACCCAGACATACAGCTTCATCAAAGCTAGCTCACACAAGGCATTTGCTCCATTCATGGAAGCGGTGTCTAGCGCTCGGCGAGAGGGTGATGCTGACAAGTCCAAGGCTATGATTGCTGAGATGATGAAGCTAGTAGGCAACAGTGCTTTCGGTCGATCTGGAATGGACATGAGCAAGCACAAGGAAATTAAGTACGAGTCAGATAAGAAGGCAATTGCTTCAAAGATTGAGCACTTCACCTCTCATGGATTAGAGGAACTCAACGATGCTTGCGAGCTTACTATGATGAAGCGCAGGCTTAAGAACAAGAACCCGATCCATTTGTCGATTGCTATCGACTAGCTCGCTAAGCTACGCATGCTCCAGTTCTACTATGATTGCATCGACTTTTACTTCGATCGTTCAGACTTTCAGTATCAGGAGATGGATACGGACTCCGCCTACATCGCGTTCAGTTGTGATAATCCGTTCCAAGACTGTATCAAACCTGATCTACGTGAGCACTTCAAACAGCACAAGTATGATTGGTTCTCACGTGATTATAGCTCGGATGTGGCTAAGTTTGATCGTCGTACCCCTGGTCTATTCAAGGATGAATGGTCAGGTGATGCTGTGGTCTCATTATCCTCCAAGAACTACATCTGCTATCTACCAGACGAATCGTAGAAGGTCAAGGTTTCTGCCAAGGGTGTGCAGCAGGGTCGTGGACGCAATAGTGATGTTCTTAGCCCCAAGGGGTCGAGTCTGTTGTGCGAGATCGTATCACACTCTAAGGCACTAACAAGGGGTTTAGATTGTCGAAAGAGACTAAATCTATCACCACATACAGTCAGACAAAGACAGCGCTATCATATTTCTACGACAAGCGGCGTGTGCTTGAGGATGGCATTACTACCGTAGCTCTTGATATTTAATCGCTATCCAAGCTATCACATTTTTTATGTCCATCTAACATATACCATGGATGAGATACTTACGAAACTTTACTATGACCTAAAACCGGCTATATTGGTGCTCAGGCTCTACATGAGAAGGCTCGTGAGTTAGATCCTAAGATAACTCTAAAACTGGAAAAGGATTGGTATACTACACAGTCAGAAATTCAGAGATTCCAAGAGCAAAAGCAGAGATTCGATGGGTTCAAAATCGCCTCACATAACCCGAATTCTTGGCAAATTGACCTTGCGTTCTGGGGAAAACAACTGATTCTGACTGGTATCAACATTAACTCCCGCATCGGGTACGCAAAACTATTATCGAATAAGACAGCTGCTACAGTATTGATAGCACTAAAAGCTTTCATCCGATCTTATCAGGTAGATATTATCACAAGCGACAACGGGTCTGAGTTCATGAACTCAAAAGCTCAGCAATTATTTAAAGCAAAGAAGATCGAACACTTCAACAATGAGCCTGGTGATCACGGTACTATGGGGAAAATCGAGCGCTTCAATAGAACGGTGAAGCAGAGACTAACCTAAATGTCTCCCAAGAGGATTACGCAAAAGCTCATCAGCGACCTTATTACTAACTACAACACCACTTCTCATCGATCAATTGGAATGACACCCAATGAAGCCAAAGGCAGGGTAATTGAGGCTGAGTTGAACTCTTACCAAGCAGAAGCTGATAAAATTGATAATGAGCTCGAGATTGGAACCAATGTCCTTTACCGACTAAAGAAGCGCGTTTGATAAGGAAGCTGCTAGGTGGAGTAAATCCGTGTACTCGATTGTAGGTATGGATGGTTATCGCGTCCAAATCAAGTCAAAAAATGGGCACACACTCTACAAGGACCCCAATGATCTCAAGATGGTGCAATCGGCGACGACTGAAGCAACCATCAACCGAGGCGATATCCTTGAAGCAGAGAAGATCTTAGACCACAAAAAGTTGCGAGCTGGAAAGTACAGATACTTGGTTCAGTGGGTTGGTAATGAACCTGATTCCGGGGAGCCGCAAGATAATCTTAGATTAGTTAATAAGAGTAGGAGATCGACGCTTGAAAAGGAGTACTGGGAGGCAACAAAGAGCTGACGTAGTCAAAGCAAGACCTCAAGGCTGGCGCCAAGAGGTCTCCTCTCCGCGTCAAAAAATGAGTCGTAATCAGCTTGTAAATAAACTCGATAGAGACATTCTCTGTAAGCTTTTGACTCAAGTATATTATTTGAAGTATTTTTTTGTGAGTTTTGGAAATATATGACTTGATATATAGTAATCCCTTCATAATGTGTTCCAGCTGTTTAGAAAAGGACCGTGAGCTTGCTAAGATACGGCGAAAGTTGTGGACCATCCAGGAAGTGAGCCGAATTAAAAACGAGTTGCTGAATCTTGATGCAGCTTCAAACTTTCGTAAGACAGTAGTTAACCGTAAGTATCGATACGAATTGGAGACAATATTTGGCGTTCCATTCCACCGCATCAAGAATCGTTATCTAAGCCTTCTAAATGAGCGAAATCGCATCTGTCATTCTTATGCCTCATTTCGTCATGACTCAGCCATGCCAAGCTACTGGTAATTATCTACTCTTTTTTATGATTCTGATGATATAGACAAGATGTTCCCCAATTTTACATCCCTCGCTAAAAGAGAGCAGAAGCGTCAGGAGCTACTTGAAAAAGCTCAGCGTCGTGTTAGACAGACTAATGCTAAGCGTGATATGTATCAGGGCGCATCGTGGGCGACTGATATCACCAATGGTATCACTACTGTGGCGAAGAAATCAACTGAATCCACTCAGACTGATATGAGTGTTGGACCGGACGGACCTGTTCCAATAGAACTTAAGCAAACAATTAATGATATTATTGATCAGGCGATTGCTCAATCTGACTTTAAAAACAATCTGAATAATGAAAACTCCAACATAAACCCTGAGGTATCAACTGATCCTGAAGTAAATGTTCGACCCGTTATGGTAGAAAATGGAACTAACACTCCTCGTGTTGAAAAAGTAATCAAAACGTTCAAGCATCAGATGTTGGCGTGGATTCAGTAGAAAATGGAACTAACACTCCTCATGTTGAAAAAATGATCAAAATGTTCAGGCTCGACCAACGACATCAGAGGTTGAAACTAATACCAGGCTTTCCATGAAAGATGGCGAAATTCGTGTTATAAGTAAGAAACCGATCGATGCTAATAACCTTGATACGGAGGAGCAAGTACATTCTCGCGAATGGATTAAAGCTTTCTTCAAAAAGTACCCCAATTGGGTTGCACTCAAAATTCAACCTATTCGAAAGAAAACTGATAGAGAAGATCCCAGATATGTTCTTGGCAAGAAAGGTGCTTTGATCACGGTGAGGACAGGACGGAAATCCAAAACTTACGGCACAATTGACTGGGTAGCCACTGAAAGCATAATTCGAGACATTTGGTACGAAGGTGAAAGTCAATCGATCGATGAAGTTGGTGCGATGCGCGATTAAGAAAATCGAACGAGAACTAGTATGCGTTTAGAGAAGAAGCGAACAGGTGATGAATTAGAAGATCTTGAGCTTCCACTAAAGGATCAAAGACTGAAGAATTTGACATTCTCCAAGAAATCAACTTCTACCACATCTGACGACGAGATTAGTAGGTTTAAGATGCTATGGGTTATTTCTAAAAATATAGAGATGCTTGATTCGAATGGTCTTATGAAGAGCATCATACCGATTTTCAAGGATAAGTATAAATCTGACAAAAGCTCATTAGAGCAGTATGTTTAGTTCAAGGATGGATCCGTCGGTGTCTTTGGAAAGGAGTCAAACCTGAAGCACACAGCAGCACTGAAGAAGATTGATTGGCAATCCACACTTAGAAATTTTTTGAAAATGGTCAAGGATAGGAGCTTAGAGCTAACAATGGTTGGAGATAGCGATGTTGAAAGGGATATCAAGGACTACAAGCCTTATGATGATGATGAAGAGCGTGAGCCACGACATGGTACGAAAACTGGGTTAGATGAAGATATGGATAGAAATCTATCAATCCCTGACAGTGAAGCTAAGAAAATTCTATATGAGTACTACAAGGGCCTCGTTGATAACAAGATCGTGATCCCATTTCGTCTGCACCCTGTTGTCGATTCTAAGAATGGTGTAAAAGCCCACGCCACGTACTACTTTAGTGTACCAAGCGAAAATAAATATCTCAATATTAGGAACAAGGACCATAAAATTGTTTCAGGAAATGCTTGGACTGAGCTGATGAAGGTGATGCGTTGGATGGATACGTTCATGGCTTTACTAAGTGGGTTAGAAGATGCTCATCACACCGCAAACAATATCGAAGGTCCTGCAACTGAAGCGGAGAAGAAAATGAAGAAGAACATTGACGACAATCTCAAGATTATTCGTGAAGTCATTTTCAATAATGTTGATGATGTCAAGCAACAAAGTGGGGATGCATATGAAGAAAGTGAATTGGTCAAGCTTCATGATGACTTCAACGCGCTTACCAATCATACGGAGAGGCTCAAAAGCGATATGAAGAGGCCAAGAAAGCAGTCAAAGGAAATAACTCAAAATCAGCTCGATCTGCACTAAAGGCAGCGACATCAGCTATGAAGGCAACAAAAGCTGTATTTAACGCAAAAGCCAAACAATATAGCATTGCGGCTCAGGAGATCGCGGAAGAAGAGGAACGTGAGCGAGCTGCCGACGACTTTGCTAAGCGAGCTCGTGGGGAGGGGCTTAAGGGTCGTGGTCTAAGGGGGCAGGCGTGGCTCCACTGGAAGGAGTTGTCCGACGAGGAAGAACCTACAATCTGAATGAGATTCAGGGTTTAGCAACACCAAGTGCCTACGTATATCGCCAGCTTGGTAGCAAGTACATTCGTATTCCTGACCTCGATGCTAAGACACTTGTTATCGTTCAACCTAATCGACGCAAGTGTGGGCCTAAGTGTCAAATCAGTGATAGTCTCCAAGCTATGATCAGAACGCTTGTCTATAAGCAGCATATTGATCAACCAACGTATGACAAGCTCAGCGTCGAAGATAAAAAATGTTCAAAGAGATCCTTGCGATAACGCATCTTCAGTACAATTTCCACGATAAGCTCACGGATCCTCTTGAAACACTACGCGCTGAGTATAACAAGCTAAAAGGAGAGATTGAGCTTGGGAATGATAATCCCAGTATCATCAAGCAGCTCAAGTCGCTTACGGTGGATATGCACAGCAATCGATTGATTGATGATAAAGAATTCAAGGAGATTATAACTCGACTACTATAACCATGTTCTTCTTTAACCCCGCATTATTTCCAGCTCAGCTGATAGCTATGGCGATAACGCCGACAACAATGTCGCTGAACTCAAAGCAATCATGAAAATCTTATCATTCACGATCGCCCCCAGAAGACTCAGGCTGCCGTATGGGCAACTGATCTCGATAAGTCAATCAGGAAGGTAGATGCAGCAACGCAAACCGAAGGTGGCCGTATGTGAGCTTACCAGCCGAAAAAAGGACTAAAAGTGTGAAGACGTTCGCTCTCTAAGAAATCCCACTTCGCACGAGTTTGTTTCGGTATCCTCGATAAATGTTGATTTTTAATCGCTGATACTTACTTCAAGTATGGCAGACTCACCATCAGGACTTTTGGTGGGAAGGAACACACTATCACCAAGAACAATAATTTTGTCAGCTTGTGCATCGTCGATCCCACGATCTGATTAGGTTCATCAGTAGTTAAATTAGTTTTGAGCTCTTTACTTGGTAGACAACCCATGATTTTGCTATACCCTACCAAAGATATTTCTTTGAAAACCAGTCGGCTGTGTATGGGTTTTGATCATCTATGGGTCCATGCCGCTTGTAGTATGCTTCACGTCGTTTATTATCCCTATGATCATAGGGTTTGAATGCCTTCAAGAGCGTTCGATCTTTATACTGAGCATAAGGCTCACCATTCCGCTTAAGACCCCAAAAGATACAACGTGGCCATCAGCAAACACAGCGTCATACTTTTTATCTTTCCGACGAGAAATGCGGAACTTGAAGGCAACCATAGTCTATATTCACTCAGCGATTTTTCAACTCATCGATTTGCTTTTGCTGGTCATCTACTCTATCGATCAATGCCTGAATCATTCTCATGTTATAGACGCTGAGTTTTGAATAATCCACATGAAGTTTACACCTTTAGGCTCCAACCATGGATTAGTACTGGTTTGAAGCTCCTCGCTTCCATCAGGAATTCGAGCGATTAAATCAAGAAACCCTTGATCAAGAACGTTCTGAGCGATTAGACCCATTTCTTTTGGTTTATCCGGATGTTGCTTCCATTTATATGATTTCACTTTCAGGGTCTTGTAGAGACATTCTACACGTTCGATTGGTACGATAGCGATATCTTGCTTTAAACGACGATCTGATTGCATAACCATCGCTTCGCAACCGATATAACCATTGAATATAGCACATACATTAGTATAAGTTATGGGAACGCCGGTAGCAGTTTCTGTCACCCCAGAGTCAGTTCTTAGCCGAAAAACGCTCAATCCTACGTTCCCTGCGCTATTCCAAGTATATGATACGGTTGAGCTTACTTGAAGCGGAGCTATCGGGGTAGTTGTTGAGATCCCAAGGCGGCCAGAGTTAGTTAGAGTCATGCGCGTGCTTGCTCCTGTTCCAAATCTTAGATCATTCGAAGTGTAGTTTCCTATCCAAGTAGCATTCGTAGATGTTGCATTAGTGCCATTATTGACCTCGATCTGAAATTTAACAGGCGTGATATTCGATCCGACAAACATGCACATCCGGGTATATGACCCATCTAAATAATCAGTCCCTGAACCTATGATGGAAAAATATTCGTTAGTTGGAGTTGAATTAACCCCCAGCTCGGTTAGACTTCCTACTGTTGTTATATTGCCTTGATTTCCATATGCTAAATAACCATTTATAGACCCTGAGCATGTGATATCGCCAGTTGTTGATAGAGTTGCTGCTGATATATTTCGAGCTGAATCGATAAAACTGACGCTATTGACTTGATAGCTAACGAAGGCGTTCATCGTTCCGCTACAAGCAATATTACCGATATTTTGGATATGCCTTGAGCTTGTGATAACATCAGTCCCGCCGATCTGAATGCTTCCAACATCACATAGGGTGCCGCTGATCTTTATCGAACCATTCAGGTTTTGAGCATCCAGTGTCCTGATCGATCCAATATCTTTGTTCGCATCCACCACAAGAGCTTTAGAAGCTACAGCCCCACCGAGCGTGATATCCAAAAAGTAATTCTGATTGAAAGTTTTGTAAGTTGAGGTCGTTGCATCCCAAAATTTAAGGGACGGTATGGATAGCCCTGTCCCTCCAGTCGATAGCGTGAGATTAGTTAGCGTTCCTACTGACGTGATCGACGTCTGCGCGGCTGTTGATAGCGCCCCAGTGAGAGTCGTCGCTGAGATGCTGCTCAAGCCAGATATCGATCGCGAAGCACCCGTGAAAACCAGATTGCCAGCGACTGTAAGCCCTGATAGTGTTCCAACCGATGTAATATTGGTTTGCGCCGCTGTAGATAGCGTGCCTGTAATATTGGTTGCAGTCAGCGAGCTGATCGTCCCGATCTCCCCAGATCCTCCCAGTACCAACGCTTTGTTGTTTGCTGCCGTTCCAGGCGTGATCCCGACTACGTACGAGGGAGCAGATGATACAGTGGAACCATTCACGGTTAGACTGCTACATGACAATGCCCCAATCCCACTGATATCATTATTAACACCAGGAACGAGGGCTATACCTTGTGTTGCCGTCCCTTGAACAATTCCTATAATATAAGACAAGCGGTAATCATTCTTATCGAGATAAAGCGTTTGAGCGTAATCATAGGTTAGATATCCACTGGCATCCAATGTTAGATTGAATGCTGGGTTATAGATAGGTGATGTAAAATTGGTTGGGGATAAGAGAAACCAGAACTCATAGTTGTTTTTGTCTCGAGCTATATAGATCGAGTGATTAAAGACACGATCATGAGCGGATTTCCAGACTTTGGCGCTTCCTTGCCAAAAAGTTCAAGTCTGCTGGCATGGGCGACATCCCTGCGCTTGACATCAAAAAGTTGTTTAGAATGGTTGTCCTTGGTACGTCGTTCAGCGGGAAGAACAATCTATGTATGTTTATCCTCAAGCATTCTCCTCACGTTTTCGCTCATCTAAGAATCATAGCCCGCAATCCACACCAAGAGCTATACGAGTACCTCCGAGATAAGTTGGAAGATTTCACTACTTTTGCTGATCCAGATATGCCCCCAAAGTTGATCAAGTACGCCACACACCTATGAGCTCCAACAAACCTGAGCTTGTCATCATAGATGACTATAGCAACGATAAGCTACTCCAGAAGAATATCTTCTCACATTATATGACCAGGGGCCGGCATTTCAAGCTATCAACAATATTCCTTAGCCGTAGCTACTTTGCTACTGATAAGATGATTCGCTTGAATTCAGAGTACGTCGCTATCCTAAAGGCTAATTCGAAGCGTGATTTGCAGATGGTTGTGAAAGATTTCAATATAAAGGGAGTAGATGATCGCTCGATCGTCTATTACTACAACAAAGCCACTGAATAAAAGGGTCAGATGTTGTTCATCGACCCTATCAAGGGTCAAATCAGATACAACTTTGATAGGCCTATTGCAATGGAAGAGTAATTCCAATTAATCAATCAGAAAAATGCTTAACATCATATACAACTAATATGGCGAGCTTTCTCAAACTTGACAGTACCAACCTAATCCAAGATGATACAACTCAACTTGGAAATACTCATTCCCTGGCTCAGCTGCTGACTTTCGTGATGTAGTATGTGCAGTCCAAAGCATTAGCATGTACAACTCGGAATATAATATCGACGCGATGCAGTTCCAAAACACAAGCTTCAAGATCGAAGTACCGACTGCGGCGACTACATCTACTATCAGTATTACTCTCCCTGATGGCATTTATTCCTACGATGATGTAAATCGCAGCATTCAGACAGCCCTTGTCAATGCTGGAGCATATTTGATCGATCCATCTGGAAAAAACGTATTCTACCTAAAGCTTAGTGAAAACAGTGTCTATTACGCATGTCAAGTAGATTTTTCTCCGACGCCCACAACATTACCCGTTATCGGAGGTACTTGGACAAGACTGCAACTGGGCTATACTCAGCTGGAGGTACTGGATTGCCTACCACCACTCGTGTTCCTCGTCTTATTATCGATATTGCCTGAGTTTGGAAAGGTAGTTGGCCTAATCGCAGGTTCATATCCCGCTACTTCAGCGGTAGTAGCCAGTGCTCAGCTCTCTAACATCATCCCACAAATTCACCCCACCCGTTCATACATCGTTCGTTGCGACCTGATCAAAAATGAGTACGTTGCATCCGGCGATATTGTCAGTGCCTTTGATAGAGGTGATGCTGCAATTGGAAAGCTGATTAGCTACAAACAAGTCAGTATGCATGGATGAATTGCCACAATGGCTCTCGCTCTACAATTACAATCAGTATCTACAATCAAAACGACAAGAAGGTAATCTTTCGCGATACTTCAGTCTTGATCATGCTGTTGCTTCGCCCAAAACAATAAGTTAGCTAATGCTTCTTTTTTCTCACAATCTAAATGAGCCACCAGACTTACGCATTGCGCGAATCTTAGCCATGTGATCCTTAGCTTCCTTGGAACCCTTTACAAATTTCTTACCCTTCGGTTTGGCAACGCCTACTCCATAACGACGACGGACTTCACCTCGAATAGATTTGATCAGGTCTCCATGCTCAGGCTTGGTCGCCTTAGATAGTAGGTACTTCTCTCCAGAATCGACTACATCGGTTAGAATTCCTCTACGTTTAGCATACGAAAGAGCACGCTTTGCTCCTTTCTTAACATCCGTCATAGTTAGACGTCCTCCTTCTTTATCACTATCAGAATCATAAACACCAATACCAGTCATGGAACGGATTGCCGCTCGTGCTGGGATCGCACCCTGTGGAGCCCCGAGTGCGGTTGCAAGGGCGGGAACAGCAACATCAGCAGCTCTGGATAGCAAACCAGAGTCCTTTGCGAACTTGAATGCAGATTTAATTCCTCCCCATACCTTGGACCAGATAGAATCTCCTTGAGCGCGCTTGTATCCCTTCTTGACTTCGTGTCTTGTGATGTCAAGACGCACACCGCGACCTGCCTTGCGAGCCTTGAGCGCCTTCTCATATGAAGCGGGGTGAAGATGGATAACAGATCCACTACCCTTGAGTTGGTTAGCTGTAAGACTTAGCTTACCAGTCTTGAAAGCTTTGGTCAGCTTGGGACTTGGAATATCACTTGAGATCGTTAATTCACGATACATGATTAATCTATATTTTCTAAACTAAAGTATGGTTAAATTTAAATCAACCATTTTTGAGAATACTTGCGGTTTCTTGTGTTGCTTGGAATAGAGCCACAGTAAGCAGAAAGGGCCACAATAATCCCCGTAAGTACCTTGATATTGCTTGGGGTTGTATTTTCCGATATCATACTTCGTTGGGGCTGCCTCTCCCATACTATCGAAGTATTCACCATTATAGACAGCCGTCCAGTGGCCTACATCGAGATTAGGTGGTCGTAGTAGAACCAGATATGACCCTTTCTTTGAGATAGGTTTTGTTATTTCATTCGATTCATAGATATCATCGAGATGTACGCCAAGCTTTTTCGCGAGTTCGATCAGATCATGATCGGACGTGATTGGCTTGATAAGGTCGCTCATAATATTTAATTTCGTTCAAACTATATTAGAAACCATATACAATCAACGATGAGTGAAACTCAACTATCCGACCAATATTTGTACCAGAGCTCGCTCAAAAGCGATCCGGAGATCAAGGTATCTTCCGGTAAGCGTGTCCCGTTTGTTATCGACCTGAATCAGGGTTCGTACCAGAATGGTGTCATTACTATCGATGCCACTGCTCAGCTTAACGGTTCTGAAGGATTCGCCTGTCTTCGCGATGCTTACATCATTCCATACAAGGTATCGATGAAGAATGGCGGTACCGCTCAGACTCTGCCTGCCAATCGCTTCTGCGCTACTCTAAAGTGTGGCAACTGGAATGTCATCGATAGCATGTCGCTCGAGCTTAATGGAAAGACCATCATTTCGATGGCTGATTATAAATTGTTTTGGAATAACATTCGTGCTCAGACAAGCTATAGTCCTCAGTACGTTGAAAAGCATGGAGCGGAGTCCTTCCTATTCCCTGATGCCACTCAGTCCGCTCTGTACAGCTCTGCCACGAGTTCGACTACTGGTGATGGATACACCAACACTACTGCATTCTCATCTTCGTTTTCTTACCACAGGACCCGCTGGTGGTGCTTCTATCCCTAACGATGGTCTTGTAAAGCGTCTGTTGTCGAACCCTCCTAATGCTGGCTCTGACTTCTCTACGGCGTGGCCTTCGGTAGGTGGAGCTGCTGCTTCTACCACGATTGCTAATCAAACTGCTCGTGGTGCTTTCGTATCTGGTGCTGCTACTGCTAACGCTATCATGGGAACGTGGAACTATATGCTAAAGGTTAAGCTAACCGACCTGCATCCCATCTTTAAGGAACTGGACCTCATGGCGAACCCTCAGATCCGTCTGCGCTTCCGCGTAAACCAGGGTACCTCGTCTGTTGCTGTAGATGGTACGAAGGGTATGTCGCTAACCAGTACTACTCTCGCGAGTGGTAATGTATGTCCTGTGATGGTTGCGGCTTCTTCTACTGGTAATCCTATGGCTAGTGTTCTTGCTGCTTCTGCTCTATTCAGTATTTCATGGGGTGCTGTTGTCAATGCTCTTGAGCCTACGATTGATGGTACTTACATGCCATTCACTACTTCTCGTCTGTATGTACCGTTCGTACATCTTGAGAACCCTCAGGCAATTATCTCCAAGCCTGTGAAAAAGGTTCGATACAATGATTGCTATGCTCAGTGGTTCTACCAACGTGCTGGTACTGGTAAACAGTCGACTCAGCTTAATGCTGCATTTGATCTTCAGCTATCGGCGTCTGTTAAAAATGCCAAATATGTCATTTTGTTTCCTTTCGCTGAGCAAACGGGTAGTTTCGCTTCCGCGGCTGTACTAGAGTTCCAGAGCCCGTTTGATTCGGCCCCTTGGACTCTTCATCCTGGTTCCAGTATCCGCAACTTTAACGTTCGTATCGGGTCCCAGCAGACGTTTGACATCAGTCATGACTATGACTTCCACCACTTCACTAATGAAATCGCTAAGATTGCTTCGATTAATGGTGATCTGACTCCGGAGCTGGTGAATGGTCTTCTTGACTATCAGACCTGGTCGCTAACTAACCGCGCTCTGATTGCTGATGTTAGTCGTCTAACCGAGCGTGATGTACCTCAGGCGGTTCAGGTCCAAGGTGTCAACACTGGATGCCAAGGAACTAACGTGCTCGTATTGGTTGTGAGTGAGCAAGAGCTGACTTTTGATCGCTTGACCGGGGAAGTACTTGAATTCTCCACCGCATAGGTTCTCGATACCGTTTTAAGCGACAAAAAATATATAAATGATTAACTTTGATTTGATTAATTAAGTCTTATCGATAAAAAAGTTATTTTTTCTTAGTTCAGCTCTTGTAGTAGCTTCGGACACTTCTCAATAACAAATTGACTCTTACGAAGCCAATCGATATAGTTTGCATCCATTCGACTAATCTGCTTGAGGGTCTTGCCCTTATACTTCCCCAAGTCATCATATATGAGTTATCATCACTTAGAAACTTAGAGTGGAGGAAGATCTTGATTTCCTCAGTAATATTTAGACTGGGTTGGTTGAATACCCAACGACAATAACCAGGATCAGAAGTATAAACTTCTTCGATCGGCGTGCCCTTGTATTTTCCAAAAGTTAGTTCGTTCGACATGTTATTAGTGGGGTGTATCTATATACATAGCCCTTTATTTTTGAGAAAAATAAATAAATTAGTGGTTGAATGCGGAATAAGCTATTTGTGATCTTTAGAGCTTTAGATCTGCACCCCTCCTGAAGCGTTGGTTGCTCCCTGAAGGGTTCGTTGCTCCTTGAGCTCTCAGCTACTTGAGGGGCGTGCGCTTGAAAACCACTGCATGACGCTTCTTAAGATGATGAGAGGTTTCGAAACTACCTTATAAAGCGATAGCGTGTTCTTTCGCTCTAAGGTGGTCGAGAGGTGGTGTCGCAAAACACGTTGCAACGCGTTAGAAACGTTTAGCCCTATTCTCGTTGTAAAATATCGGGAAGAAAAAACTACCGGTGTAATGTGCTGGACTATACTACTCCACAGCAACCAGACGACGAAGCCACCAAATGAATATGATCCGGCTGCTTCTACGAGATAGCGTCGACATTTTAACAATGAGCGTACCCAACCGTCGAACAACAGTCTGCAGATACAAGAAAATATAAGTGGTGAATGGTTTTAACGGGATGGAAAGAACCAACGACAGAGTTTACCCGTAGAAGGCAGCAGTTGAACCGAGGACCATCAGGAACAACCACGTCACTGGTGAGTTAGGAAGCTGCTTGAACGTTCGAAGTGTGCGCATACAACATCGTCCTAACGAGTATTTCTCCAACCTTCGCCTCTCTAGAAGCAGATCCTTAAAGTTCGCCTCGGAGGTGGCACGCTGCCACGTATCTAGGACATCCCCAAACCATTAGCTCAAAAATCCTTGCCAAAAGAACTGACAGATTGACACTCACCGTAGTTCGCCCGCGTACTTCCAGTCATTGCAACGTCCGAACTGTATGAGAAGTAGTATCCGATGTCGTGTGTGCGACTCCTCTGTCCGACTGTTTGAATCTATCCGTTTCGTTGTACGAAATGAATCTCAGTTGATTGAAATGGCTAGATAGATATCCGTATGCAGATAGAGGATAAGAGTTGTTTGCGTCTACGAGAAAGGAAGTGGGGCTTCTTCCTTGCGTAACTTTGTCAGGGACGAATCGAGGTGAATCACGCCAAGAAGTTTACCGAATTTGACGACGTACACTTGCGTCCAGCTTGAGATGGAGGCCAACTTGTGCACTCGATACAGATTCACATCTTCTCCAACCTGTATAAACGTACCATTATGAACACCCACAACGTAAAACAAAAGGAAAACCTCAATTTACGAACCTGCGGAGGGTAGCTCTCAACGGGAATCGAAGTGAACTCGTATTCGTCGAACGGTGGGCCAAGTTCCAGCTGTGAGTATCGATCAAACAAATACCAAATCAGCTGTTAAGGAAAAATGTCATGACAAAGTTTCACTTGCCATGCTAGACAGGGACGTAGAGGAAGAATCCTTCGGTTGGAACTTCAGCAGCGAGAGATCCTCCACAGCCGCACTTTTCTTCTTGTCAATGTCAAGAACTTGCGAAATCATTTCCTGAAGCCGCATCGAAACGTTGGGATTTTTCGCATCCTCTTTCTGAACAAGCAAGCACATTATTTAGCCGTGCAAAACCCTTCAGCAACCAACCAAATATGCATCTCCTACCCCACTGCGATGAACAGCCAAAAACCTAGCAATTCCAACTTCCAAATCGTAGCGTCGAAGGCATCCCTGCAAAATATTACCAAACGCATCAGCAGGTTCGGTTCACTAATTTTGCTGGAGGTCTGTCTTACCAATAGTAGCTTGTTCTCGAGATTGTCACAAAGGGGGAAATATTCCTCCTTCTTGAACGTGTTCTAAGTAGTGAAACAACTGCAGTTAGCATCTCTCAGCTGACCTCGATACAAATTTTCAACGCACCAAAGCTTGGATCGCTTCATCGTACGTTGTCTCTCGAGTGAAAACAACAGGAGCTGAGCCCATATAATTCTTGGCAGCTCTCTGACTCAGCACGTGCTCGTTGAAGTCATAGCATACAGAGCTCATGCCAGCCCAACTCGCCAAAATGTCATAGATCGAAGGGGTGATTATTGCTCCCACGAAATACGCCGTGATACAAGCCACCATGACAGGAACCATGTGACTCAGCTGGCCAGTTAACTCGAAGAAGATCACGGCCGTGGAAACGGTTTGAGTCGCTGAAGCTGCGAAACAAGCGGCTCCAACCACCGCATACGTCGCAGGAGATTGATTTGGACTCCAAACCTTCATCAGCGTTTCCCCATAGAAGCGACCTGCTGCTGCGCCCACGGTGAACAGTGGTCCGAACACACCACAGGATATTGGAGCTCCACACGGAAGCACACTTGTTATCAGTTTAAGAATTATGTAGACCATCAGTGCAGTGAATGTGCTCTCTGACACTTGTGTCCATTGCGGTGAGCTCAGTGGCTTGTCTCGAAACAACTCGTTCACCATCAACCGATCCGAGATGCGCATAATGCCGAATGGATACGTGATAATTGCAGTCGCAAGGCAAACGGATACGACGTGAAATGTTCGCCGCCGAATTGACGGCTTGGTGAGGTTGTACTTTTCAAAAATTTAACTTGCACGCTTCGTAGTAGCACGGCCATTTTGCAGTACAACCCAGCTCCAATCTTCAGAAAAACCAGCAAGTCAGTAGAGTTATCTACATGTAGTAAAGTAGATTAAAGGACAAGTACTTACACCGGTGATAACCCCCAACACCACGAATGCAAAAAGCTCTTTACCCATGTCGAACCCTGTAAAGTTTGTGCGTTCAAACAGAACTTCACTCTTGACGAACGTGATGACGTGGAAAACCAAGATACAGAAGGAGGAGCAAATGATTCCTTCCCACAAGCACTTGATCTCGTAGTATTTGGCCGTCACTTCGATTCCAAAGAGAACGCCACCCAACGGGGACCCGAAACTCGCCGTTGTACCACAAGCCACCGCTGTAATGTACCAAAACCCACATCAGCACAAACGTTAAAGAAACATAAATTAAAAACTGCAAATGATGCACAAACCTGCACGGATGAAGTTGTAGTTTTGCTGTCCATAGTTCACTCGTTGGAACAGCGGAATTTTCTCCATCAAATACCCGGTAATGGACATGATGTGAGTAAAGGGCCCCGCTCTACCAACAGAGAGACCCGAACCTGATGCAGCCACCGTGCCGAGTGACCTGGCAATCAATGTGCGAAACGATAGCGTATCTCCTGGATTCTGAAAGACACCAGCAAATAATCCTCGCATTGTTGGGATACCCGATCCATCCGACGCCGGAGAGATGAAGTGTCCACAGCAAGTTGCGAGCATTCCGAAGCCCACACACCACATCGTCCACAGGATGAAGCCACCGAACGAATATTCGCCCACAGCTTCGGCCATAACACGTCGAAAATTGAAGAGTGCACGGACCCAAACATCAAACAGAAGGCTTTCGAATACCACGACAACGATTAGAAGAGAGATTAGTGACTTGGTGGGGAGGAAGAGAACTTACCCGTAGACTGCCGCCAATGATCCTAGAATCATCAGATACAACCAAGTGACGGGCGAGTTCGGCAGTTGCTTAAACAAACGGAGCCACTGCAAACAGAGCCGCCCAACAGCACTATTTTGAATCCGACGTCCACCTTGAGCCAGCTTCTGAAAATGGTCCACGGAGGTGGCTCGCTGCCACGTATCTGTCCAAGCAATTCGGGTGTCATCTACAAGAAACAAACCAACCATTAGTGCATTGCAACGGACCGTAGGTGGCTTGCATGGTTTCGTCGATGCAAAGCGAATTGAAGACTTAACGAGTTCGGGGTAGAATGAAGCGACGCAACGGCAGTTAGCAGAAGATTCACCGCGTCCTCTCGTCTGCGAAGTTACTTTGAGCAATGACTTGCTAGTCCCTCGATTGATAACAAAGTGTTTGAGAATTAAAATATAGGACCCCACAGAACTTGGTGTTGCTCGGTTGCAATGGGTTAGAATCACCGCGCAAACTTGAGCAATCCATGTCCTTTCTCCACCGACTTTAACGCCCACAGACGCACGGTCTTGTCGTCGCTTGCACTTGCGATCACATTGGTGTGGATAGGATGGCGCACTACAACATTCACGACGCTGGAATGTCCGTCCAGCTCCGTCACCAGTTTGCCACTTTCTCGTTGCCACACGCACACTTTACCGTCTGTGTGCTCAAAGCATTAAGCCAAGTTAGTTCCAGTAAAGAACATGTCAGCAGCAATGTACCTTCACTTCCAGAGGCGACCAGTTCACTGTGGGCTCCTCCGAAACATGGCCGCAGCACATATCGCTGTTCACGGATTCCATGATATTTGGTTGTGACCACCGCTGTAGAAATCTCGATACACGCGATTTGTTCTTGCCGCACAAAGTTCACAAGCAGGAACTTCCCACACATGGAAATGCTAAGACAAGACACGACGTGATCCGTTTCCAGAAACAGCTCGTCCGACTTGTGGGCGATGTCGTAGACTCGAATTTCGTAGCCCGAAACGAGGACGAACACCTTGCTTTCATGCGGGTGGACAACAACATCCAGCACTCTTCGTCCATTCCACTGGTATACAATGGTGTCTTCATGTGCATTCTGCATCAACAACTTCGTCAGATCTGGATACAAAAGAGATTGGTCAAGCTGCATGAAGGCGGACGTACCCATAAGACCAGCGACTTGTCCGCACTCCCACTAATGAATTGATTGCCAGCAGGCAGCCACTGCATTTTCGTGACCACTCCTCCTGGATGCTGAAAGCGCTTCTCGCACAACCCACTCTTGAAAGTCGTGTACGAATAACAACAATCATTAGTTGACAGGGTACATACAGCTGAGAAAACTAGGCAAACCAGACCATTCGATCCCAGAGTTGAATTGTACTGGAGCGACTCCCACTCGACAGCAAAAACCTGCTATCCGGTGACCACGCAAGACAATCTGCTGGGCCTTCAAGACTCTGCAAGACATGCAGAGCTTCCGTCGGCTGAAAACAAAAATACCATCAGACCACCTCCTGTATCTCGATCTTCCCGACCCACCTTCATCTGACCAAACGTCAGCGCTTGGTCGTCCAACTGCATCTGCCAGAGCACCACGAACCCGTCACTGGAAGCCGAGGCCAAGATTTCTCCATCGGGGAGAACGCCAGCTCCCACACGTCTCCGTTCTTGTGGCTCGTCAGAATCTCCACGCAGTCTCCAGCCACGTCCGCCAGCATTGGTGTAGGCACTTGCCACTCCGTCTCCAGTCCGTCCTGCACCAGCCTCTACAGCAGAATAATCAGTTTATCTCCTTCTTCTTCTTCTTATCTCACTCACCCTCAGAGCCCCTTCTGGAATCACCTCTTCTGGACTCACGAGCTCCGTCATCCTCTGCTGCAGCTCGTCGTCCTGCCAGGGCAGCGCTGCTCGCTGCGCCATCTCGGCCGCGTCTTTGCACAGCAGCAGCGCCGCCAATTGCGCCACTTCCAGCTCGCTGGGGCCGAAAACCGGCAGAATCTCCTCCTGGAAAGTGCGCAGCGCGAGTTGCAACTGCTTTTGCAGCAGAAAGTCGATGAATTTCCGCTGCAAAAGCAGCAGCGCCGCCTCCCGCGCAGCCACTGGCGACTTCATCTTCAACGTGTCGTCTTTTGTCACGAGCTGAATGGCCGCGTCCCATTGGCTGTTAATCACCGACTCCTGCAGCGCCTTCATCCCTTCCGAGCGCAGCTGCACCGACGCCTCGCGCTCCAGCTCCGCGGCTGCTGCGTGGAAGCCGCAGTCGTAGAGCTCGCGGAGGAGCAGGCGCGCCCACTTGTGGCGCTGGGCGTCGCTGGACACGGGAGGAGGCGGCCGCTTGCGCGCAGCTTCCAGAGGCATTTTAGAATTTGAGTTTAGCACTTGTTCAACCTGATTATGAAATGATATATTTTGACTTTTTTAATTAAGAAATTAGCGTAGGAAAATTATAAGTGCTAATTAGACCTCTTGTGTCATGCTTTGAATTCACACCTTTTACACTCATCAGACTCGGTATCTTCTCTAGCCACTTCGTATCAACCCTCTCGTCCCATTCCGAGAAATGGCGTTTGCCCTGCGTCGTCACTTCCTCTTCCGCCGCTCGCCGCTCGAGCCGCCGCTCGTCCGCCTCATGTCGCGCTTCCCCAAGAACGAGGTTTTCCCCGACGAGTTCCTTCGCCAGGTGCCCAAGACGGATCTGCACTGCCACTTGGACGGCGGCCTGCGTCCGCAGACGCTCATCGACTTGGCCCAGCAGCAGCACGTGGCGCTGCCCTCCTACGACGCCCAGCAGCTCAACAAGGAGCTCTTCAAGGAGACGTACGCGAGCCTGGAGGAGTACCTCCAGTGCTTCTCGTACGCGTCGGCGGTTCTGCGCACCAGGGAAGCGCTGGAACGCGTCGCCTACGAACAGGCCAGTGACCAGTACGCGCTAGGCGTGCGGTACTTTGAGACCCGCTTCGCTCCGCAACTTAACGCCGTGCCGGGCACTTTGTCCCTCGAGCAGGTGCTGCTAAGTGTCCATAGCGGCCTCAAACGGGCCACAGACGAGTTCAACGCCTCCGATGAGGACGCGGCCTCGGGACTCGCTCCCAAGTTCGCGTACGGCATCATTGTGTGTGCTATGAGGTTCTTCACCAAGGACTTCTCGCCCTACTATGAGCAGTTTTGCGAGGTGCATCGGCACGAGGACCCGCACAGACTGTATGGGCTGGCGTCCATGGCGTTGATCACTCAGGCGCACGCGACCAAAATGGAGCATGGAGTTCCTGTGGTGGCACTGGATATTGCCGGAGCAGAGAGGGGTACCCCGCTCATGACCATGTGGAAGCGTTCGCCTTTGCGCACAAGAAGTTCATGCACAAGACGGTGCATGCAGGTGAAGGGTACGGTCCTGAGAGCATCTTTGAGGCGATTACGGACCTCCATGCGGAGCGAATTGGACATGGCGTGCAATTATTCAACCACGAGACGATCGAGAAGAAGGACCTGGATGAAGGACAGCGCAAAACGTACTGCCATGACTTGGTGCAGTATCTGGGCAACTCTCGTACGTGTCTTGAGGTTTGTCTGTCGAGTAACTTGCAGACTTTGCCGGAGCTGGAGCACGACGCCAGGAATCACCCGCTGCGGCACATGCTGACGAGCAAACTGGCGGTGAGTTTGTGCACGGACAACTGCACCGTTTCGCACACGAACATGGTGCGCGAGGTGCGTTTGGCGTGCGACGCGTTCCAGTTGACCCCGCACGAGCTGCGGCAGATTTTGTTGACGGGCTTCAAGCGGTCGTTCATGCCGGGAGACTACGCGGACAAACGCGCCTACACGCACCACGTGATCGACTACTACGACCACCTCATCAAGAAGTTTGGCATCCATGATACCAGCACGAGCAAGTCTGGATAAGTCAGGTAAGGAGTGCAAGGTCAGATTTGGTCGAAATAACACCCGAACAACAAGGAAAAGCGTTTCATGGCGTTGGATTTGTTGTACCGGCATCCTCCGCTTTTTACTGACAGTCATGTTTGGCTACAACAATTGGGTAAAAGATGATGTCTGCCGCGCATTGTGACAAGTGGATTGATTACAGATGGCCCCCTTGATAAGCACGGAGGGCTGCAGAATCGATTTCAGGGGGATTAAATATGATACTAAGCTATTAACCACATAATTTCATCATATTGATCAGATATGATGGGATATGCAAAGAGAACTTCTCTCAATCGTTGGCTCCAGCTCCAATTGCTAGCTAACTCAGCGATCATCTCACATCACTACTCTAGCTACCGGTACTGTCAGGTTGCGCTAGCTCGCAAAAAAGCATCTACATTACTCGTTGATAAAAAAAATATGGTGGCTGCGGGGAAAGCTAAGGAGGGCCCTCCATCTGGGGAGGGCCCTCACAGAGAATGGTCACCCATACAAAAATCAAATGTATGCAGAAGACAACATTACTATAATCATCATTACAGAGAATGATCACTCACGCGAGCGAAGCGAGCTTTGCAGCCCGTGGGCGAAGCACGCGGCTGCAAACCCAGGACCAAGCACTGTTCACCTGTCAAGCGAAGGAAGAGCCGTAGCGGGCTTAGGGTGTGTCACAAGCGAGCCCTGCGAGCCACCAGGGTTGGACTGCGCGGGCGCATAGTTTGGTGATATTATATAGTAAAATGTATGGTAATTTGTGCATTCTCTGTGAGGGCCCTCCCCAGATGGAGGGCCCTCCTTAGCTTTCCCTGGCTGCGTCAGCGCGGGGGTAGCATCTCGTGGATTGGGAGGTGACCCATTTTTGTGTTGTCAGCAATAAGTGAAGGATGAAGAGAAATGAGTTCGATTGGCTATAATAGGTTGTCAGTAATAAGCGGCCGTCAGTAAAGAACGGAGGATGCCGGTACACATACTACCTCCGTTCGGAAAATAACGCACCTATAAAAAAAAATGGCATAGCTCCGCCTCGTTTTATGTACGATTATAAGCTATGCAGAGGTTCCTACTGCTGCTTGAAAGTGATGCGGATTGCAGCTGGTTGCTGCGGAGTAACAGCATCTCCCAGACATCCTGGCGCTCGTCGGGGGTTTGCATCAGGACGGCTCAACTCGCGGAATGATCGGAAGAGCGGGGGAGAAATTTGGGCGGGAGATTTGGAGCTCAAACTGAATCGGATTTGAAGGGTATCGCTCTGCGAGAGGTGCAATCTGATTGGATAGGTGCGTTATTTTCCGAACGGAGGTAGCAACGTTAGATACTACGATACCGTCAAAGTGAGTGAGGAGAACGCAGAAAAATGATCAGCAGTTGGTGTCAACCACGAAAGTTGCAGTGTCATCCCATCTTTCTTCTTGCAAATGTTTTGCCGGGTCCATTTGATCTCCTCTACAGATCCTAAAGGTACGAGTATGCATGCCCTTCGATAATATATTGCATGTTTTCAAGATTTCAACAGATCCTAATTATTTCGGCAAAACATGTGTGGTAAGATGACACCGTGGTTGTCAACAACAAAGCTAACCGCAACTCATTCGGCTTTTTCGTCTGAAGTCGCTCGACCAAGTATGCGCGTCCATCTACTGCTAGTCGTTGCGGTTCTTATTGCCAGCTGCAACGCGCTCACGACCAAAGATCACAAGCTGACTCTAACCGGAGAAATCCCGGCATCGGAATTGGTTTACACTCTTGGAACAGACCAAAGCAACGGTAAAAGGGTTTTGCGGGCTCGAGAGAGCAACGATAACCAGGACGAAAACAGAGGAAATCTGCAGTCATTGAAAAACACGCTTGAAGGCCTGGATCGAGAAAACGGGGTACGCCCCACTGTAACCACAGCAATGTTGGTAAAAGATAATCGTGTGAATCAACGCCAACTAGCACCTCTATCGCTTTGCACGGATCTGTTTCTCTTTTCGTCGCCCGACTGCGGCGGCAGTCTTGTCTTGGATGTCAGAAATCTTGCAAGGCCGCAGCACATCGTCCTGCGTTTCATCGTTGTCGGAATCGTTAAAGTCCTCGGCCGTGGGTGGAGTCGGCCGCAGCAGTGCACCAGTTGCGTTAACTGCAGCGCCTCCGCGAGGTCGGTCTCCGTTGCGTGAGTGACGCGTGTGGCCACCGTCGTGACCTCCACCATCCACCTTCATAGTAGGATGTTGAGCACCCAACGCCGCCGCAGCAGGAGCATTAGTGGCGATGTTGTGGATGTCCACGAGCTCTCCCACACGCTGTTCAATGAGTCCCAGCAACAGCGCCATTGTGACGTCGGTGACTCCGTGAGTTGACAGCCCAGCTGCAAAAGCTTCGTCGTTCGGACCTTGCAGCTTGTGGAAGAGTCCCATGGCTCCAGCCTTCATCACCTCCGCAGCCTCTGCAGCTTCACTGTGACGCGCCTCGAGACGAGCTACTTTTTGACGGGACTTTTCAATCTGGTCTTCTAGCTGTTGCTTGAGAGCGCGACGTCGAGCATCCTCAGCTGAGCCCATGGACCCGTCGCGGGTCTGCTCGTTCACCTGCGCCTCCAACGCATTGTTCTCCACCTCTAGAGCCTCCATCTCCGTGCTCAACTCGTTGATCATGTTGAAGAGAGAGAAATTTTTCTCCTCAGCTGCAACCAGAGCAGCTGAAAGAGCGTGTGAGTCCTTTTCACCAGTCTTGCGCTTGATCTTGGCCAAACCATCTTGCGCTGTTCGCAACCGCTCACTCTGTTTCTGTAGGTCGTTCGCCTTCTCGTGAAGCAATCGCTCGTTCTTGTGTGTCTCGTCACGCAGCTTCACATCTGGTGTTGATAGCAGCTTGAACCCACCGGGAAGTGCTCGACCTGAGCCGTTACCAGGCATCGGTGAGCTGGTACTTCCTGGTGTGGCGCTGTTGATGAAATGTGGACGCGAAGGACTCTTGGGTGTGCGCAGGCGTGGAATATCGCGGATCATGGCCCGGTCTTCATTTAGTTGTACAGTCTTCTCGAACCAGCCAGCCTCGAAATTGCTGCCATCCTCAGCGAGTTGATTCCGCAGCGTCTCGCTCTGTCTATTAGCGCGATCTCTCGCATCGCCTGCGGCTTGGGACGCCTGCGTCACCTGAGAAGCTTCTCCTTGGGCTTGGGCAGTCTCCCGTTCAAGCTTGTCGAGTACTGCCGCTTGCTGGACCTTTTCACGACGCAGCGCCTGGATCTGCTCACGCAGCGCTTTGTTGGCATTGCACACTTCATTGTAGCGCGTCAGCACTTTGTCCAGGCGGTTTTCCAGGGTGCGAATGGGCTTGAGCTCCGTCGTAGCAGCACAGAGTTGCGAGTTCGTCGCGTCACTGAGCGCCTTTCGAGCTTGAAAATGCTCGACTCGCAGTGTACGCAGAGCGAGGTCGAGATCGTGAGCCCGACGGCGTTCGCTATCAAGCCGCTTGGCGTACGTGTCTCCTTGCTGCATGAGCCCGTTCACGCGCTCTCGAAACATGGGGCTCTCGAGACGGGACGGGCTCAACGGAATACTGTGAACATCCGGCGGAAACACACGCGGCGTTCGAGTTCCTCCACTAGTGAGGTGGTAGCGGTTGCTGCTTCGAGGGGTGAACATGCTGCCGCCGCCCGTCGTAGGCGGGTTAGTCATCATCTCGAACTTGGAGCTGAGGGCTGTACGCTCGCTTCAATAGCACCTCCCCGCAAATACCTTTACGCGACGCAGCCAAATGGGGAAGACGTTTAAGTCACATTGAGCAAACTATTTTAGAGGCCACCAGGTCGTCGTCTTACCTGCTGCGTTCACTTGGTACAGGTCGCCGAAATACCTCGCTTTATCTGCCTCGTTGGTGGTGAGCTGGGATCTAAAGCAAGCAGAGAAAGCGGGCCGAGCCCTCATGAAATGCAAATATAAAATACATTCAGACGCTGTTAGCGGTCTCAAGCGTTGTCTCCTTTCTGCTTGCCCACAGCGTAAGTGTACAATGGGCTTCTTGTTCATTGGAGACCATCTCCAGCGTCTTCATCTTTTTCTCGAGTTTGGTTTTTGGGAAATGCAAATGGCACCAGAACCGAAGACTGCGAAGATCATCAGTACTTGCCAGTCGGCGGCACTCCATAGTAAGAAGACGACGGACTCTCGCGCGAGTACTCGCCACCCTCCTCGTTCGTGGGTTTAACTTCACGCACGCGGCCTTCAGTGGCATCAACAGAAATGCTGAGACCTACAGGCAACAACACGGCGCCGTTCAGCCACGAACACACCGCCGCAGCCATCAACGTCCGGAAGAAGCAGTTGCCAGCAGGATCGAACGCAGGAGTCGCCACCAGTGCAAGTGCAGCGATGGCAACGAACTTCGAGACAGCAACACCCAAAGTCCAAGACGCGAGCAGCTGTGTCAACGCTTTCCTCACACACGCATCACCCGTCGGAGTGAAACCAAAGTCGTCAGTGACAGTACGAGCCTTGGCAAATAGACGAGCAAAGTGGCTGGAAAAGCCGACCGAGAACGTGACCGCAATCGATAGACTCACAATCGACAGCGAGTTGAGTGGAACGCCCATCGGCATCATCAGACCAGCGACTTGGACAACCGTGGCAGCAGCGACGAAGGTCACTGCAAGCCCATACCAGTAGCTTCCCAGCACAAGCGTCTGCAGCACGAACACCACAGCAAGTCCGGCTCCCACAACAATGTACGCAGTCCGACGAACCGAGTGGAACTGCTCCAGGTAGACAAACTCAGGTGAGTACGCCCAGACGTCGATGCCGGTCTCCTCACTGATCCACTTGGCAATGTGCTGGGCCTGCGAGTACGCCGTGATCGCTCCCTCTTGACTTCCCGAGATCTTGGACGAAGCAACAGTAGTGCTTAGAACCTTGTACGCAAAGGCGGTAACCGCGTTGCCGTATCCAGTACCGTTAAGAGTCACCTCCTGGGTTGCACTGCTGCTCATCGCAGGAATCGGTTGACTGTCGATACTGAGCTGGCCGTGGTAGCGCGTACCCGCAGCATACGAGCACAAAGGTCCAGCCGCCGCCGTTGAGAACATGCTGAACAACGACATGAAAGACTCGTCCGGTACAGCCAGCACTTCACTTGCATCCGCCAGACACGATGGCGCCACTGAGGCGCGTTCAACAACATACGCTGCGCTGCTCTCTTCAGGGCGGAGAGGAGAATACGAGTAGGCGTTCTTCGGGTCAACGCGACAGCACTCCGTGTCCGGGTCAATGAAGCCCCAGAAGTCATCCAGCCACGAGCCAACTACACCGCCCTCCTTGAAAAACGTCACGTTGTTCTTGCCATCCGCTGTCAGCGAGCTGAGGATGTTTGGGATCGACAACTCGTCACAAATATTCCTAGAGGAACACAATTTGCTTTGAGCTTCAGCATCGTTCGCGAGATCATTGAATGTGTCGGGGTTACTGCCATAGCCGACCTCAACCACGAAATAGACAGGGAATTCCTTCGCGGACAGATCGTTTTCATCCACAGCACGGTAGTACGAGTGCAAATACGAGTCGGTCGGGACGAACGAGCTCCGTGAAAGACCACGGTCCATTGCCTCAATGGAAACGATTGCGACGAGAGTGCACGCAGCGAACACAAGCAGTACAAGTACTTTGGAAACCTTCTTCAACAGCAAATGGACGTAGCCGGTAACGCAACGATCCATCAGATTGAGATCAGGGAGAGAGTAAGCGCTCCCCGGGAACGACGAGTTCTCGGTGGCTGCAGTAGTCTCATCTTCAGACAAACGTGGACGACGAGCAAACGATGCGCGTTTGCAGCAGATCACATCATATGTGCCGCTCAGTTCACGACGCTTGTCCAGCGCAACAATAGCCAGGTACAAGGTCATCTGCAGAGCGAAGCTGGCGGCCAGCCCTACTACCAACGATCCGGCAAGCCACTGCGCGGCCGGCATCACCGAGTACGCAGCAAATACAACGATGCAGCACTCGCACGCGACTGTTAAGAGCATGCTGGGGCCAATATGCCCCGTTGCCTCGCATAACAGTACGCATGTGATCTCGTGGATACCAAAATCATTGTCTTCAAGACCAACAAACAGCGATCGCTGCTCCATCTTCAACTCGCTTTGCTTCAGGTCAACAGCATGTAGAATCAAGAAGATGTTTCCCGTGCCAATTGCAAGAACCACTATCGGCAGCACCACCAGCGTCACAATCTGAAGCTTCAAACCAGTCCACGCGAAGATGCCCAAGGTTCCACCCACGGCCATCAAGATACACGCGACTCCCATGAAACCTACACCAATCTTCGATGAATGGAAGAAGCGGTGGCCCACCTTCCAGTGATTTAGTCCGATGACCACGTACACGAACATGAAGATAAAGCCTGCGATTCCAGCCTTGAACACAATATCCAAGTTCGAAGCAGCCGCGAACTCGTCATCTGCAGACGACTCGGCAGCATAGTAGATATTATACAGTATGTTGGAGTTCGCTTCCTTTTCCATCCGCACGATAAACGCACGTTCCCAAGCAATTGCATCGGCATTCTTGGATGTATCCTGATAGTTCGTCACCACAGCAGTAGAGAACAGCGTCGTCGCATGCTCTAGATAAGTACTAGCGTCGATAGAGTCAGCATCCGCAGTGAGTCCGCCCAAATACTTCTCCAGATCAGTCAGTGGAGCACCGAAGGATGACACACAGGGGCAATCAATCATACTGGTCGGGAGTGACGATCCTGATGCACTGAGCTGAACCTGCAACTCGCTGCATACACCAGCGTCCGCTCGCTCCGGAGCATTCGCACAGTAGCTCAAGTGTGCACCAACCAGCCCATACGTCTCGTACACTTCAAAGTGGTCCATACTGTTCTGGAAGTACTGCGTAACGGCATTCACCTGGCAGGGCGACGAAGAGGCGTCTTTCACGCAGATATCGCTAAGGGTAATGTCGCCGGATGCAACTTCGGTTGTAACGATTTGCTGTAAGCGGATCGATTCCTTAATATACGCCGGCCTGGTCACGGCACCGCCGTCTTTCGTGACGAGCACAAGTCGCTCTACCCGATCAACAGGCCCTAGCATTTCACCAAAGCGCGTGCTCTCTTGGAAAACGGTACTCCGCTCAGAGACCCACAGCTTCATCGAATCCGTCTCGACTTCCATGCGAACCAACCCACTCGAGCAGCAAACGACGAGCATCAACGAGATTAGAATAATGTACAGTGGGTGATTTCCCATGGCGACATAATCTCCCCAGCGCTTTAGTTGCTTCGTCAGCTGATCGTCCCAGCGTCCAATACCCTTCAGCTGATCCAGGTTTACCAACGACAGCAGTCCAGGAGTCATTGGATCGTTCACAGGGTCACCCAACACCGATTGACGTTTCTTCTTGCCATAGCGAGTGGAATATGCAAAACCAAGAGCCAACGCCGTTGCAGCAAAAATGCAAGCACAGCGAGGGCATAGTTGAGCACCTGAAAGCCCCTCCTTCCACACGGGATGACAACTCGGTCAATAGATTTTCAAGTTTGTCCGCTGCGCTGGAACCGCTGGTACTGGTAGTGCCGTCTGTAGTAGCGGTGCTCAAAACATCTGATTCCGACGTGCTGCCAGTACTGTAGCAGGCAGCCTCAAACTCTCGGCTGTCATCTTCACTCAAAGCACACAGCGATCCGCACGTACCAACACACGATTGAAGCCGCGTGTCCATTGGCGCGAAGCAATCGGTTGTGCTCGTAGTGCCACACGCACAAATCTTTTCCTCCTGTTCCGTCGTCGACAGTTGCTCCATCGTGGTGAAGTTCACCTGCGAGGGAGGTCCCACCCCATTAAAACTGTAAGCACCAAGATACTCCAGCATCTCCGTCTCTGTGCTCGAGCAGTTGTCCCCGCACACAAGCGGCATCAATCCCGTATCAGCCTCACAGAAGTCGTGCAGGTCGCGCATCATATCGTTACCCACGTAGTACGTGGCCTCTTCAATAGCCGGGAAGACCTCGTCCGCGTGGTCCGCATCTCCCTCCATAAGCCGAACCTGAGTCACATCCACGAACAAACTGTTGCTCGGGTGGCAAGTGAATTGGCACCACAAGTTGCGCAAATTCTGCTTGCAAGACGTGCACTGCCCCGGCAGCTGCCGGACCTGCAGACTCAGCCTCTCGTACTGCGTCTCCGTGCAGCACAAGAGCTCTTGTCCTTCTCCCACCACCGTCTCGTTATACAGCAACGGACAGTCCATCTGGAACTTGTCCTGATTACTCTCCGACCACTGCGAAAAGTTGTTGGCGAAGCCCTGCGCATGGGCGTCATCCACTGCAATGGGGAAGTACTGGGCTGGCAGTCCCACGCCCGCCGTCACGTTCACGTACGCGGCGTCAAAGGCCACGCAATGTCCTGTAGATCGTTGATACTCCCCAGTACAGAGATGCTCGTCACGTCCTCCAGACACTCGTCGCCCCCGAGTAGCTGCACGTCGTAAGCTGTTGCTGCAGGGCCACGAACGCCGCCGCGTCCGCGTCCAAGGTCGTTTGTGCGGCGGCTGCCGTCTCACTCTTCAGTCCGCGGAGGGTGGACGAGCCTCCCCCACGACGACGCTGTTGATGATGGGCAGCAGCGCGAGCGCCAAGAGCGACGACGTCCAGAGCTGCGGCGGGTAGAAGCCGCTGCCCGCCATCTCGCTGGTCGTGCTCTTCACGCGCAGCAGCAGCTCCCGTCTCTTGGCCCTGCGCGTCCAGCGGACGCGGGCGAGTCCCGTCTTGGCTGCTGGAAGTTTGTGGGCGTATGTTGCGACCCGACGACTGCGCAGGAAGCGGCGGCCGTGGAAAGCGAGCGCGAGCAGCAGGACGAGCGCCAGGCCCGCGGACACGAGCCGCAGGTAGTTGAAGAACACGATGGACAGCTCCGCGAAGAGCGCCTCAAGCCCGGCGCGGAAACACGGGGTCGCGATGGCGACGCTCACGGCCGCGAAGAGCCACATGCGAACCTGGGCGCCAATATCGAAATGATGTCATAGTGCGGAAGGCGGGGGACTGAAGTGGGGGAGGATAGTGACAGTGGCTCTTGGGAAGCGCGGTCAGCGCAACGCCGGGACATGGAGAGGGGCAGGACCTCTTAAAATGGATAGTCTGGGTAGTGATGAGTATCAGTTGTGTCAGGGGCATCAGGATAAATAGTTTAGAGTACACCTCTGCGTTGTATGTGTCATATTGAACACAGGTGGTAAGATGATTCGAGCTCTGCGCGGTATCAAAACTGTATTATCTGAAAGTGCAATATCAGGTTCGGCGAGGAATTATAGGCGGACTCTCTTGCGGGATCACTTGAGGTTTGTATTCCGGCCGTTGAGACACCTTTTGGCACGTCTGCTGCACGTCCGCTGCACGTCCGAGCCAACGAGCCGCCATCGCCCCTTGCCTTGCTTGCTTCCTGTCAATTGCTCCATGCTCCTTGTCGTTGCTGTATCCCGCCCCCAGCAGTGATGAAAGCGGCAGACAGCGACGTCCAAATCGAATCCCTACAATATCCAGATCTCTCCATTAGCGGCGATATTGTGTCAATATTTACCGAAAATCTCGCCGTTTGCTACTGCCAGAAAGCATCGCTGCCAAGTGGATGCAGTGCTTATGTACCGTTGGGGGGGCAGACGGCAGAGTCTGACAGATTGAAGCTCACTCGAGTGTGAGTCACTACGGTATTATAGTTGCCTGTTGCAGCGAAGGGACCAGATACGACGGGGCAGACGGGCGGCGCGTCTGCTCTTGGTACAGTGTGCCATCTACCCTCTCTGTAGGGAGCCGAAGTCCCGTGAAGAGAGGGCTGCTCACCGAAAGAGTTGAAGGCAGCTTCAGCTCCGCTGGACTTGTCTGGACTTGTTCACCGCTGCCGCGAAGCGTGCTGAGTCATCGTCTGCAGCACCACCAACAGCACAACAACGACTACAGTTGGTTATTACCATGTCATTGAACGTACGAGTATGTGCATGCAAAATCTCCTCTATTCCATTACTCCATGTCTTCGTCGTCCGCCTCACTCGCTGGGCGTTGGCGATGCTGCGCCTCAGCCGCGTACAGCTGCCGCAGCTCCTCGGCCGTCTGCGGGGGTCTCTCCATCAGTCGCTGCAGCTTGCGCGTCGGCGAGCAGTCCGAGCTGCTCACGAGACACGAGATCTCGAACGCTCTCGCGTACGCCTGGCTGGCAGCTCCGAGGTCTCCGAGCACCACCTGCACCTGTGCCAAGTTGTCGTAGTAAATGGTTTTCTCGTGATGAGCTGTCGGCACCACCACGTTCATGTAGGCGATAATACGTTCCCAGACCTGCGCCAATGCGCGGCGGTGCTGGGCCATTTGCCCTTCAGCCTGGAAGGCGGCGGCCGCAGCAGCTTCACAGCCAATGTTGTCCAGAGCCCAGAACAGCAGATAGTGACGCTCATGCAGCACCCCACGACGCACTACACCATCCACCTCGTCCAGACTTTCCGGAAATCCGTTCTGCAGCAGCTCCTGCTCGGCCGTCAAGATCCGCGTGTGCTCCGCGGCGTCCGCGATCTTCCCACAAACTTGACAGCGCCACTCGAACTGCAGTTGGTTGGGTCCGATGCTGCTACTCGCGGCGTTGGTGCGTACAGGACACGGCAGCATGACACCCTGCGGACAGTTCCCAGTCAAGCAGCGGACAGCACGCGTCGGATCAGGCAACGAGACACAAGCTTCACACGTGCACACAAAGCCGTACGTGTCGAACAGAGACGCCTGGCGCTCCGGCGTCGGACGGTAGAAGAAGTTGCCGTAATCGATAGACAACGCGTCGCCCGGAGCAATGGGGCGGATGGCCGTCATCCACAGCGTCGAGTCGAACGTCGTGAAGCTGCAGTTGGGCAGACAATTGTGCTCCATCCGACACGCCGACAGGAATAACCCCGAGCCCCCGAGATTCTCCAGTTCGTGTGCGTTGGTGTTCAGGACGCCGATGATTGTAGCCATTTGCTCGTCCGAGAAGCCGTTGGGGAAGATGTCCGGGAGCTGTCGACGCAATTGCGAGGCTGCACTTAGTGCGCGTTGCTGGCCGGTCCAATAGAGTCTGAGAGCTTCATCTAGTGCGTGGGAGTCGCGCTCGTACATGGCGAGGCACTTGAGGATGCAGCGTGCTCGATCCACCTCCTCAATGCCGTCGATGGTCTTCATGATGCTCACGACCACGTTGCGACGCCCCACGTTGTCCTGAAGCCGAGCCGAGTACATTCTCTTGGGTGCTCCTGTGCGCTCGCAATGGCAGCGATGACGGGAGTCCATCGTCGCGTTGCTGGAGGCCATCGCAGCAGCTGAACGGAGCTCCTCGCATCCACCGCACAGGTCCGTACTCCACGGAGCCGCCACGAACGCCTGCTCGCTGAAAATCACCTGTCCGGGCTGGAAGGCGCGCTCACTGAAGACCACTTTTCCCTTTGTCGGGTCCTGAGCGACACGCACGCCGCATGCGGCGAAGGCGGGAGCAGTAGCAGCCATGTATCAAAATCAGCGGTGGCCAACCAGAATGACTTGGTGTTTGTATGAAGAATTTGCCAGTCGAAGACTCCGATACCGGTAGGCGCTACGGGCTCAAACGGAATGGAGCATGCCCAAACACCAAGACCTTCTCTCCCTGCGTGCGTCAACTTGCATTTTCTAACGCTCTATTTATTAAGGGGCTGCTCTTCCTGCTGCAGCTTCACTCACTGCCGGCACTGCTCGCTCGCTTGGTGGCTTCGTACACTTCGTCTCCCCGGTCGGGGTCACGTGTCCTCGGGAGAACGCCCACATTTCCGATACAAAACATGCACAGTGCTCATTCCATCCACGAGCCACTCTTGGCAGCGGCGACAGCTTCTTCGCCATGCTTTACCTAAATATACGGGGTGGAGGACACATCGACCTTCGATTGGGATGTGTTGGATCCGTACGAAAGTGTCGGAGCCTCGTATGTAAAGCCTGTGAACATGCTCTTGGGCAGCCCGGAGCCGCCTGCAGATTTGCTCAGTGGTGTGCCGCTCACGGGCAGCTCCGTGAACTCCTTGTCAAAGTTGGACGTGTCTCCCTCCTCCTTGGACTGCGGGTTTGATGGTTTGAAAGGCGGCTCAGCCCAGAGCAGACTGTCCCAGTCCACGGTGCGGAAAACGGTGTACCTTCACGTCACCAGCGCCACGACTTCCTAGCCGCTTCTCCGGCTCACGGTGCAGCAGCGACTGAATAAGCGACGCCGCGTCGCGACTCAGGTAGCTGGGGATTTCGAGCGGCGCCTCACGGATGCGTGCAAAGAGCTCCTGGCGGTTGCGCGTGTACCAAGGCGGCAACCCCGTCAGCATCTCGTACAGCACCATCCCGAGTCCCCACCAGTCCACGGCCGTGCCGTGTCCTTTGCGCGCCAAAACTTCCGGCGCCAAGTACTCTGGTGTACCACAGAGCGACGTGGCGCCACTGCCGATCTCCGTGACCTCGTCCTTGGCCAGTCCAAAGTCCGCGAGCTTAATGTGGCCCATCTCGTCCAGCAAAATGTTCTCGGGCTTGAGGTCGCGGTACACGACGCCGAGCGAGTGCAAGTGCTCGAGCGCCACCACCAGCTCCGCGGCGTAGAACCGCGCCATCTCCTCGTTAAACTTGCCCATCCGCGAGAGGTGGAAGAAGAGCTCTCCTCCTGGACAGTAGTCCAGCACAAAGTAGAGCTTGGCTTGGGTCTGGAAGGCGTAGTGCAGCCCCACGATGAATGGGTGGCTGGCCACGCTCAGCACGCGGCGCTCCGTCTTGGTGTGCTCCACCTGCTTGCGCTTGAGCAGGTGCGACTTGGTCAGGATCTTCATGGCGAAGACCTTGCTGTTGTTCTTCTTGCGCACGAGCGTCACCTTGCCGAACGAGCCTTTGCCGATCACGCGGATGAGCGTGAAGTCCTCGAGGCAGATCTTGTCGTCGAAGTTGGTGCTCTCCACGAGCGCGTTCAGCTCCTTGGCCAGCGCGCCGTTGGACAGCGGCACCTCCTCGGGCGAGCTCATCGTGTGCTTGGCTTGGGTAGAAAAACGACCTACGCACTTCGAAGCAAATTGCGCACTGACGACTGACGCGAGTCTGGCGCAACGCGGCGATGCTGTTGGTTTGCGGAGACGAGAAAAAAGTGTTCAAATGCGCACTTTTTCGTCGAGTCGTTCTTCCGCCCTGTGTCTGGATATTGCCGAGTGGTGACTTCGGGAGGGCAAAGTTTAACAGTCTGCCCTCTCTCCCTCTGGCTCTTAGATGCTGTTGGGTAGGTTAGTGGCACCACACTAACCTGTCATCCAGCATAACTGAAACCCAACCAAAGAAGAGCATGGCGGACGACCTGCTGTATGCCGGCGAGAGCGACACCGCGTCCTCGGGCGTGAACCGCGCGTTCCCGACGCAGCCGACGTGGGACCAGCGACGTCAACTGGCTGTGGACATCTCCAATCTGGCGCCTCCAGACCTCCCGGGGTGCTGCTGCTCATCCGCAACTACGTGAAAGTGCTGGAGATGCGCGAACTTCTGCCCAGCGAGCAGCGCGTGCTGCCCTGGGACGCGCAGCACGCACCCCAAACCCTCCCAAGCGCCGAAGAACCCGACGCCATCCAGTTGCAGTGCGGGTTCCGCTTGGACCACGCGGACGTGGAGCTTTTGCGGCAGCTGCGGCAGTACGTGGACGACTGCTACGTGCCGCACTTTGTGCCCAAGGAGAACTGCAACATCTGCGAAGGACTGTGGTCCTGCGGTCGAGTGCTCTACTGCGGCAATGACGCGTGCTCCGTCAGAGTGCATGAAGAATGCTTCGGGGTTGTGCTAAGGGAGCAGGACGACGGGCCGTGGCGCTGTCCCTCGTGTCTGCTGGGCAAGCAGCTCATGTGTGCGGTCTGTATGCAAAATGGCGGCGGTCTGAAGCCTCTGGCGGTGCCCGAAACAGCCTCAACTGAGGAGCAGAAGTGGGTGCATGTGCTGTGTGCTCTGGCCATCCCTGAACTCGTCATGAGAGACGTACCTAGCATGGAACCCGTGGACGGCTTCGAAGAGATCGAGAACGGAAGATTCAGGTACTTGTGTGCCATTTGTCGTAAACGCGGCGGCGCGTCCATCATCTGTGAACAGGAGGGGTGTAACGTGGGTGTCCACCCGCAGTGCGCAGCAGACGCTGGGCTCTTGATCGGCAACGAAGGCAATTTGCTTGGCGTGTACTGCGACAAACACTTGCCGACGTCACGTATCCCCGGAGCCAAGCGCTGGATCAGTGATGAAGATTTAGTGGAGGAAATCATGAGCGAATACTCCATCGATGAGGAGTTCGACGCTGAAGAGTTTGACACGCCACATTATACGGACGCTGAACGCTATGCGTTTGTGCTTGAGTCGACGCCGTATCTGCACTGCAAACAAAACCTATTGGGTTCGACAGCGACGCTGCACTTTGGACCGGCTCCCTTCGCTACGTTGACTGCTCCCCCAGTGATATTAACCGGAAGGTGTTTTCAGGAGCCAAGATCACTGCAAACGCGTTCGCACCACCTGCTATGGTGATCCAGGGGATGAATACACAGCGTCCGATCACCTTTCCACCGCCTTCAGGCGAGGAGCAGTTGGGTTTGCCCGCGTTCCCCAAGGGAAGGCATGTGGTAGGAGCTATTGTGGACTATTTAGCCAAGGCACAGGACGAGTGGCAACGCGCGCGGGTGGTGCAGTGGGAGAAGAAGAAGAAGATGCACCTCGTGCAGATCGTGGCGTCTGGGCAGACGCTGTGGACCGAGCTGGGCGTCGATAACACTTTGGTGTTGTATCTACCGGACGAGGAGAACATTGTGGATGGCCCAATTGTGAAACTCGTCCGTCCAGTGACCCAAGGCGCCGTGCAGTGGCGCCCGAAGCCGCGCCAGTTTGCCCCAGCATCATGAAGACTCGGTAAGTAGCCGACGTTTGATCTAGGAAACAAGATGATAGTTGGCGATCAGGTGGGCACCTAACTGTCGGTGAAGCGAAGTTATCTGTATCATTGTGTTTGTTTTGCCTGTTTTGCGATGGCAGGTGTGACAGGAGACAACGCGGGTTTGAGAACATGAACTTCGAGAATGAACTCCAACTGTCATGAGCATTGTCAACCAGCAGGTCCGCAGCATATTGAAGCGTCATCGCCTGGTCTCAGTTTGCAGCAACACCACAGCTCATTCAGTTCTCAAAACGCACTGAAGCAAGCAAGTTGCGAAGATGTTCCGTTCCAACTGGGATTTGGTGTCTCCGTTCTCGTGGCTGGACTCGCTGGCCGACGAAGAAGATTTCATGCGGGGCTACCCGTCAACAACGCGTTTCGTGATCCTTCCTCGTTCTCGCCCGCGTGGCCGTGAGGACGAACCGATGACTGGGCCTACCGAGCCAGAAGTCGAGGGCCAAGAAGAGGAAGAGGAGCAGGACATGGAGACGGAGGATTCGCCCGAGGCTGAGGAGCAGAAGTTCATGGCCAGCAACTTCTTCGATGACCTGCCTGTTGGCGCAAAGCTCATGGACACGCAGGTGCCTCCGAACGTGTCGCCACCCCAGGCCAAGACCAAGGACGGCTACTCGTTCTACACGTACGCGTACAGCACGTGTCTGACCGCGGACGACAATGGCCGTCGCGTGAACAGCACGCGCCGTCGCTACGAGGACTCGGCGGGGCGTCTGAAGGTGCAGCACAAGCGCCAGATCGGGACGCGCGCTCGAGTCGACGTGGAAGCGGCGTCGGAGCAGGACGAGGGCACGCACGACCACAAGGTGTCGTCCGGCTCGGTGGAGGAATTCGAGAAAGCCTGGGAGAACACGCCGTTCGGCGTCGCCGAGGAGCAGGCCAAGGCCCATGGCGCCAAGCAGCAACAAGTGCTGCCGGACCAGCCCCGGCTCAGGAACTGCCATGACCTGCAAAATAAGCGCGTCAAGGGGTGCAAGTTGAAGTTGCCACGACGAAAAACACTTGAATGACGTGAGCAAGGCTCTCCTTGCTAATCAATACATGGAGCCTTTACCTTTGCGTCTCCGCTATCCACTCGATATTTGCGGTCACTACTGTACCCATTCACTTTCCATTCGGCGACTCGGCCGACGTGGACGCCCGACCTTACCGTTCGTCGCAGAGACACTTCCCGCTCACGAGCCATCGCGTCCTTTTACTGCTTTGAAGTCCGACGCGATGTTTCATTTCTTCTTTTGCCGCAAAGAGCGCAAGTGCACCAGGAAGAGCAAGATGAGCAGCACGAAGTCCAGCCGCCCCATGTTCGCCATGGTGTGCGTCAACAACGTGAACCGCAGCGCCGCCGCCCACGAGAGTCTCAGCGCCGCGGGACTGCGCGTGAGCTCCTACGGTGCCGGCCGACAGGTGACGTTCCCAGGAAGGACCAGCACCGATGCGCGCACCTTCAAGTTCCTCACGCCCTACGCCGACATGCACAGCACTCTGCAAAAGAGGACGCCGCGCTCTTCTCGAGTAACGGCGTGTTGCAGATCCTGGAGCGGGACATGCCGCTCAAGACGGCGCCCGAGCGCTGGCAGAGCCTCAGCAACAAGCAGCTGCTCGCCATCGACGTGATCGTGTGTCTGGACTACACCATGTTCCTCACCGTCTTGGAGGGTGCGTCGTCTCCTTATTTATTCAGGATTACGACCGGGTTTGTCTAACGTGGTGGTGGTGTAGACATTCAGATGCGAATTCGACTGAGTTTCAAGGCCAAGCAGCTCCACATCATCTGCCTCGACACGGAGGACACTCCCGATGAAGCCGCGAACGCCGGTGAGCGTGTACTTGACCTCTGTCGCGAGCTCAACATCCCAAAAGACGAACTCACGGAGCAGTTCGTCAAGTCGGTTGTGGAGAAGTTCGAGAAGGACAAGGAGCTGCAAGTGTTCTATCTGGGGCTGCACATGTGAGCTGCCATTTCGCCACCCACCAGCGGCGTACAACAACGCCGAGCACAGTTGGCTTCCCTATTTCTTATCATACCGTTAATGCAGAAGTATACATTAGCCACTGCAGAAGCCCCGGGTTCACGCCCGTCTAAGATCGACTCACGGCCCGTGAGTCACGGGTGTCTTGTTCGCTCACGTCACGCGATCAACACGAGCAATAGCTGGAGCCCTCGAGTTCGGTGGCAGTGAGAATGGCAGTGAGAACCACGCAATGCGTGACGAGTTGCGTTGTGCACTGTCCATTTTGCCAAGCCGCATCCGTACGTATTAGAGCATCCCCACCGGTGCTGATATCCAGCTGCCAAATGCCAAATCTGGCAAAAATTTAGCTTTTGACACCCGCACCGGTATACCAAATGCCAAACAAATATAGCATCATCCCCTCCAGTGCTATTCCGGCTGCCAAATTTGGCACTCAAAATAGCTTTTGCCAAAGAGCTCATAGATTAAGTAAGGTAAATTCAAGTCAACGTGCGCCGAGCAATTAACCCAAGTGAGGCCAAGCTTTATGTACAGCAGGGGAGGGAAAATATAAATACAAGATTAATCTGACCGGCATCCCCACAGAAATGAATTATTGAGTTAATTCTCGGGATTGCGACGAATGCCAAGGCGAACTTCTTCTACCGTGTAGACATTCCAAAGAGAGCGGTTGCAGTGCAGGAAAATGAGGGTCTCGAGGGTCACACGGTCCATACCTTTTCTCAAGTCGGTGAATATCAGCTTTGCACGGGAATAAAGCCGCTCACACTCATTCGACGTGGGCGGCACGAATCCCACATCGACGTACGAGCTTTGCTTCGTGGTTTTGCGTCGCTTGAAGGTCTCCGCAACAAATGATGCGCTCGAAGTGTCATCTGCGGTGACATTGGCTCCAGCATCGTCGTCGAGGCGGAACGCAACACACGCCGCGCGCTCGACAGCAGTAAGCGTTTGACCGCGCTGGATCTTGATCAGACCGGATTCCAGCGCGGGGTAGTTGACGATTACGGCATTTTGTGCAAACAGGGCTTCAGCTCAGGGTAATTCAAAATGGCATGATCGAAAAGACGCCGAGCAGCAGATAGCGTTAGATCAGTACGTTGGAGTGTTTTGGTAACGGCCTCGAAATTTTCCAGATCCTTCAGCAGCGATGTAACCCGAAGGTTTTCCGAGCGAGCCAATAGTAGCGACTCCAGCTCGTTGGCCGCAACGGTTGCATCGTCCAGCGAGCGAAGTACTGGCTCCAACTTGGTGTAGCGCTTCAGCATCGAGAAAGTGTTTGACCAACGAGTATCATTGCGCATGACCGGAGCAAGGCGGGTTTGGGAACGTAAAAGAGCTCGCCCCTTCACCGTGCTCAGCTTTTTCATCAGCTTGTGGACCTTGTCAATCAGATCTTCGTCAGCGCGCATGAAATCTTTCACGGCCAACGCAAAGCGGTGGATCGCACACCCGATCAGTGGAATTGCACCAACCCGACGACCAATACTCTGGTTCACAGAGCAGTTGTCGCTAACCATGAAGGCTACAGCCTCCCACGGCTGTTCATACCGCGACAGAGTGTCCGCAATCAAGTCAAACAGACTTTGGGCTCCCAAATCAGTCTCGTCCTCCATCGGGCTAAACGCCAGCAGCACGAACCGGCGCGAGTGGCATTCGAGATCATCACGAGTGTCACTCGAACGGGGGTCTCCAGTGGCATCTGGATCGTTGAACACAGCGAAGATTGCCACGTAGTGGCGACCGCCGCTAGTCCACTCGTCTAGGACGATTCCATAGCGCTTAGGAAGAACCTCGACGACACGCTCCGTGACTGCCTCCACCATTTTGTCTAGCTAGAGCTTCACCGTCTTGACGCTAATGCGAGGGAGCTTGGCGTTACGGCGGACTAGCTCACGCTCGCAAAAGCTTAGGTGTAGGCAGTCCATGAGGATCCATTCGATCCAATGGAACGTGTCGGTCGTGGCCTGGTCGACCAAACGAAGACAAAGCAGGCTGGGTGTCCGAAGAGCAGCTTCGGCGTCCGACTCGTAGGTTAGGCGATAGCACTTGAGATGGTTGATGACGTTGGTGTAGCCGTTGGCAGACTTGATGACCTTGGAGAAGCTGTTGCAGCCGTACATTCCTGGGGCTTCCAGGGTCGTGAGAGTGCGGACGAGAAGACGAGTTTCGAGGGTCATGGTGAATTGCAGAATGAAATGGGTGTCAGTTGCGTGAAGGGGGTACGATGGAGTTTGTAAGAGCTACAGAATGACTGGAGGACAAGCAAAGCGTAGCAGTACCGTCGTGTACATGAGCCCTATTGTGTCTGCCGCTGTAAAAATTGGCGGCAATCGAAAACTAAATTTATAACGTCAAAGTTAATAATTAAATTTAAAAATCACAATACATTGTAACAGTAATTTAATTTTCCGCACCCTGATGTGACTAGCTAGCCAGGCTCTGGTACGGGTCAAAGTGCTGCTGCCAAATATGACGTCCTCCTGGATTCGCGGGGCGCCTCCAGGTAGCGCCCATTCATGCAAATCCTTCCATCGCGACATTGCGTTGACCAGCCCCACAAAAGCAGACTCCTTCCTCTAGCAGTACCATTGACCGCCTTGAGTTTTAACTGGGAATAGCTGTACCGGTGTAAAAAGTATAGCGGGTGGATGCCAAAGCCAAAAAACACGTGGTTTTACATGCCAAATTTAGGATAGCTTTAGCTGCACCGGTGGGGATGCTCTTACATGTAATACATGTAACCAGTTGCAGCCACACTAGACCTTTGATGCAGTTTGTAAGCACCACTTGAGTGATTGGTGCACACCTAGAAAACACATATGGAATTATACAAATCCGAGACGCATATCGGTGATGTTCGGACTGCCGACTTCTATTGTCTTCTCGGCTTTTCGAGATCATTCGTACTAGTGTTGGGCTTCTAGAATAAAACTAACCGAAGAGAAGCAGCCCGCCTACACTGCCTGTCCGGGTTCTCACTTCCGAAAAGATAAGCTCGCGCCAGCTCACCCACCTCCTCTCCGAACAAATCACAACCACGATGCCCCAAGTCTCCCGTCACCAGCACTTGCAGTCCGTGCTATTGGAGCTCCAGGAACGCGACAATCGCCGCCGCCAAGAGCTTGCCAGCTACCCACACGTCGCTCAAGAAAACGAGCGCTCAGCACCGCAACACCCTATCTTTGAGGGTTTCGTGGCTGAGGGCGGCGGCGATGCCATCGTGCGTCTCACGAACTTCACACCGCGTGAGATTAACACGCTCTGGGCATCCATGCGCAGCCACGTTGTGCGTTACTGGAACGTCGGGCGAGGACGTCGCTCCAAGTTTACGGGCAAGGACGTCATGTTCATGTTGCTCGTCGTGCTGAAGAACGGCGGGACGTGGGAGATGTTGTCTAACATCTTCCACGTCAAAACGCCTACCTTCATCAAGACCATCACGAGTTTCATCCGTGCTGTTGCCCCGCGCCTTTACGACGACTGGGTCAGCGAGAAGGCCCAGGAGGAGAACATGCGCACTCTGCGCACGTCAGGTCGGACGTTCGTGCATCATCCGTACGCGTTGTACGCGACCGATGTCACGTTTCAACAGGCTAACAGGCCCGCTGGCAACATGGCGGAGGCGCTTCCCTTCTGCAGCGCGAAGCACAAGCTCTATGGATACAAGGTCGAAGTGTCGGTAAGCCCTCGTGGCTTTGTTATCAACTGTACGGAGCACGCGCGCGGTAACACCGCCGACATCACCATGTTCAGGCGCAACGAGGCCTTCCACCACGCCACTCGCCGAAAAACGGACGACGACCGCACGCTGCGAGACAGCGGGCTCCTCTCCAGAGAGTTTCCCGATGAATGGGCAATCCTTGCGGACAAAGGCTACCAGGGTATTTAGCAGCATGTGCGCTGCATTCACCCAACCAAGGGCACCAACCTTCCTGCTGCTACCGTCCAGCAAAACGCCGACATTTCTAGCGATAGAATTATTGTTGAGAACTGGTTTGGAAGGCTTTGTGGTCTTTGGCGCATTTGCGCCGACAAGTTCAGGTGGGCTGAGGACATGTACGATGACATCTTCCAGACGTGCGCGGCGCTAACGAACTTCCACTTCGGGTTTTACCCGCTTCGCACGACAAACGGTGAGGAGTATCGTCAGCGCCAGAACAGACTTGTGTCAATTGGTCGAGAGAAGCAGAAGAAGAGGCGTCTCTCTCAAGAGCGCTACCGCGAGCGCCGACGTCTTCGCCAGCGAATGTCGTTAGACGAACGCTGTGCTAGTGACGGATCAGACGACGATGTCGATCAAACGCAACTGTAGCGTAGTTCGCGAGATTCGCAGCTCGGTAGAAGATGCCGAGGATTTTACTACCGTATTTGAGATCTCCTACTTCAGAGTGATCTCCTAATTCAGACTGCCCTCCAACCAATCACATATCGAGAATGGAACAGCGCACAAGTCTAGATCTCCTAATTCAGAGTACAAAAACATGCTAAACTGTAACTATCCACCAGCTCATTGCAAGAAATTCGCAATGGCGCGCACTCCCCACGCTCGGCCAACGGCAAGGAGAACCCGTATTTCTGGCACTGGCAAGCCTCCCAAGAAGTTCAAGCGCGTTGCCATTTCATACGCCTACAAGCTTTCGGTTGTGGGGTTTTACGATGCCGTAGTGTCGAAAGACAAAATGCACTTGACCGTCAAGCATTTTTATCCCGAACTTCTCCCAACCCAAATACCTTCTAAAAAGCGGCAAATCTACAATTGGCTTGACCAGCGCGAGCTCCTAGTGGAGAAATGCGAAATCGGCTGCGGGTCGCACTGCAATGACCGCTCTCTGGGTGCGTCAGCTACGCTTCCTCGCGAAATAGAGGAACAAATTGTACTGTGGATAAATTCACTTAGAAAAGAAGGCATCCCTGTGACAGGCTCAATGGTGCGCATGCAAGCCAAGGAAAGCTATGATAGTGCAGGTCTCCCAAGAGACGGTTTTGCTGCCTCACATACCTGGCTCCGTTCGTTTCTGCGTCGTAATGACCTGAGCATCCGCCGACGCACGCGCCAAAGCCAGAAGACCCCAGCTGACGCAGCAGAGAAGGCTTCCGAGTTTGGGGAAAAGGTGCAGCAAAATGGCGGAACTCGGTATTGACCGAGTTTATAATGCCGACCAAACAGGTTTGTTATTTTTTTATTTTAATTTTATTTTTTAAACTAACTGTGATGTCATGTAGGAATAAATTATGAGTATTTACCTACTCAAACTGTTGAATTGACAGGGTCCAAAACTGTGTGGATGAAGAGTGCAGGCAAAGACAAGGATCGAGTTACGCTGATGCTTCTTGGCGATAGTTGTGGCACAAAGTGCGATCCTTTTATGGTTTTTAAAACTAGACCGTCAACTGATTCACTTCGAGCTTGGGAAAACTCTGCTTTTCAACATGGCTTTGGAGCTCAATTGTGGAGACAACTACGTGGTGAGCAAAATGAAGTGCAGATTTACGGTAATGCAGCGGGCTGGTGGAACAGTGAACTAACTATACAGTTCTTGTTGCATCATTTCCGACACCGAGAGAACATGGATACCCCTGTTTTGCTTCTTCTAGACGAATTTTCGGGACATTGGCGCCTTGACGTCCAGATTTTCGCTCGGCTATTGAACGTGGAACTGATGGCTATACCCGCTGGCTACACGTTTGCGTGCCAGCCGGCTGATATTTCGTGGAACAAGCCATTAAAAGACAAAATGCGGAAAAATTGGGTGGAGAACATGTTGGAACAACTACGCGCTTCAACTTCGACGCTTCCGTTTAAGATAAAAGCACCTACACGGCAGCAATTAATAGGTTGGACGAAGAATTCGTGGAATGCGTTGTCTCGCAAAACGGTTAGAAGCGGATTTGAGAAAGCAAAAATGGTATCCATTGAGCCTACTGAAAACTTAGAGGCTGGAACGGAGCTCTCCGACAGTGAACCTGATTGGGAGCTGCTACGACGGTTGCTGGAAGAAGTGCCCGTAGTGCGCCATGCTGTGGATACGCGTCACGACATAGAAAACTTCGTAGTTCCCGAAGAAGAACTTGATAACTAAATTGTTTTGTTTAAATAATACGTGATAGAGATGCGTCGGTACGTGTACAGATCTTGTGTATTTTGCAACAATACAACTTCAAAAATATTGGGTCTGAAGTAGGAGATCTCAAATACGGTAAGTGACTTTGCAAATCCGAATGTTGCCTGTCTATCTTGTGTCAAAGCATGTTATCCTGTGATTTGAGCTGTTTATCGTTCACTACGTAACTTGTGGGCTGCACAGTACCGCATTTCGCATGTTATGCGATACCGCATCTTGAGAGATACATGACGAAATAGACCAATCAGAAACTCGTATAATTTCACTTGAAATCGCATGTTAAGAAATACACTTGAAAATTTCAACTATTGGCTGTCATTTTCGAATGGCGCACCTCCAGGAGGACGACCCCGCCCAGGAGCCCGAAAAACACTATTAGTGTGACGCTCTTGAGGAGCGTCAAAGTTCCACCGCATGCTGTAGTTGTCGCGTTGCCCGCCGACATAGCATAAATCCTTCCATTGAAGGCTAACCAACGCAAATTATGGCAAGCTGATATGCAAGAGCAGCTCAAGCAGAGGACGCGTTCCGTCTCGCTCGACCCAACCGCGAGCGCATTGTAGGGTGGATTTGTAAGTCGTCGGATCGACTCTGCATCAACCTTATCGAGCAAGTGGTCTTCTGTCTAGACCTGATGTCCCTATCGGCGGTTGTCGTCAGTATAATAAATGAAAAACAAGATTTTGCGTTAACATTAGAAGCGACTGTCTAAATAATTGAAAGCGTACCTTTATACTTTAGACTTTACTAACTGGAACATTAACTTGTAGAGGTTTCCCTATCTTTATGAACATGGGGTGTGACGCTTAACATGCGAAATGCGGTAACTGCAATTGAGATCTACTGAGGCTCCGCCCGCTGTCCGATTACAAAATTTGCAAGACGGCACCAAGTCGGCAGCATCCGTCACGAAGAAGGTGCGGGACGCTCGGCTCAATTATTGTCGACGCGCGTCTCGATTTGACGTGAAGGGAGCGAATTGGTGACTGCAATCGCATGCCGAAGGCGAGGACAAGCAAGCCAGCTGGAGCGCTTCAGGTTTGTATTTCCCGTTTTCAGGCTGTTCTAACTAAAATTGGGCTTATGCATTGGTTTACCGGTAGTCACTAGCCAACCGAAAAGAAGCACCATGCAATACGGTGAGCCCTCTCGCTCCGCAAAGAGTCTTATCCGTTTGCACCTTCACGTGCAATGACATGCAGCAGCAAGTGATGTCGCTCTTCCAGTCTCCTGACGTCCAATTTTGTTTGACTTTGCCAACAAAACAAGACCAACAACTGGTTTCGCCGAACGCCGCACCGTGGCCCACTGCATCTCCCCAGTTTCTTCCTAATTCCATATAGCCGTTCAATCTATTTTGTCATTGAAAACAATACCCACTTGCAGTTCTCTCTCCATGCTGCATGCTAGGATATTCATTTCCAAAACCACCACCTATCTATCCAGCTGTACGTAAAGACGTCTGCCCTTTTCACCAGCAGCCAGCCCTCAACCTCGAGACGAGTCGCACATCGCATTCGTCCAGCTCGTCCACATGGCTCCCAAGCGCTCCAGCTCCCGTTCGCGCGACCGACCGCGGAGAGACCGCAGCCGTGGACACGCCCAGCATGACGGCCGCCCGTCCCACTCGCCTACGCGCGAGCGCTCCGAGAGAGACGCCGGCCAGAGCCGCGCGGGAAGTCACGGCCTCCCGGTTCCGGTCGAGGCAGCCGCGACAGCCGCGGGAAGTCCGTCAAGCGGCCGCGCGTGCGCTTCAGCATGCTGGAGGCCGAAGGAGCAGCCGAGACGCTGACCGCCAAGGCCACGCGCAGCGGCTTCCTTCGTAAGCAGGCGGACAACGAGCCCGGGGCCTGGAACCAGTACTACTTCGTGCTCAAACCCTTGACGTACCTCTTGTACTACAATTCCGAGGAGGACGAGACGCCGCGAGGGATCATCGACCTCGAGTACTTGACAGACGTCAAGCGCAACGCGGACTGTCTGCAACGAGCAGTGGGGAGGCGACAACTGCTTCCGCGTGTCGGGAAGCTGCCGCGGCCAAGCGCGGAGCAGACGGCGACGGGCGAGATCCCCAAGATGCGCCCCTGTACCTGGACACGGACGATGAGGAGGAAGGTGCCAAGTGGATGGACGCCATCCGCAACCACCGCTTCAGTGTCAAGAAGGACGAGCAGTTCTATCAGATGGTGCACCAGTTGCAGGACGCTGAGATGAAAGTAGTGCGATTGGAGGACACGATGCAGAAGGAGGGGAGAGGAAGAGACTGCTCCGTGTCAAGGCCAAGACGCTGCTGCAGAAAATGAGGGCGGTGGACAGTGGGAATACTGAGGAGCTTCCGGAAGTGAACGTGGACGACTTGGACGACACGGCAGATGACATGTTGGCCATGTTGGAAGGCATGGAGGACGTGCTGGTGAACTTCCAGGCAAAAATGGAGCAACAGAGGCAGGAACTCGCTCAGGCGAAGGCAGGAACGGGGAGTACGAGGCGAAACGTTGGCTTCACACAGGTCATTCAACGAGCTGTTTCAAGACGCGAGAACACGAGCTTTTGGAGTTGTCGGAAGATGAGGAAGAAGAGACGCTGGCTGCTATCAAGAGCAGGAGGAACCGGAAGCCTCGAGACCCGCCAGTGATTCAGGAACAACCTCAGGAGAAACCCAAGGAGAAAGTGAGAGAGAAGCCCAAGGAGAAACCTAAGGAACCACTTCGGGAAACGCCTAAAGAGAAGGTTCGGGAGGAGCCGCCAGCATCTCAAGACAATGTGTCCGACGTCCTTGCGATGTTCAAGGCAAAGAAGAAGAAAAATCGTCTCGACCAAAGCAGCCTGCTCCAGAGGACGACGACGAAGAAGAAGATTCGAGGAGGTACAGGGATCGCACAATGCCGCGATCTGTCCGAAGCACCAAAACGGCATCGGAGACAGGATCTGCCCCGCAGTCGACTCGAAAGCTTACGTCTCGAGGAAGCGGCCGATCGTCCGAGGAAGACACCGTCTCACTTGACTCGGACGACCGGGGGTCTGGCGAGAAGGTGCTCCCGGGTGGACGAAGCATGAGAGTCGTGGGTACCCTGGCACGTACTACTACGCCCACGAGTCTGGTAAGGTGAGCTGGGAGGTCCCAACGGAGGACATGACCCCGGAGGTGTCGGTCAGAACAACCAGGGCCACCACGAGGATCACAACAACGATCTCCACAGCGAGCACGACGAGTTTGACGAGTATGATTTCCACGACGAGTACGAAGATCACGATGACCTCCACGACCACGATCAGCAGGACGAGCCCGACATTTACGTCGAAACCAGCGCCGACACAAGCGCCGAGTACCTGAGCGAGTACGAGACGGACAACGAAGAGGCTGCTGGAGCCACCACGTCAGCTGCATACCGGAAGAAGAAACCCAAACCCAAGTCGGCGTGGGCCTTCAAACTTCCGAAGCTTTTGCCGACCAACAACCCGACAGCAGCACCGCCAACGGAAGCGGCCGCCTCGTTGTCTCCCATCCGCCGCGGCTTCAACCATCACGAATTTTGATCTCGCCGTCTCTGCGTCGCCCTTCCAAGGCTCTAAACTAACGAAGTAATGAAAACATTTGTCTAAGCATCGCTCCAGCTCATGTGAATCCCCAACAACAACAATACCACCACCAAGTCCTCTTGGAAACTCAACATATAGAAACCACCTCAATACTACCGTAGTAAAAGACAAGAAGCCAAAAACAGTAAGTTTTGACAGCTACAGCCGTGTGTATTGATTGACGACGTTGTTAGGAGCTGAGTGAGCACCTAGCACCACTTGTCCATTGTAGAGTTAACCCTCTTCGAGTCTTTCCGCTTCTGCTGCTTGTTCGTCCCCGTCGCGTCACATACTTTAAATTTGGGAAGGTCCACGTCGTTGCTGCTTTCTCTCCGTCGTCTCCTCTAGAGCTTGCGACGCTCCTCGGCCGGGAACTTGATGTGGTTGGCGTTCGAGAAGAAGGCGATGGGGGCCACCGCCACCGCCAGAACCGCGAGCCCCATGCCCGTCTTGCGCTGCCAGTTCTTGGTCTTGGCCCACCAGCCGCCGGCCGGGGACCACGTGTACTTGGGGTACGGATACTCGCCACCGCCGCTCATGTCTGATAAGTGCTGGACTGTGGGGCTGGGAGGCGACCCACGGAATTCGGACTTAATGAATTACATATTAATACTGTGGTGTTATTGTGTTTTTACTTACAGGTTAGAAGAGGGGGAAAATTACGACATTTAATCAAAAAGTCCTGGAATCCGGATGTGGTAATTTATTTAAAATTGAAATATATTCTAGGTTGGTGTGTATCTCTCAGCTTATGTCGAGTATGGGGAAGGAAAATCTGCCACGCCTCGCTGCCAAATCAACGTCTTCATCGTCGACGGAAAGTCGTCCGTGATCACCCAGTCGTCCTTCAATTCCGCTTTCGACACCTTCCCGTTCGTTTTTGAGCTGCGGTGAATGTCTACGGCCAGCAAAACTGTGCGGTGGTAGATCTGCAGTCGGTTGCGCTTCGTAGCGTCCGACTCCGGCCAGGCCATGGAGTCCACATCCGGCACGAACAAAGTCTCCGGCAACACGTTGTTCAAGATTCCCACCAACGACATCAGCACATCTGACGCACCCGTTTGGAACGGAATCTCCAAGTTTTGCTGGCCGTAGCCTTCGCGCATGTTGAAGTATCTGATGCCGTGTCGGATACTGGGCTTGACGCTGAAGTACTCACAGTTGGTCTTGCTGCAAAGTGTCTCTGCGGCCGCAATGAGCCGCTTGACATCCTGCTCCTTGGCACCGCGAAATACAGCGGCAGTTTTTCCAGCTTTGCACCACGGACCAGCACTCTCGGTGGGGTTCTCCTCACCAACATTGACCGATGTGGTACCATTGCGCGATGGACAAGCGTCCAGCTTTGCCAAATAGTCCTCAATGTCGCCGACAGTCTCTGCGTACACCAGGGTCTCGATCGGTGCCTCGACATTCACAACCTTGTTTCCGCGTCCAAGTTCATGGTCGAAGATGAACTCGCGAAGGTCCAAAGCTGATCCTTGCGTCGCCTGAACTTCCTTTGATTTGCGAGGAAGTGTCTTGCCAATTGCGACTCGTCCTGCATACGTGTTCAGGTTCAGGTACTTCCTCATGACGTGCGAGAGGTGCATGTCCTCTGAAGTGGCCCACGACGGCAGTCGCTCCTTCATGAAATACTCGAGCCACGATTGTTCAAGGAACCACATCCCGCTCAGATAATCCTGTTCCGCCATGTCCTCGCCCGTGAAGTTTCGCGGCCAGCTCTTGTAGGCTTCGAATGTTGATGCTCGACGGTGTCCGTTGTTGCCCCACACTCCCTTCTGGATCTTCATGTACTTGAGGTAGTCGTTCACGGTGTCTCCGTCAATCGCCTTATCATCGTCAACGATCAGAACGTACTTGGTGGTGGCCATGTACGCTAGCAGGAAGCGTCCGTGGAACTTGTAGTTGAAGTCGGACACTGTAAACTTGAGCAAATGAGCCTGTTGGGGGAACTTGTTTTTCACAGCTTCGACGACGTATCGGTACTTCTTCTCCATGGGTGAGTTGAAGCACATGACCCAAACTTCTGGAGGTGACACGTGCTTCTGTGTCAACGCCTTCATCAACTGCACCGCCAGCGCTTTCGGTCTCCCTTGAACACGTTGAAGATGATAGTCGTCGACGTATCGTTGTCGCTGTGCTCACCAGTGTAAAACTCGTTGCTCATGGGAAGTTTTTCCCGACTTGGTTGCACGTCGACTACGAGTTCACTCTGCGTATTCAGCTTCAGCAAAACCTGCTGCGAGAATTCGTCTGCAACTTGGCTTCGGATCAGGAACGGCCGATCGTGAATAATGCGCTTGTCAAAGCCTGCTAGAGACCCCACGAACCAGCACACGAAAAATAGCCACCCTCCGCCCAACAGGTAAAGCGCTCTCGGTCGCCGCCTCAAGTCACCGAAGCTTTCTCTCCTGCTGGACTCCATTGCAATTCGCTGAAATTTGTCGAGTGAGCTGCCAGACTCGCCTTCATCCAGACAATCAAAGCCGCCAATGCAGGAAAACCACCGAAAACGGATCGAAAACGACCGCAACATCCCAAATCGACAAGCAAGACGTCACCGGACAAACGAAAAATTCAGCGACACCCCGCGGCAGTTGACAACTGAAGAACGAGCCTCGAAAAACCACGCACTGGTCTACTATATATTTAGTCCTCAGCCCCACTGCACCGGTTCCTGCGTCGTTCCTCCTGCTGACTTGGTCGAGTCGGTGGTGCTACTCACCTCACCTGGTCTGGCCGCCTCCTTTGCACCACCTACCCGAAACAAGCATCCATTCTCGGGGAGTGGGTCGCAAACCGAGCTTTGCGTGTGGTGCGACTCGGGCGGTGCGTGTCTAGCAACCAGAGAGCTCACACTCACTGGAAGGTCTTTCGCTTGCCCATACGTTCGAACTGCGCCACCATACTGCACGTCCGCGCCGCGAGGTCGCGCGTCTTGTCGATCACCTGGCGGTGCACCGAGTTCTGCGGCATACCCATGACAATGCGTCCGTCCTGAGAGTCGATCTTAGCGTCGAGGCGAGCGTTACGGATCAGGTTCACGATCCACTTCTCCGCCTCGCCATCCTCCTGCATCGCCAGCTTGGACGACAGCGCCTTCATGTCGATTGTGCGGTGCACACGGCAGTACATCTCGAAGATGGCCAGACGAGCGGCCTCCATGAAGTCCGTCGAGTTCTTCTCGTACAGGAAGAAGTCGCTGGCCAGCACCACCTCGCACTCGCGCAGCTTCTCCTGGGCGGACTCGAAGTCGAAGTTGACGAACAGGCAGTCGACAAAGTCCACGATCGGGTCGTGGTAGCCCTTGTCGTCCACGCGCAGCACACGCAGCAGGTCCTTGATCAGGTTACGGCGACGCTTGTGTAGGATGACACCGGCGCACAGGTAGCGCAGGAGCCAGGGGCGTTGCTCTGAATGGCCTCCACGCAGCGAGACTGCAGCATGAAGTCCACGATGGCGTCACGGCCCTCCTCGTGCCACGCAAACACGAACAGCGACCAGTGCAGCAGCCACGTGCGCTGCTGGAGCTGCTCCACGGGGCTCATGATGGTCTGTAGAAAAGAAACAGCAATCATCAGCGAAAAGCGTTCAAACTAACGGGTACAGGGACCTTTGCAGCAACGTACGCTGCTCTCAATGACGTCGCTGATACGGGAGATGTCCGCCAGAGCGTCGTCCCATCGGAAGATGAGGATCTCCGCAGCCAGCTTGCCCCACAGAGCGTTCAGGTACTGCTCGGACGAGTTGGGGATCAACACTCCGTAGTACGTGAGGTACGTGAGGCAGTCCTGGTAGTTTCCGCACTCGTACTGCAGCTTGGCGTACTTGTACAGACCGTCCAGCACAGCCGGCGTGATCTGTGAATTAACAAAAAGTAACAAATAAACAAAATGAGGATTTCGAACTGTCAAATGAGGTGCCGAAAAAGCCTCAACCAACGTACGCCCTCGTTCTGCTCCAAGTGGCTGGCGTTGAGCAGGTTCTCGCTCTGCAGCTGCATGATCTTCTCCTCGTCCTCAATGAGCTCCAGCATGGGGCCGCACTCGCTCTTGGCGAAGCTCAGCGCGTCCAGGATCTCTCCGCGACGCGCCTCGAACTCCTCCGGGACGTCCTCCGTGTTGTGCAGCGTCTGGTGGATCTCCACAGCAAAGTCCGCCATGTTCGTGGGCTTGAGCAGCGCCAGCTTGGCCGCCATGAGCTGCTCCTCGTCGTACAGCTCGCTGCTCGACAGGAAGTCGATGAGCGGGAACATGAAGTGCAGGTCCATGAAGGGCGCCAGGCGGTTCGTCAGGTCGAACTTGGCATCAGGCGGCACGCTCACGCCGGCGTCCGTCTCCTCGTGGCTGCTCATGGTGCTGTAGGGGCTCTAGGGGAGGGCGGCAGGTCTTCTCGGGACCGTGGTGGCTCGCGGGAATGAGTGGCGATGGCAGGGGAATGACGATTGGTGTGGTGTACGCACTGAGTAACATTCGCGCAACGTCTGCTAATTGATGTGAACCACACGAACGCCCTTCGGAAACCGATACCATAAAGTCGCGAACAGTTTAGACAACCAACGGTACTTTTGAATTTGGCGCCTTACTTCTGGACGTTCCAGTAGCGCTGCACGAAGTCGCCGATGCCCGGGCGGATGCGCTGCTGGTCGTCGAGGACGGTATCTACTTGCGCAGTGACTAGAGAGACATCTGGCAGGGAGAACGGGTTAGTTCGAGGCTGGTGGGGACGAGACGAAGGCGGCCGACTCACCTGGGAAATGCCGGAAGACGTTCTGGAGCCCTTCGCAGGCGCTGAGCATGGTGACGAAATAAATGTTCTTAGCTGGAATATTCCGGTCGTGAACGAGGTGGCGCAGCACCGAGCACGCGCGCTCTCCAGCAGCGCTCTCGACGTCGAGGAGCAGCACGAACTGGCGGGGGTGGACGGGCGGAAGCTGTGCGAAAATGCGTTGAGATGACTCGTTACTGTTTGTCTTCTCGTCGGTGGAGACGATGCCTGTTGGTGACTCCGGACTGATGTCGGAAAAGGCTCGGAGAAGCACCATACATGTGTCCTTGTCCTCCATGGAGACGGCGCAAAGTCGCACGCGTCCAGCGCCTTCATGGTGTGGCACAGGTCGCCGTACGAGTTCGTGAGCTCTTCCTCGTCGTGAGGCAAGCAGGTCAGCACCTCCTCAATCAAAAGACGCGCTAAACGCGTGGCTCGCTGTTGAAAGATGGCTGTGCTGATGCGTTCATTTCGCAGTGTCGCGACCAAGTTCCGGCACGGGTGTGAGTAGGCAGAAGCCTCGTACACATGGAACTGCTTGGATACAGCGGGGCCGTCCACCGACATTTCATGGTCAGTCGTTCGATCACGTGGTCGCAAGTTGACTTCGTCTTGCAAAAGATTGCGGCGCCGAGCTTGGTTATGGTCTTGTCGGGACTCCCGACTCGGGAGACTTGTATCTGAACCCCTGGCCACCGCAGGAAGTTCTGCTGATGTGGCTCGTTCTGCCGTGGCTGGTTTGGTGTTGAGGTTTGAGCATGCTCGTCGATCGAACTAGCAGAAGCAGACAAGCCAATAGGTCTCGTTGGTGGTTCTGCTGTCGCCTGCGCTGGCGTCGACGCTACAGATGCTCGCTGATGACTCGCTTTCTTACGCGACTTCTTCGGGTGGGTAGCGGTGGGATCGCGAACGTCGCGGGTGAGCACCTCCCACCGGTTCTTGTAGAGGTTGCAGATCGCAGCGCGGCTGACGTTGAACTCCTTAGCCAGCTCCGCCTGCTTCTCACCACCGTCGATCCGTGCAATGATTTCTTTGCGTGCACCCTCACTCAGGTATCTTGACGTGCGCTCACGGCGTGGAGTTGTCGGTGACAGCTCGCCAGTGAAGTATTCAGGACCTGGTGACTACCTGCTTGGTGTATCGCCGCCTTGAGAGGACGAGCTCGATGACAACCTGAATTTCTCGAAAGATCTTGGTTGGGCGATGCATTCTTCTTGAGCCAAGTCAAACCTGTTCAACGGCGGAAATAACGCCAAATCAGCGCACTCCTCTGTAAACAACTTCCTCTTGTGCAGCTTGCTTTCAAAGTGGCGTGTCAGCGCCGAGATAGTGACCTCGATGTTGGTACCTGGGGTCGGCTGCAAGTAAGACGACAGTCCAGGAAGCGCGGGTGGGGATGGCTCCATTCGCCACAAGTTTCTTTGGCGGCACGGCGTAAATTGAAAAGTGAGCAGCCTCTGTGTCCTCCTCTTTTTCGCGTATTGTGGCCCAGTCTTGTAGAACACGAGTCCTGAGAAGGGGCTCGCTGTGCAGGTTAACCATCCGCTGTTTACTAAAGGTTGGTGTCGGCTCCGTTCGTTCCCTCGGTCTCTTCTCGCAGCGAGCACGCTTTGATGCGTGCGCACTGCGCAAAAGAGTCAACACTTCCTTCTCCTTTTGTGCATGAAGTGACCGCTGTAGTGCTGGCACGTTTCTGCAGGCGAGGTCCGATCTGTCTCAAAGGCAAAAAGACCAGTCGACGTTCATCAGCGCCACACCTTGATGCCGGTGGTTGAAGTTGTTAATTGACTGCGCTGCAAACGTACACAATCGCTGCACCATTTATCTTGCACTTGATTAGCTGTTGGTCACATGTGAAAGTTAACAACATCTCATTGGTTTGGTCAGTCGTGAAGCGCCCTCGCCCAGGCTCCGCTCAACACGCGGCAGAAAATTTCGGTTCAACTTGTTAGTTGTATTTCCAGGCAGCAGCAGTAAAAGTTGTGGTCGTCCAGCCCTCCTTTCGCTGCTGCACGGTCGTTGCCTTACAGGCGTGCCTGGTGCTGCAGCAGCAGGAGGTCCGCAAACGGCTGCAGCTTCATGGCCATCTTGAGGTTTCCTTGCAAGCGCAGCTTGCGGATCAGCGCCTGCTGCAATCTCAGCCGACCCGCCGCCAAGTCCAGGAAATCTTGCTCGTTTATGTGAATCTGTAGATCCGGGGCCAAGCGTGGGTTGCGACCTTCCAGCAACGTGCCCTTGCCATGTATCAGCGAGATGGTCCAAACCTCCTTGTTGATGTGCCATTCGAGCACGCCCGAGATCTGCTTGCTGAGCGACGCGCCCTTCTCCTGCAGCGTCACTCGGAGCCGGTCGAACACCTCCGCGCACTCGCTCGATCGGGCCGTCGTCAGCGACTTTGGTGGGGCTGTGGCGTTCCGCATCATGGGCTCGAACGAGTCCTGCGTGGATGTCGGGTGGGTCACGCGGCTGAAGTCCACCACGTCGCGCCACTGCTCAGCCACGAGCTCCGGCGTGAATTGCTTCGGGTCTGTGGGGAAGCCGACGCCGTGCGTGCGTTGCAGACGCAGTGCACCCACCCATCCTCCTCCCAGCTCAAACAGCTCGCCATTGTCCTTACACGAGTTGTGGCACAGGTACACGATGATCGGCGACGTGAGCTCCGGCGTCAATTTGGTGTAGATGTCATCGGGCCACACCGGCTGCGTGAGTCGAGTGCCGGCCACAGGAGACACGGCATTCACAGCGATATTGTGCTTGACACCTGTATATAATTCACAGAGACAACCACAAAGCACCAACACTCGTGTAAGTAGCCGGTAAGTGTAAGTAGCCGTTTGCTAGGCAGACCTTCTCGGTTGAGCGCCACAGTGAAGCCCACGAGCCCCATTTTCATGGCGGCGTAGTTGGCCTGGCCAAAGTTGCCGTAGAGTCCGGCGCCAGACACGCAGTTGAGGATGCGGCCGTGCTTCTGCTGGCGCATGATGGGCCACGCAGCTTGCGTCACGATGAACGTGCCCAGCAGACTCGAGCGGTACACGTCGTCCCTGCAGCAGCACCAGTCAAGTCTACATCTACAAATTTAACCTCTCTCGCACTATGCTTTTACCAGCTTTGCTGCGTCATTTTGCGGAACGATCCGTCGCGGATAACCGTGGCGTTCTGCAGTAAAAAGAAAAGTCAATAAATAGACCATCACTCCTTTTCCGCATTCTGAGTGCGCACAAAGTTGCAGTTGCACATACATTGATCAAGATGTCCACGCGCTTGAAGTTTGCCATCGCCGTCTTGACGATCTCGGTGCCGTCCGTGACGCTGTGGTGGTCACCCACTGCCACGCCCCCTCGGCTGCGGATGGAGTTCACCACGTCCTCAACCAGCGACCGGTCCGCGTCGTTGTCGTTCACCACCACGCGCACTCCTCGCGCCGCCAGAGCCTCCGCCCACGCGCGGCCCAACCCGCGGCCCGCGCCCGTCACGATCGCCACCTGCGCCGAGTCTCCAGTCCCGAACGACAGCATCCGTTTGTTTGACTTTTGCGAAACAAGTTGAAGATTGCGACGAGTGGTACAGTTGCGATTCTCAAACTAAACAACATCCGATATGTCCGGTAATCATTTATCAGAATAAATCTAGTCTCACGTTACGTAAACTAATTGATCGAATTGGCAAGGGTATGTTATTGCGAGAAATACTTTTTCAGGTACACGTCAACTATGTACAATTCGGTGGCACTAGCGGTCTGTGCGTTTGAATGTGCCTTGGCGGGAAGAGCTATTTGTGTCATTTGACCAACTGCCGAAGCGATGGCGGCGGCGCTGATCCACGCCGAGTTCGGGGACGACTGCGACCTGTACGAGGTGTTTGGGCTGGAGCGCTCGGCCAGCGACAAGGAACTCACACGCGCGTACCGCAAACTGGCGCTGAAATACGTAGGTCTCGCTATAAGATTCGCAGTTTGCAGCAGCTTTCGTTCTCTCGAACTGACAGTTGAAATGCCTTGCAGCATCCAGACAAGCAGCGAGGCGATGAAGCCTCGCGCGCCAAGGCGACGGCCAAGTTCCAAGCAGTGAGCGCCATCCACTCGGTCCTGAGCGACAAGGAGGCGCGCGCCGTGTACGACGAGTCGGGATCGATCCTGTCGGACGACCACGATGACAAGTCCCCGTCGTACCAGATGTGGACGAAATACTTCGCCCGTGTCTTCCCCAAGGTGACAACGGAGGACATCAAGAGGTTCGAGGGCGAGTACCGTCACTCGGACGAGGAGAGACGCGACGTGCTGGTGGCCTTCGTCAAGTACGAGGGCGAGATGCAGCACATTCTGGACTCGATCATGTTGTCCACGGACGACGACGAAGAGCGTTTTGCAGAGATGGTCCAGACGGCTATCAAGGAGAAGGCGGTGAAAGCCTTCCCGACGTGGCGCGAGTACGTGAAGGAGCAGTCCAAGAAGAAGAAAAGGAAAGCGACGCCCGCGGAGGAGAAGCGCAAACAAGCGAAACGCGACAAGGAAGCGCGCGAGGCTGAAGAGCTCTTTGCCAAGATTCGTGGCAACCAACAGAAGCGGGGGAGGGTTCCGGTAGCACTGCGCTCAGTACGGAAAGGTGAGACCGTGCTTGTCTAGTTGCGCCAGATGGAGATGGAGCTCGAAGGCCACTCACTGACAACGCGCGATTTGTTGTGAGTAGGAAACGCGGGTTCGACTCGCTACTGGGCAGTTTGGAGGCCAAATATGCTGACAAGGGCAAGAAGAAGACGCGCAAGTCGACCCGCACCTCTGTTGAGCCCGATGAAGAAGAATTCGTGGCCGCGCAGAAGCGGCTGAAGCGCAGCAGGAAGAAATAAGAGGAAGAGCTGGTGATAGTTGCACGTCATGTGCACTTTCAAGCTTCAAATTAAAGGACTTTCGTTGCGGTTCCTAGCTGCGCTACATGAATTGCGTTTTATAGATGACGAGCTATCCCTTGAACTCAGCAAAGGCCGTCGCGGTGGGGGTTCCCGGGGCAGCAGTCTCGCTCACTTCAACAGCAACGGGAATTGGCTCCCCGCCCTCCATCGAGACACTCAGGTACTCGCTGTTCGCTTCCCCGCACGATGGTTCGTAGTCCGTGTAGAGTAACAACGCGTCTTCCTCGCGCGAGACTACGTGTTCATCGTAGTCACGTGCTTGGTAGTCCACGTGCACGAACGCGCGCTCCACTTCGTCCAGTTTCTCAACCTTAAACTGCATTTGCAGAGCGATATCATGCGCCAACTTGACTGACATTTCACCCGGTACAACCACCTCCAGCTCCACGAGGTACTTGGATCCGAAGTGGTAAGCTCGCACAATGTCGAGCTCCATGGACGGATGGTGGCGGCGACAGAGCTCCTTTACTTCATCGATGAACTCTTCATTGGCGCACACCCCGACAAGCTGCGTGATCTGCTCCCAGGCCATTTTGCCCCAGGCGACCATGATGTACAAGAAGATGATTATGGCACCCGCCGGATCCACATACCAAGCTTTCGGCTGAACAGCAGCGACGATGTAGGCCGCCACCGCGAACGAGTTGCTGAGTGTGTCGTTGAGGTTGTCCTGGTGAATGGCCTCAACTGCAGCCGAGACGGTCGTCTTGAGGATCCAACCCGAGTAGAACATGAGACCAATCTTAACGATCACGGCGGTGACAGCAATTGCGATGGCCGCAGCTGAGAGGTTCGGCGCCTCTGGTTCACCCGATGAGAAGCCGTCAATGAGCTTCATGGTCGCTTCATAAATGAAGACGATAGACACAAGGACCATGACACTGGCGGCGACGATAATGGCGACAGGCTCGAAACGCGACGTGCCTGCCGGGTACTTGGCGTAGTCCTGCTTCTTGCCGGAGCGAGTGCCGGCGTACCACAACAGTCCCTGGACGAAGAGATCCACCATGTTCTCCACGAGGGCGGAGATGAGAGCGAGCGAGTTGCTAGCAATGGCCACCGAGGTCATGACCATGACGATGATGATGTTGGTACACAGGAGGCCTTGAGCACGACGGCCACGTGATCCAGCGGCTCCTCGCCACGCAGCACGCGCTGCAACATGCCGAACTGCGCGCGCAGCGCGTTCTGCGGTCTCGGAGACATCGATCGAGCACTCGGACTCTGCATTGCTCCGGCTGCTGAACAAATTGGCAATGAAGCTTGGGTCGGCTTGTCGCCTTCGGAGACTTTTGACAATGGCACCGCTGGCTCGGATCGCGCGCCGGTTAATCGACAAGCCGCTGCTCTGCTTAACGAGCGCGTGGCCTTCTCAATCCCGTCCCGCGGTGGTGAATCTGTCCGAGAGTGATCGCAGAAGTGGCCAGGTTCTGGTCGGTGCGCCGACTCTAAGCAACGGATTGAACTTGGATGTGCTGTCCGTATTTCCGCAATCATTCCGCTGCACGTTGTGCGGAATGACCAACATCTTCGCCTCCACGAAAGAATGAGGAGTGTAGTCCTACTGCTGTGGGGCTTTTCACCGCTTGCCGCCAGCTCTCCCTGATCTCGATGGCTTATCAGTATTGTGCTTCCCGTCCAAATTTGCCGTTTTTGGCCTATTGGTGGAACCGGGCCAATACAAAGTCTCAGTCATTTGCGAAAGGCCAAGTCTCGTCCATGTAAAGTACGACACCGTACTTAGTGTGATGACATAGTCAATCGAAGTGCTTTCCAAATTTGGTGGATTGCCTGCGTGATTGATTCAATGAACCGCGCATGGAAATTTTGAGTAAGTCTTAGAACGCACAATACATGTATTCATATATATATATATGTGTGTACCTTTAGAGCGAAGGTGCTGACTGATGTTGAAGTGAACACATTTTGTGGACCAATCATAGTACCGGCTCAGTGTCAAGCACAACCTGGTTCAATGAGTGCTTCCACCTAGAGCCGACCGACCTGGACACGGACTCCAGCTAATGTCGCCAGCCCGGGTACAGCATGAGAGTGGTCGGTTCCCATTCTGAAGGAGACGCGGAGACGCAGCCAGACAATTCACGACGATGGATGAAGATGGCAAGTACACGTTGTCGTGGTTTCGCAGAATCAGACTTTCTCAGAAAACCACTATCCAGCTGCTGTCATATCTGAAAAAGTGACGATCCACAAGCGCCAACAAGAATGAGCGCCTTCTTCGAGCAGAAGGTCAAGACGCCGGTCATGAAGCTGCTCAAGTCTGGCGGTATACTGTCTTGTGTCTGCCCCCTCTCCCTCCCTCTTCTCCTCCGTTTCTCACTCCCTCGTCTCGTCCACAGCGTCGCCCAGCAGCATCGCACTCGCCATGGCCTTCGGCGTCTCCGGCGGCCTCTTCCCCGTCCCTGGCGTCACCTCCGTGCCCGTCATGGCCGCCATCTTCCTCTTCCGCCTCAACCCCGTGGCCGCCATGCTCACCAACTACCTCGTCACGCCGCTTAACCTCGCGTCTCTGCCCGTCTTCATGTCCGTCTCTCCATCCGTAGAATTGTTTCTAGACTGTAGACTCTGATATCTCACTTTGACTTGATGCGCAGCTACTACGGCAACTTGATCTTCGGAGGAGGAGAGGGAGGCGACGAGTTCGCCATTGGCAGCTTCATGGAGGACGTCAAGAAGGACACGATCAACACGCTGCTGAACTTCCGCTTCACGCTGCTAAACGCCATCTACCTGTGGCTGCTCGTCATGCCCGTACTCACCCTTGTCATCTACGGAGTGCTCACGCCAGTGCTGCGCCGTGTCATGCCCAAGAGCAAGAACGAGGAAAAGCACGCCTAAAAAGGTACCTTTGTCTGCACTTTGAGGCTGAAGGACGATGGATTGTTTTGTTTCTCACTCTTTAAGTCTTGATACTCCTTGAAGTTTCTGATACTCTGCTCCAGTACTTCATTCACGCGCTCACACACTCGGTCTCCGAGGAAGGGGCTCCGCTTCGCAATGCCTGCAGTCAACCATTCATAGTCAGTTGTGCTCTCACAAAGCTTAGACATTAGATACCGTACCTCGGCCAGACTGCAGACAGAAGACAAGACACTAGCGTCAGCTACATGGACTCGTGGCTTGTCAATTGCTTTGGACGTACCAAAAGAAAGGGTTGAACTGCTTGACTTTCACCCCACTCGCATCCTCCGACAGTGCAAGCTTCACACCTCGAGCCGGCAGCCATTTTTCAGTCATGACGTCCACGGGCGCACCAAGTTTGTTGGCGATTTTCTTGGTGAGACCTGCGAGAATTCGGCATGCCGGTGAATTCGACAGGATTTGTGCTGGGAGAGCGGCGCCGGTGCTTTCCAGGTACCCGTTAGCACACTGAAAGACCATGACAATAGGAGGGACACCACGCTCGGTTAGTCCGACATTGGCCCAGTCGGAGCCGTGACGGGTAAGTGTTCTTAGACACAATTTCCACGTCTGATTTTCGTTATCTGTACAAGAACAAAAAACCCGTCAACTGAGTGAGGTGTATCCCGCTATCTCGATAGAGGTGGGGCTTACCATAGTTCGACAAGCGCTGAAAGCGAATTCGCTTCGCTGAAAGGAAGACTCGCTGGTCTTCTTCACCGCGTCGAGTTCGATTGAGCACCGGTTTGTTCCAGTTTCCCTCCATCTCCACAGTGAACTCCATCGCTCGTGCGCCACTACGACGCATCGTCCACACGTACTCGAACGAGTTGTCTCCGTGCAGAACTACCTGCGCCTTACTGCCGTCACCTTCTGAACCAACTTCAGTCGCAGTGGATGTTGAAGAAGGAGACGATGGTTGTGCGATTGACTGTACCGACATCGCAGACTTTAGTGGAGGAGTCTTCTCACTTGTGCCGTCTTCTTGATGTGACGTAGTTGCAGTTTGAGTCGTGTAAACTCCAGGAAGGGAAGCATAGATCGACTCCTTTGGTGAAGAACTCCCGATCTGCTTCCAGCTGACACGCTCGTCCGCGGCTCGCAGTAAAACTTCCATCGCAAACTCCACCCGAGACTTCAAGTGCTCCACCTCCTGCTTCGCTAACATGCTAAGAGGTGAGAGATCAATCTCCTTGACCCAGTGTAGCTGTTTGGTCTTGTAGTGCGTTCCCCGAATGCCCAGCAGAAATAGACGAGCATTTTGGTGAAACGGAGCCCAGTACATGGCTAATGAAATGGAGAGCGACGGTGATGATAGAGATGATAGCTACGCCAATGCTTATCTAGACGACGATGATGCACTGGAAAGCGAAGATGCAGAACTGGCCGAGATGCTCGCCAAAGTCCAGTCCATCCAGCAGGTCGAAGGACGTCTCCAATCGACAGAGTCACGTGTGCCTTCCGCCCTCCAAGATGTTCAAGTGGATTCAATAGCGAAAGGGTCGACAACGTCTTCGCCAAGAGGGTCGATACTCTCCGACTCAAAGAAATTGCAGCCACTTGGAAAATCTCAATCGACTACATCGGCTACTGGTGCTTACAAAAGCGTAGACGGCATCACAACGGTCTCGCGAAGTGCGCTGAATGCTAGAAACGCTGGTACGGGCACCTTGCTAGGAGTCAAGAAAGGTGTCATCTACGAACAGAAACTACTGCAAGCTGTGAAGACAACGGACACAATCGAGAAACTCAGACAAAAGGCAGTAGCCGCCCCACCTGGTAAGAATTTTGCTTTACCTTACGTTACCTGAGAAGAGAATGCAAACTAAACGTATTCATTATGTTTCAGCAACGCTTAAAGTACGTGGTGAGAGATCAATTTTTTATGCTGTGATTTTTTCAGGGTGCGTCCTCTCTCCTTCTGATTGTTTGTCGTCAAAAAATGTTTTAGAAACGAATTGAGACTTTGTCAGCACCACCGAAGAAGTCTACAGGCCGCAAGTTCGCCACTGACGATGAGGAGCAGCATTGTCGTTTTCAGCCACGCAAAAGTGCGGCTAAAAGCGCTAAATCTTCAGATGATTTTGAAAGCACCGGTGAATCCGGACACGGTTTCATTTCTCGAATGGAAGCTGCAGAAAGGAATCGTCAAAAAGTGAGTAGAGCTGAAGGGATCACGGGCGGATACTGCTGCTCACACTTTAATTGGTGTTGGTTTTAGAAATTCGAATTGAGTCGAGGTGAAAATGACTACGACGCACGTCTGGTAAGCTACGCTTGTTTAGTGCTATCGTCCGCATTTCGTATACTCAACCTGCATACACGTTTCCTGTTTACATAAAGGACAAGAAATCATGTCCAAGGTGTACGATGCCTCAATCGTATTCGGAATTTCGGGACAACAAGAAAAAATGTCAAATGTGTGGAGTGGAATTTCGCTTCTTGAACGCTTGGGGCGATGTCGAGCAAAGCTTCACGTCCAGGATGGCTGAAGCCTCACGCACCCAAGCAGAGAGAAAGGAACAAATTTATGCTCGGATGGCAGCTGAGGAAACTAACCGACTCAAGATGAACAAAAGCGCAAAACAGTTGCAGTATGAAAAGAATATTGCGATGAAGCACAACAAACGAACCTTTCTCGACCGCAACTACAAACCAAATGGTGACACGAAAACCAAGAAGGCGCAGCTAGAACTGGTGGCAAAGCGCAAGGCTAGCCAGACATCGGGGCATGAATAAATTATAGCACACAAATGCGAGTGTTATCTGCTGCTGCTTCGAAGTATTCATTTGTACACTACTTCTTTTGCCGATAAACATCCCTGTGCAGATGCAGTTTTTAGTAAGAAAAACTTGCAGATAAAGCGCTAGCAACACACTTACTTGGCTCGAACAAGAGTTGAAGATCCCAGTGAAGCAGCAGTTGTGCATCCCGGAGCTGTGAATGACGTGCGTGAGTAAGCCTGCAATTCAGACGAGTTGTGTGAATTTTGCATAGCAACATAGGAGCCACTACACAGCACGAACCGGTCGAATCGCCTTGTACGAGTAGCACTCCATCGGCAGAATTGGAACAGGTGGTTGTTTCCATACAGGAAGCTTAGTTCTGCTCCTACCGGCGTGATGGTTAGCTTCCGCTGGTTCCGCTTGAGGTGAAGACGGCTCCGTTCGGTCAGGACGGCTCAGGACCTCTCGTGCGCTCAATGGCTCGTCCGAATCTGACGACGAGTCCACCTCTTGGTTTTGATGACATGCTGACTTGTTGCTATCAAAACTTGAGTGAGGGGTATCTGCCGTGTGTGGAGGTATGGACACCTCCACTCTGAACTCTTCTGTCTCGAAAGCAGGCTACGTAACTGTTAGATTAACTCATGAGAACCCAACTTTGTAATCGAAGAGTACTCACGTCGTTATGCTGGGACAGAGATGACGAAGACGGCTGCTTGCTCAATCCCTTAGCAACACGATCGAGTTCCCTCAATTGTCGCTTATGCCTTTGAAGACCTTGTTCATACTCTTCTTGCTCCTGGCTGCGGAATAGATCGTTTCAGGTAAGTTTCGCATCCACTTTCAAACTTTTAAGAGCAACAAATTGTGGACTGTCCTCGTACCGCTTTTGGTTTTCTGCTTGCTGCTTCATCCGGCGCAAACGAACAGTTGTTTCCAGCCGCAGTTTTCTCTCCAGCATCTTTTGATATTCATCAATATCTTTTCGCAACTCGGGAGTGCTTTGCCGCTCATCACTGTCGCTGGAAATTGTAAGTTGGGTTGATCTAGAATCAAACACCACGTCAGTTGACCTGAAATCGGCATCGACATTCGCTGCACGTACGTTTGCAGTCGCTCGATAGTTTTCCGTCGGAATGCGTGTACTTTGACTGATTCTGGTTCCAACCCAGGTGCAGAACGTGGCGGAATCTCGTGCGTTTTCTCCTCTCTCTTCATCCGAATTCGTTCCTTCGCTTGGCGTCTACTCTGCTGCGCTCTCCTGATCTTTTCCCCGCACTGTTCTGCTGCAATTACCGCCTCCGACTGCTGTTGTTCCACTGTTCGACGCGTTTGCTGCTGCTCCAACTGGTTCGTTCTCGCAACTCGAGCCCTCGCTCGCTCTTGCGCCTGTTGGACCCTCTCCACTCCCTTCTCCTTCATCTTCACCTGCTCTTTCAGCCTTTGGGCTCCCCTGTATATTCTTCAGTCTCTCTCCACTCTCTTTTGCAGAGTCTTTGCGCTTTGCCATCGCAATTAACGGCAGCTTCAGACTGTGAGCGTGGGTCGCCTCGTTCTCCGGCGCTGCTTGACCGTTCAGCGCCATTTCTTCACCCCTCCCCTCCCCGCTTCATCCCCAACAACAACAGCCATCAACGCTGGCATTTGCAGCTCCCTGGCCGCCAAGCACAGCCTCCTCGCGCGCTGCAGCAGCTCGTCCTCCATGCTCCAAAAGGCAACTTCAACAATCGTCTGTGATTGGTCCGCGAAAGGCGCCGTTACACTTTTCCTTTTCAGCCAATCACCGCGCAGTGTCGCCCGCAGGAGAACACGTCGCGTCATTCGCCATTTGGACCTGTAGGGCGCAGATCGAACGGAGACCATGGCAGAACCGGAGCCCGTCAGCGCGGCCGAGCAGCTGCGCCAGGAGCGCAAGAGGCTCACGCTGCTGCGCCGCCCCATGAGCACGCTCTACCACTTCGGCGTCGTGTTCCTGCGCTTCCTCAAGTGGCTCCTGCTGGCCGTGCAGCGCAGCGCCGCCACGCGCTTCGTGCTGCTCCCGCTGCTGCTGCTGTGGCTCGTGGCCTCCAGCCGCGACGGCGCGCACCGCCAGCTGCTGGACGAGTTCAACGCGAGCGTCCAGTTCGTCACGTGGTGGGTGGGGCTGGGCGTGCTCTCGAGCGTGGGGCTGGGCACCGGCATGCACTCGGGCATCCTCTTCCTCTTCCCGCATATCTTCCTCGTCGTGCAAGGAGCGCAGGAGTGCAGGTCGCTGGACTTTGACAGCCGCCACCACATGTGGTTCCACCCGTTCGAGGCCAATTGCCAGGACATCCCCCAAGTCTCCACTGTCACCTTCGCGGCCATCTTCTGGAAGGTCTTTCTGCCCTGCATGCTCTGGGGGCAGGCACCGCTGCGGGGAGATCCGCCCTACGCGCTCAGCCGCGCCGCCAAGCTCGCGGGCCAGCGCAACGAAGAGTTCGAGGAGATCGCCGAGTCCAAGTCCCAGTACAACCTCATGAACGGCATGAAGGACTGGATGATCCGCTTCTTGGAGAAGCACGGCTTCTGGGGCGTGCTGCTCATGTCGGCGTGGCCCAACATGGCCTTCGACCTGTGCGGCATCTGCTGCGGACACTTCCTCATGCCCTTCTGGACGTTCTTCGGCGCCACGCTCATCGGCAAGGCACTCATCAAGGTGAACCTGCAAGCCGCGTTCTTCATCACCATCTTCACGGACGCGCATCTCAAGCGCGTGGAGGCCATTATTGGACAGATCACACCGGAGCAGTGGGGCTTGGCTCCCGGGTCAGCGAGTTCCTGCTGGAATGTCGCGAGAAGTTCCACTCAGCACAGTTGAAGGCGGTGGCGGAGCACGCGGGCACGGCGGCGGCTTCTAGCGGCAGTTTGGTGTCGCAGTTGGGCTCGTTGGTTATGGTGGCGTTCATTGGGTACTTTGCCATTTCGTGCATTGAGCAGTTCGCCCAGCAACACGCAGCCGAGGAAGACGAGAAGAAGCTCAAGAAGCAAAAGTAGGTGCTGACCCTCTACTGTTCCAGCATACATACAACCTTTACGGCTTGGAAGCAGAGAGGAAGGAAAGAGATTATCATTCTCTCTTTGCTCTCGCACCCAAGCTCGAAGAGGCCAGATTAGGTTGGGAAGAGCAAGCCCAGCAGCTCGGCCCAGGCACTTGCATATTGATCTTTGATTCTTCCTTCAGTATTAATCGCTTCAGAATAGAGAGCATTGAAAAATGTCGAGGTCACGTTCGAGTACATGCATAGTTCACGCCTTAGTGCTGGTCGCTTTCAGCTTCACGTCTGCTCGCTGCAGCTCTTCCAGTCTCAGTTTCTCAGACTGAGCCAACACTGAATCGCCATTCTGTTGAACATGCAAGAACAAGTGAACAAACGTTCTCCTCTTTATTAGGTTTGTCAAAGACACACTTACCTTCAACGCGATGATGTCCTCTCTGTAGCGTACATCCGAAGGAAGCGGATCTTCAACGGGGTTGTGCTCAAACGCAGGTTCAGATTCCACGTGCCAATATCTGTCGCCAATTTATAGTCGAAATTAGTTACTTTTCTTCTCGAATTCTCGTTTGCAAATTCTTTTCACTTACGTCTTGCTGTCGAACTGAAGGTGTGACAGCCACGAACCATTCACAGTCGCCACCGCGTGCTTGGCAGATTTCTGTGTAGTAAAATATAAAACAATTCATATCAAAAGTTAGTACGGAATGATCCTCGGAAGCTGTTCTGTAGTGCCATTTCTCACCTTTGCTGGGTAGATGCAGCCCTTGATGTCATCGCTTTGTGACTTTTTCAGGAAGGTGTTGTTAGCGTCGAAATGGAGTTCACCTACGAGGCGGTTGGTCACATCCTCAAACCGAGACGAGCCCACCATTTCCACGACGCGGTCGCCGAACAAAATGCCACTCATCTTGATCTGCGGCATCGTGTACGTGATGACTCCACCATCGTGGAAAGTTACTGTCACGGTTCCGATTTGGTGGTTGGCTAGCGAGCTTCGAGTCGACACAGACTCGAACTCGTACACGCCGGACAAACTGTACAGCCCCTTGGGCCCCACAACAGTAAACGCAGTCTTGACAGGATGGTGACTCACGTGCTCCATGAACACCTGCGTACCATCGGCGTACGTTGCTTCGTAGGTTTCGCCCAGTATGGGGTTGAACGGTTTGAGTTGCCCCACACAAAAGTGGAGTCCTCCCGTGACAAATGCCATGACAAACTTCATCCGCTCAATTGGGTCCGCACCACTTAGCGCTGCCTTCTTGAGTACCGTCGGAGCATAGTTCCAGCCATTTGCCACACGCTCCAGTAGCGAACACGGCTCAAAGATGCGAATAGGGAGCGACACTCGCAAATCGAGCTTGCCCGAAAGAAGCTGCGAGCCGACCTGCATCATGACATCCTTGAAAACGCCCTGTTGTTTCTTGAGCGTCTCTCGGTCCTGGAAGATCAGTCCGCCACGCTTATTTTGCTTGAAGTTGGTCATCCACTGCATTCGGTCTTTTATCTGTAGTTGTGCCCACGAATCCTGTGCACTGAGCCCCGGACGTGGCGGAGTGCTTTCAGTTGTCGATTTTGCACTTGTGAGCTCGGTAGCAGCTTTCTGAGCTTCGCGGGAGGTGACAGAGCTGTGAGGAATGACGTTGTCGATCTGCAGGTTCACTGTTGACAGCACGAGGCCTTCGTTACCAATCTCACGTGTCGACATCTTGGTAGAGTTGATACAGTGGATCGCCGAGTTGGTCGGTGCACTGAAAATTGTGAAGTGTCGTCTCCAAAACTTGGCTTCTCACTCTGAACAACGTGCGGGTGGCCCACGACCACACCAGAAGAAACGAGTCCACTGGTGGCGGATATTCCTGGCGATCACCGCTCTCATGCTGTCTCGTTCTGACTCCAATGGCGTTGGCATTAGGCGTCGTGGACGCACAGGCACTCGCTATTCTTGGGAAACACTCCTGTCGCCTTGCCCAACGTAACAAATTGCTGCGCGAGCCATACCTTCTTCTTGTCAGGTGTTTTCGGTCCTTGAAAGTTAGGTCCGGACGATGAACCTAATTTCTGGCGGAGACGCCACCTCAAAACTTGGATATGATCCCGGCCAGCCATTTTACTTGCCTGAACGAGAAAATAAATTATTCTCCGTACGGGTAGTGCTGTTGTTGGTCAAAAGTTGATGTTCATTGGGACACCATCTCCCCAGGTTCAGTGATCTACTTGCATTTTCACTCTACTGCTCGTCGGTCAACTTGGGCGCGTACTCGGCGATAAGTGCTGTGAGTGCATCGTACGTGTAGAGCGAGGAGCTGTGACCGTCACTCCATGTGACTGCGAACGCATAGTTACCCTAAAAATACAGCTCAATTAGTACAACAAGCAAGAGGAAGCAATATTTCAACATACCTTCCGCTCGACTGCTGTGGGGTGAATATCGTCGGGAATGGTAGCCGGGTCCAAAATCTGTAATACAGATCGGGTGAGATCATTCGAAAGACTGAGAAAAAGTAAGAAATGAATAATATACCTGTTCTCCACTGAACTCGTCGATGCATTGAGCACACCGGCAACTGAAAGAACAAGAAAATAAACACGTCAGTTAAGGATACGAGCAACGATGGATGGCTAGTTTTCACTGACCGTGCTCGAAGATCGGCTGGGTGGAGTACAGCTTCCTTTGCATCGTTCACACTGTACAGTCGAAGGACAATTCCTCGGATCTTGTCGTAAAGTAGCTCCGGCGCCAGGCGCACATTGTGCTTTAATACCACCAGCTCCTTTGCAACCTAGAAACAACAGACTATTGTGAGTCCACGACACGAGTCAAGTTTACCAGGAAACGTCGTACTGTGAACGCCAGCGAGTCGTAAGTTTTCTCTTGTTCCTGAGATAATCCAGACAGAACGAAAGGACTGCAACACAGAACAGGATATTAGTCAGCCCTTCTAGCACGCTTTCAGTAGTTGGCCGCATTATTACACACCGTCCAGAGTCGCCAGACTCGCTAAACTGCTGCGAGATTGGCAGCTTGAAGACGTGTTTCATGTTGTACTTGTCCACAAGTTCCTGAGTGTGCCCTGGGCCTATTCATTAAGTTTGATTGTCAGCGAGTCCGTCAAATTTACGCCCAACTTTACAGCAGCCAGCCTACCAAACGGATAATGTCGTTCTCCATGGGAACAGTCGAAGTAAGACATATTCTCCACAACCGCAGCCGTTTTCACCTGAATATTACAACATCATTGTCAGCATTCTCACCTAGCGCAACCAACTTAGGACTGCATCCGTGCCGCACCTTTAAATCTTCAAACATCGAAATGCCTTTCTCTACGTCGACGAAGCTGTGTGCGTGCATTCAACGTCAGTCTTAGCCCAGCGCAAATATCAACCATTTGAAATACCTAAGTCGCTGTGGAGTTGTCACGACAACTGCAGCAGAAATCGCCATTTGCTGCGAGAGCGAGATCTGAATATCTCCCGTTCCAGGCGGCATATCCACAACCAAATAGTCAAGGTCGCCCCATTCCGTGCCCAGGACGAGCTGATCAATGAGCTTGGAGACCATCGCACCACGCATCACAGCAGCTCCAACGCCTGCTCACCAATGAAATAATAAAAGAAGTGAATAGCTAGGTATCATAACCTATGAGCACGCGAGTGGGTCTTACCTCCAGCACCTGGCGCAGCCTTCTGGTTGACAAAGCCGAATGACATGCACTTGACGCCCTCGTAGTCCACTGGCTCCACAAAGTTTTTCACCTTTTTCGACTGGCGAATCTTGTAGTCTTGAGGCGAGATCATCGTGGGCAAACTCGGTCCGTAAATGTCCGCGTCCAGGATCCCAACTCGCGCGCCACGTTTGGCCAGACTGAAGGCCAAATTCACAGCCACCGTCGACTTGCCCACTCCGCCTTTGCAGCTGGAAACGGCAATGATGTCGGACACATGAGCGAGCGACGAGAAGCGACCGGCGCGCGGGTTACGCGGCCGCGACTTTGTGACCTCAAAGTCCGTCGTTTTGACCCACTCGAGGTCCTTCACTGCAGTCTCCGCGTCCTTCTGCCACTGCAAATGGCAATGCAAAAGGATGTTAGAACGGAACGTGAGGTGGAGAACGTTCCAGCGTCTGTCACCTGCTGCGCCAAGTCCATGAGCGCCGGCGATGGCGTCTCGATCTTGCACGACACTCGTCCGTCATCGGGCGTGACGCGCAGGTCCTGCAGCATTGTAATCGTAGCGTTAGAGGCCAGTGTGTCATTGCGTGTCAACCTCCTCTCTCGCACCTTGACGCGGCCCAGAGACACGATGTCGCCCAGCCCCAAGCCGTCCGAGACGCCGCGAAGCTGCTCGAGAACTTGCGTCTCCAGCTGCGCCGCCTGGCGCGTCGACAGCGCGCGCATCGAGCGGCGCGCCACCAGCGACGAGCGAGCTCCCAGCCGCAGCATTTTTGCAATTGAGTGTCACGGTATCAATGTAGCCATTTCGCACTGGACCAAGAGTTACGTGGAATACGGTACTGGTGTACCCATGTTGCGAAACGACGCGATGCCTGAACATGGCTACATTTTGTGCGCAATTCCTGTCTTTGAATGGGCATGGAGGTGCGTGGACGGAGGGCGATGCGGAGGCGTTCGTGGGAATTAATTGGTTGGTGTGTTGCTTTGAGTAGGATGAGGCGGAGGTGGAGGCGCTGCTGAAACAGATTGCGCTGGCCAAGCAGAAGGAACTGCGACTGCGAGTCGAGAAGAAGCGGATCCGGGACGAGCTGGGGCAGCTGCAAGCGGTAGGCTACGAGATATACTAGTATCATGTATTTGTACTGGTTGGCACAGCGATGTTGATGATGGTCGCAATTGCATTGATGAGGACAGGGAACACTGTGGTCGCGCGAGGAGCAGACGCAGAAGCAGCTACTGGAAGTGAGGCGAGCGAAGGAGCAGCTGGAGGCACAGAAGACGGTGGAGGAGGAGAAGCTCAACAAGTTAACTGACAGTCTGAAGGAGCAAGTATGATAAATCACTGGGAGAAGCTGCTGTAATTGTTGGGTGATAATGAGTTTGTGTTTTACACTAGGAGCTCAAGTTTCGCAAGGCCATCCACGCCAAACCCAGTCCGTTCCAGCAAGCGGCCACGTCTGTGGTATCTACCGGACCAAATGCACCTCAAGCAATTGAAAGATCGAACCAAAACGAGAATGCAAACACATTTGCCCAGTCGATTGACAGCCGAACAGCTCCACCGTCTCCACCAGGTTCGTACTGCAATGTTTTCCTATGTATTAATCGTATCCCTCTCTTAAAGAGTATTTTGTCGTTGCACCGCAGCTCGGTCAGCTGAGAATGGCTGTGGCTTAGTTAATAACCACGAAACGAGTACACAACAACCTGACGCATTGCAGCGCCTCATCCGCAACATTAACTGCGACGAACAGGAAAAACGGGTTGAGAGGCTACAGGCTGAACTGGACAAAGCAAACTCGCGACGTCGCGAGGTTGACTTTCACATGACACCGGCAGGACGTACCAGTATTGCATCGGACGATTTATCGAGCTCTAACGATGGAAATGGTCGGTCGAAATCAAAATCGCCAGGTAGAGACCGCATTCATTTGTGCAAATCTATACCAGCTAACCAATTCTCTAATGCTTTAGAATCCCAGACGCAGGAAGGCAGACAAATGGCAGCCGCCAGAAAAGCTGTAAACAAGTTAATCCACCTCACGCCTCTGGAAGGACCTGCTTTGGATGTGAAGGTCACCGCCCAACCTGAAGAGCATATTTTAATGTCGACGACACAACCTGCGGCCCCTACAGCTCCACATCCAGTGTATTCCCCGCAGTTTATTGCACAAAGTTATCCTCAGAGCTACCCGGTACCCATACCGCCCTATCCAGTGTTCGTGCCCCCGATTTCTCCGGTTAACCCGTACGGATTCAGCTTTTCATCACCTCATTTTCCTGGTTGTCCGTACCCAGCCACATCGCCTTGGCTTTCACCGGGTGCAATGTTTCCTTACCAAATCGGAAGTATTCCTGTGACTCATCAATCTTCAATACCTGCTCTTCGGCATCAAGAAGAAGAGATTCATCGATTGGAGCGGGAATTGGAAATGCACCGTATTGCCAACGAGCAACAGGCTGAAGCAAAGGAGTTCGCTTCGCTGCAGGGGCGTCTTCAGGAACTACAGGTAAGTAGCTATATTCAAAGCATTGTATCACGTACTTTTACATGTAGTACTAATCGATGTCAAAGTAGAGCAAGATCTCGACACTGACAGCCCCAGAAACGCCTTCGGCAGTTTTCAACGATGAAGTTGAAATCAAAGGTGATTCAACTCTCAACAGTCTGAAGGTAAGGCACGAATATGAACAATTTAACCAGCGTTGGCATACTAACATGTCATCATTGATATAGATACATCATCTTGAGAGTCTGACCAAGGTCCGAAATGAGCGAGATCTTCTGGAGGAGCAAGAAAAGGTAAATCGTGGTGATGCGGTGATAAACATGGTTCTACCTCGTTGTTAATTTCGATGTGGTGCATGTTAGCTGGAAGAGTTAAAGGAGATTATTCAGCGACGAAAGGAGGAGAAAAAGCGTGAACTTGATCACGAAGATTGGGTCGCGAAGCAAAAACGAGAGCTGGTTGCTTTTCGACTGCAGCGCGCAATGCAGCAGGATAATACGAAGTCGAATGAGCAGCTTACAGATTTCCAGGTGGAATCTTCAGAGCTATATAAACCCGAAAATGGTTTTGTACTCTTCTGGGACTATGCTGCTGGAGTACCCACTACTGCGGGTGATCTACAAGTGAGAAATAATTCCATGCTACGTCGTGACTTCATTGCTGACATGTTTACCTGTGTTCAGATTACCTATGCTGTTTTTGAGGGGAAACTGATCCGCACGCCTTTCAAAGTTGTTTCTGCAAAAGAGTCCAAAACAATGGGCCCCCAACACAAGTTATGCATGCTTCTCTCCTCAAGTCATGTGAAGAAATTATCAGCGGTCTCAGATCTGCGTGTAATCATGGAGGTACGATAACACTGGTGAACGGTTAATACTGTTATCGAGCTGATTCGCTTCTGAGCAGGTAGCTACCACAGGCGGACCTCATATTCCAACGAGTTTAGGCTGGACAGCATTGAACATCTTCAAGCTGCAGAGTGAAGGAGAATTGGCATTTGCTTGCGGATACTTCAAGCTTCCAGTGAAGCAGTCTACCATGCCTGACCCATCAAAGACATTGGTTCTTCCACCATCGACGAGTGACTGCGGGGAGATGAGGATACATATACGACTAATGCAAGGTGAACGCGTAGAAGAAGCTTCCCGGCTGGTGGTGGACCCAGAGCTTCATGCAGGTAACACACACACACCTTCTGATTCGAGTTGCCCATTTAATGCGTTCAATTGTGTATTTATTCGCAGCACGATATCAACTACCAGACACTGGTAAGACTTCACTGTCTACACCACAGCCTAGAGGAAATATGAGTCGTCGATCTTCTCTCCAGGGCTGGACGACTCCCAATGACAAGGCTGCTCCGACTCCTCTTCTTGGCGATCGGATGTTAACTTCATCCTCCGCATCTGGTGAATGGCTCTCCGAACCAGCACCGCCAACTCTTCTCAACAAACAGGATTTTCTGGATGTCGACCGCTTACGATTGCTTTCATCAGCGTCTTCACGGCCATCAATTACTCGTCCACATTTGAAAATTCCATTTACTGGTGACAGACTAGGCACCCGGATGCCTCCTTTTCGTGAGGATAGTAGTGCGGAGGCAGATGAACCTTGGATCCGCGTTGACAAGACTCTCGAACTTCAAAGGAATTTGCTGACTGGGAACACATTCCAACCAGGCGATGGTTTCAATGTGTATATCGATGGTGGTCGAGGTTTTCCCGATAGTGTCACCATTTCCAAAGTCACAATTGCAGCTCTTCACGCAGATCGGACCCAGGTCGTCGCTGAGAACGGATTCGGGTTCGCTTCTGTGGTATTAGATGCTTTCGACCCAACTTTCGATGCGGTACGTATGACTGCCAAAGCTGCATGTGTATGTGTATATGTACTCATACTTCGTTGCTTCGGAATTCTGCCCAGTATGTGGAATACCGTCAAAATAGTTTTAACCCGACGCTGACGCTGATCATTCGAGTTGACACCGTCGAGCTTGTTTCCAAGCGCCCAGCGATCTTGGGATACTCTGCATTTCCAGTGTTTTTGGATGTCGAAACTCGTGATCAACCGAACCGCCCAAGTATTCCTCAGTTCATTTTGAACGAAGGAGGGTTTCAGCTGCCACTGCATTCGCAGATTCAACCTCCCGATGCAATCCAACCACTGAGTGCGAAGGCATGCGAGGAATTCCCTCGAATACCCTGCGCTACCGTCCTACTGCGAATTGTGCGAGCAAAATTGGTAAGGAGATTTCAATATTTGGAGAGTTCGAGTCTAACTGCAATTTCGGCAGGCAGAAGACGGATCGGCGTTGCTTGTGCGCAAGAATTTCCCACCACACGAGTGGCAGGCAAAGGGTTTACTAGTACCAGCCTCACCGTATTCCGACCGGTTTTATGAATCTCTGCGCTGCGTTCCGTCCAGTATCGAAGAGAAAGTTTACTCTACTAGGGTGGGTATCGTATGGCCTGTTCCAACGTAGGATTCAACTGACTCTTGTATTATTGCTCTATCTGTAGCACAAGAGCCGCAGACCAAAGACTGTAGCTGTGTGTCTCCAGCAAATGTCACTCAGCACCACTGAAGCACGTGAATTGCTCAAGGTTTGTGCTCATCCTGTTCTTGCTAAAATATGTTTTCCGGGATCTGACTTCCAGACATGGTGCACTAGGTAAAACCTCCAAACTACGTTGATCTCACGTCCGCCCTCCGCTACGAGCCAACGATCGGATTTCGAGTTGCAGTGGATGCTTTACACAACGTCAAAGCAAAGGGAGCGTCGTTCTTCAAAGTCCTCTTTTCGGTGTATCCACCTGGATCATTCTACCAAGCGATCCGGCTAACCGGGGACGTTTACTTCACCACGACGATGGACTGGACGAGCGCACAGACATCACCAGAGTTTAGAGACGGGTACATGGTACGTTTCCCTAAAATCATGGTGAAGTGCTTCGTAATTCTAGTGGAACTACGTTTTCTCTAGACCTTGCGGGGTTCCCCAATCGACCCACTTCTCGTGATACTCTTCGATGTCCAAAGCGTGACGCGACACCCGAAAACCGGTGCAATCTCGTCACAGCAGTACGGATGGACATTTCTCCCTGTACTCGCCAACTCCCGTACAATTGGCACATGTTCCATTCAACTCCCGCTTTTCCAAGGAGAAGTCAATCTGGTACGCTGGTAAAATGTTGGGGGCGATGGTCACTTCTAACACATGGATTTACAAACGCAGAGCGCATTGAAAGCAGCAAATGGTGGACTGAGAGCTCTGGTGGACGACATTGGGAACGGTAAAGTGAAACAGTTGGTGCCAGTAGCTGAGGAAGGTGCATCGCTCTTTGTTCGACTTCAAGACCCGCAACTCCCTCATTTGTCGTCTCTGCCGATCGTAAGTGCATCCAATGTCGTGTTATCTTCCTCTCGCCTAACTCTCTCCACTCTTTCACGAAGGCCAACTCGAGTGTGTCCAAGATGATCCCACCTCGATTAAACGCCAAGTACACGTACGACAGCGTCAAGGTTGCAGCTATGAAGAAGAAGAACCCACTCAGCAGACTTCTACCCGCAAACGCCCCTGTCCAGCAGTTCGAGAAGGAGACGAACCAAGCTTTTGCTCAGGAAATGGGCATTCACCACCTCCTCTTCTAAAAGCTGAAGCGTCGGGAGACTCTTCACCACTGAAAATGGATCGCTCCGACAAGCAAAAGAAGCCCAAGCCTCGCGCTCGCTTTCGTCTGCCCCAGCTTCGCACCAAGAAGACGCCACTGCAGCTCGAAGACTTCGATGATGTGCGCTACAAAATGGAGATCGTGCGACTGGGGGACGACGCCGACGACGCGACCGAAGACCGAATGGAACTGCTCGAGTCCTTTCTCCTCGTTCTCTTCTGCCTGCTGCTGCTCGGAGGTTGCGTGGCTGTGGGCTTCGCCACGCACCTGATCGAGTACTCGCGGGCAGTGCTGAGCTGGCTTTTGCCCATGCTGATTCTGCCGCTCGTGTGGCTCGCCGCGCTCACTGCATGGGAACGCCGCGCTATCGGCATGCAAAGCAAAATCGCAACGCAGTAGCCCAGCGGAACTCCTAACCAAATGGGTACGTTGCCATTCGTCTACAGCACTTTTGTAGCCATTGTACAAGATACGTGTAATATTTCCGAATATTTCCTCCAATATCCTTCTATCGTCAAAAACAACCCTCAATATTATTGTCAAAAACAATACACAATACTATTGTAAAAAACAACACAATATTACTCCGTTTTGCGTCATTAATTAGCAGCGATGGCGGTGATCACGTTCACGCCGCTGTACGGCGTGCACTCGAGCGCGCCCTGCTGCGCGTACCTGCTGGAGGTGGACGACGTGTGCATCCTGCTGGACTGCGGCTGGACGGACGAGTTCGACGTGGAACTGCTCAAGCCGCTGCAGCGCGTGGTGGACCGCGTGGACCTCGTGCTCGTGTCGCACTTGGACTTGGCGCACATGGGCGCGCTGCCCTACGCGATGGGCAAGCTGGGGCTCAACGCGCCCGTGTACGGCACGCTGCCCGTGCACCGCATGGGCCAGATCGCGCTCTACGACCACTTCCAGGCCAAGACGAAGCACGACAGCGACTTCTCGCTCTTCTCGCTGGACGACGTCGACCTCGTGTTCGAGCGGTTCAAGCAGCTGAAATACTCGGAGAAGCTCACGCTCACGAGCAGCGGAGAAGGGATCGTCATCACGCCGCACGTGGCCGGCCACTTGATTGGCGGCGCCTTGTGGCGCATCATGAAGGAGACGGACGACATCATCTACGCGGTGGACTACAACCACCGGTCGGAGCACGTGCTGCAGAAGACCATCTTGGACTCCTTCACGTGAGTGCTATAAAGTAGCTACTGAGAGGGGCCTGGATGCTGATGGGGGATGCTGTTTGTGCTGACTGTAGACGCCCGACGCTGCTCATTACCGACTCGATGAACCTTCATGCAGAGCAGCCCAAGCTCAAGGACCGTGATAGCAAGGTGAGCTGCAACATTTGAGGGAGGGTTGAGTTTTTTTTGCTGATGTGAATTGAATTGGTAGATTATGATGGAGATCCTGAAGACGGTCAGAAAGGGAGGAAACGTGTTGATCCCAACGGATAGCTCCGGTCGGGTGCTCGAGTTGATGCGCGTGCTGGATCAGTACTGGATCCAGAACAAGTAAGCGATAGACGCCTGCAAGAGGCTCGGTGTTGCCTGTCTAAATGATTTGTCCTTGTTAAATCACAGGCTACGCGACCCGATCGCATTGCTTCACGATATGAGCTACTACACGCCCAAGGCCGCACAGGCCATGCTAGAGTGGTGCAATGACCGCATCGCGAAAAACTTCGACGTGGGTCGTCAGAACCCATTCCAATTCTCGTACGTGCCTGTACGTGTTGGTAAATGATCTGGCATCTCTGACTCATGTTGCACGTTAGACATATTCATTTGGTTCACACATTGGAGGAACTGGATGCTCTGCCCAGCCCAAAGGTATGTTTAGGCTGAGTTCCTTCTTGCCTGAGAAAGAAAGCAAAGCTGATCATGATGACCATGTCGTGTTCCATTCAGGTCGTGTTGGCTACGTCGCCGAGTCTAGAGTGCGGCTTCTCGAAGGATATCTTCATTCGCTGGGCACCTGACCCCCGCAACAGCATCATCTTCACTTCGACGACCCCAGAGACGTCATTTGCATCTCGTGTACTGAAGCTTTCGAAGGACCCGTCCGCCGCGAAGGCCATTTCGTGCACAGTGACGACAAAGGTCTTTTGGAGGGAGCCGAGCTTGCGCTGCACGAAGTGAAAGAGCGGAAAAGGCTTCGAACGGAGGCCGAAAACAAGGCGAAGGAAATCGAGGAGGCAGCGATGGAAGATATGATGATGGGAATCGAAGACTTCGAATCCGAGTCAGAAGAAGAGGAGACCACACAGCAAGAAGGTGTGCCAGAGACCATAGTGCTGTGTATTATTGCCTATCTCTGTGACTGACATTGTTTTGTCTGTCCAGTTCAACTCCGAGGCACGTTCAAGGTTGGGTTGGGACAATTCGCTTCGGTTCGATATCCGATGTTCTTTGCCGTAGAACCTAAGCTTGAGTGGGACGAATATGGAGAGGTACGCAGGTCTTTACGGTAGTGTGCTGCTTCGTACTCGCCATTGACTAACGCATTGATTTTGTTGCATTTTACGCCGACACAGATAATTAACCCTGACGACTTCAAGGATGCTACCCTGCTGGCGAACCGCCAAGCTCGCCGCAACATCATTGAAGATGCCGACGGTGACGAGGACATGGAGAAGGCCGATCAAGACGCTGCTGTCGAGACTCGTCCGACCAAGACGGTCACTAACGAAGTCACTGTCAATGTAATAGCTCTAGGATGCAGTCGCTTACGCTGTGTTTACTCGGCACTAACTCCTCTAATCGCTGTGTAGATCGCCGCCCGGATCACGCAAGTGGACTTTGACGGTATTGCAGACGGCCGAGCGATTCGACACTGTTTGGGTAACGTAAAGCCTCGCAAGCTCATCCTGGTTCACGGCACGGAGACGACGACGAACGAGCTGAAGCAGTTTGTCGAGACGTCCATCCCGATGTGCGAAGCCGTTTTCACCCCGAATGTGATGGAGTGTATCGATATCGAGTCGGACACGAACGTGTACAAGTTGTCGGTGAAGGAGTCGCTGTACACGTCTGCCGTCTTCCGGAAGGTGCGTCAGCGATGGGCTCTTGCTCGATGTTGCAACAGCTACTGATTCGTTTTGTTTTTGTGCTGACAGGTCGGTGGCCACGAAGTTGCGTACGTGACCGGCCAGCTTGCACTGCCAGAGAACAGTTCTGTGCCGGTGCTGCAGCCTCTGAACGAGAACGGTGGGCTGACGACGCACGAACCGATCCTGCTGAGTGACGGCAAGATGAAGCTGGACGTGATGAAGCAGGTGCTGGGCAAGGCTGGCTTCCAGGCCAAGTTCCGTGGCGGTATGTTGGTGTGCAACGACGGTGTGGTGCTCAAGCGTGCAATGAACAACGAGATCGTGATGGAAGGCACGCTGTCGAGGAACTACTACCGGATCCGAGCGCTGCTGTACGAGCAGTTCACTTTGGTGTAGTTGCCTTTTTGCCGCATTTCGAAACACGACGTTGCATAATGTGCCCAACCCGACGCCACGAATTGCCTTTACTTGTTCTTTGTATTGATTCAAGTCGTCGTATTTTGAAATATGTAAATACCTTTCTCTTCCTATACAGGTTAAAACTCGATATGGCTACGCCGTTGTAAAACCAAGCTTCTCCTGTTCAAAGAAGGCTGTCATACTTCATACAGACCGACCCCTGTCCAACCTGCGGCTTGTGTGGCCCAGCACATTTCAAGGTTGGCGAAGGATGTTGGCGCTCCAGCGGCACGCGGCGCGATCCAGCGCTCCCCACGCGGCTCGTTTCTCGGCGGCGGCTGCTCAGGAGGCCTCGAACGTCGTGCAGCTGGTGGTGCGCGAAGGCGAAGGATCGCGCGCGTCTCGCCGCCTGCGCAAACAGGGATTTCTGCCGGGCGTTCTGTACGGCGAGGGCGAGGACGGCCGGGACGAGCGCGTGCTCGTGTCGTACGCGACGCGCAGCTTCGAGCGGATGCACCGCAAGCTCTGGACGTCCGTGGAGAACCAGGTGTTCCAGGTGCAGCTGGGCGACCAAGCGCCCGTCAAGGCCTACATGCGGGACGTGCAGCTGCACCCGTGACGGACGTGCCCGTGGCCGTCAACTTCCTCCGATTCAAGCCGGGACGGACTGTGTCCATCCCCATCACGTACCTCAACGAGGAAGGAAGCCCCGGGCTCAAGCGTGGAGGCTACATCAACCACATCCACCACTCGCTCGAGTGCTCCATCTTCACGGACGACATCCCCACGACGCTGCAGATCGACGTGAACGGCCTGCACGTGGGGGACAAAGTGTACCTCGAGTCCATCACGTTCCCGGAAGGAGTGGTGCCGAGCGTCCCGGAGGGGTCGCTGGTCGCCAAGATCGCTGGTCGTCGTGGCCTCATCCCGCGCGTGGAGGCCGTGGCGGAGGAAGTGGTGGAGCAGAAGGAGGAGGAGGACGACGACGAGGAGTTCGACGACTGGAACGACATTTTCTAGGTCTTTTGCAACAGGCAGAAGGCGGCAAAGGGGGACGCTGGTCGTCTTCTCTGGTGATCGACCTTCTGCAGTTAAATAGAGCTCTCGGTTTTCCCATTCTGCTTTGGATTGCACCATGGTGCATTTAGCGTTTAGTGCCTTACTCCTCTGCTGCAGCTCTGGGCTTGAAGAAGGACGCACTATCGGGCAGTGGCCTCTTGTCCTTCTCCTGGTCCTTTTTGGCTTTGGTCTCTGCAGCGTCTGCCCGCGTCGGCTTGACGTCCAGGAAGTCTTCACGGAGCCAGTCGAGCGACGCGGTGGTCTGGATGGTGCGCGTCACGTCCGACGCCTTGATCTGCCGCATGTTGCGGTACAGGGCCTGCTCGTAGCTCTTGGTGCCCAAGAACTGCGCAAAGAGCTCCGAGGCCTTGGAGATGGCAATTAATGCGTCCTTGGAGATCTTGCCGATGTCCGGGTCGCTCTGCACGATCTTCCGCACCCGCGCCAACGGGTACACGCAGGCGGTCGCGTCCTTCGTCGCCTTCTGCTGGGCGCTTGGCTCGTCGTCCACTTGCGGGTTGTCCAGCAGCTCCTGCTGGTACCGCGCCTTGTCCTTGACCGCCACTTGCACGTACACGTCCTTCTGCTCGGGCGTGAGATCCTTCCACTGCTTGCTGATGATTTTCTGAATGCCGCCGATGCGCATGCCCACGTTCTCGTCCATCACCTGTCGCCGCCGCTCATTGCAGAAGTGCATGTACGAGCTCAGCGGCTTCTTGACGGTCATCGTTGTTGCCGCCAAAATAAAAGTGAGTACAGTGATTTAGACGTACGCGGTACTACCACACAAAAGTCTTCACCTGTACGTGTACTGTTTTGTTCTCCACACAACTGAACTCGACATCTAACGCGATGGGCGGCAGCGGTAGTAAGGGCGCGGAGGCGGCTGGCGGCAAGCGGCAGACGTCATCCGACGCCGTCTCCGTGAAGGACGAAGTGCTGGGGATGGTGCTGGATGGGTTCATGCTGTACACGATGTACCAGACGTCCAAGTACCTGTACAAAGTACGAGCGTGACACGAGCAGGACTTGGAATAGGAACTCACTGTGTTGTGGTCTGGGCAGCAATTGAAGCCCATGATGGACGACTGGAGCAAGGGCCAGGACAGCCAGAACAAGCTGCAGAACCGGCTGCAACGCTCGGGCCGCCGCGTCTTCAACACCAACTACTTCGAGAACGTCATCGCTGGGGACATTGTGGACCCGCAGGACATCGACGTGTCGTTCAACGACATCGGCGGCCTCGAGCGCCAGAAGCGCGACATCTACGACCTGGTGGTGCTGCCGCTCAAGAGCCCCGAGTTCTTCGCGTCTCGAGGCAAACTGCTCAGCGTCCCCAAGGGCATTTTACTCTACGGAAAGCCAGGCACGGGCAAGACCATGATGGCCAAGGCCATCGCCAAGGAGTCTGGTGCGTTCTTCATCGACCTCAAGATCAGCACCATCATGAGTAAGTGGTTCGGCGAGTCGCAGAAGCTCGTGAGAGCCGCCTTCTCGCTGGCGCGGAAACTGGCGCCGTGCATCATTTTCATTGATGAGGTGGACTCGTTCATGGGAAAGCGAGGCGGCGCGTCAGACCCGACGTTCTCGTCGATGAAAACGGTGCGCAGAAGTTGCAATGGCTGACAAGGCAGATCGGTTTCTGACTTGCTGTGTGTTGGCTTTTGTCTCTGTAGGAGTTTCTGGCGCTGTGGGATGGATTCACTGAAATGAGCAATGAGGAAGATGGCGGGTTTGGAGTCATTGTGATGGGCGCGACGAACCGTCCAGGTGATGTAGACCCGGCCTTCCTCCGACGCATGCCACGCACGTTTGAGATTGGATTGCCCAACAAACCGCAGCGTGAAAAGATTCTCCGACTGCAGCTCAAGACGGAGCGGGTGGACGACTATTTTGATTTTGCCCAGCTCGCCAGCGACACGATGTACTACAGCGGTAGCGATTTGAAGGAGTTGTGCCGCGCTGCCCTGATGATTCCGCTGCGAGAGCATATCGATAACTGCCGTGCAGCAGCAGAAGAAGCCGCGAAGAACAAGCCGGCTGATGGCGATAAGCCCCAGATTTACGATGAGGCTGCTGCGCCCGAGCCCCCTTCGATGCGCGCTCTCTCGATGGCTGATTTTGACGAGGCAAGAACCATGGTGCAGGCAACAGGTGCTGCGGCCTATGCGTACGAAAACTCGCAGGAGGAAGCGAAACCCTCTCGAACAGCATCTGGCCCCGGAATGTCCATTGACCCAGATATGTTCGCAGCTATCATGGCTGCGGGGTTGCAGAATTTGATGCAGCAGAGTCAGCAAAGCCGCAACTTTGAGCCACATTTCGAGTAGTTTTGAGGGAAGAGAGGTACCGACCATGTTAGATGAATACACGCTTCTTGAGAACGAGCTCCTTGTGCTGCGCTTGCGGGTCCACTTGGGCAATTCCGAGCAGGTTCGTTGACAAGGGGTGATAAATGCGAATGGGCTCGCCGCTGGTAAGCTCACTATAACAGCGGTTGTGCCCCACAAACTCGACATCACTTGAAGCGATTGTACTCGCACCGCCATGCAGCCAGTGTTGCGCAGTTTGTAGCGGTAGCTCTACGAAAGGGAGATGCTGCAGCATGCTCTCGATCGATTGAAGTGGGGACTCGCCTCCCTGTTAACACCATAAATTCAAAATGTCAAAGACTCATCATCAAAAGCTTGATGCTGCAGCAGCACGCACCTCTACTTTTGCTCGGACTTGGTCGAAGTCAAGGCTCTCGTCGATGGTGAAGGCCCCACTTCGCGTCCTCTCCAGCGCAGCGAGTGTTCCGCCCACACAAAAATCACCAGCAGGGTTCCGCAAATTGCACGTCGAATCCACGTGCTCCGGAGGTACGACCAACGCTTCGCCGCATTCGCGCGCGATCGATCGGATGTACGTGCCTCCTCCACAGACAACACGGACGTCCACCTGACGCCGTATGGCCAGCATTAGCCTTTCATTGGGCAGCACTTCAATGAGTGTTGCAACGCACCTCTGGGAAGTCTCCACGCGTGAACTTCTCCACCTCAATCCTCTCGATAAAGACCCTTCTCGCCTTGACGTCAAAGTCCTGCGTAAGCACCAAGCACCAGCCCCTGTCAGCTTCAGCACAGCCGTCCCCTGCACTTAACACTTGCCTTCTTCTGCCTTGCCAGCTTGTACAGCCTCACGCCGTCCTTCTTGATGGCGCTCACCCGTGGCGGCACTTGGTCGATTGCACCAACGAACCTGTCGCCATGCCATCCCAAGCGTCAGTTCTCTTCACCGTTAACACCAAAGTGCTCTCTTAGCCCACTGCTTCACCTCTGCAGCGTCGCGTGTGTCGCCTCCTCGTCGACCCACAGCGCCGGTCGCTCCGAGAGGATTTCGCCCGTGACGTCGTCCGAGTCGGTGGTGACGCCCAGGCGGAGCGTGCCTCGGTACTCCTTCCCGCTCGTGAGGAACTGCAGGAAGCGCGTGGCTCTGCCCACCGCCAGCGTGAGGACGCCCGTGGCCATGGGGTCCAGCGTTCCGCCGTGTCCCACCTGCCGCGTCTCAAACACCCGCCGCGCCAGCCCCACGCAGCGGTGCGACGTCAGCCCCGCAGGCTTGCGCACGTTCAGGAAGCCGACGGCCATGAGGAGTGATGGTGAGTATCACGTTTCACAGGGTTTTTAATTTGAAATAGGTACATTTGGTGTACGAACTGTGTGGACCAAGTAGTACACCACGCATGAAGGTGCTGAACGTGGCGGAGAAGCCGTCGGTGGCCAAGGAGATCGCCAACATCCTCTCGTCCGGCCGCTCGCAGCGTGTGTGTTTGTGCCCGTGTGTTGTTCTCTTATCGGTTGTCATTTCTAACGCTTTCTCTGTCTGTGTCTGTTGGCAGCGCGCCGGTCTGTCCAAGTACAATGCGCTCTTTGACTTCCCGTACCAGATCCGAGGGCAGCAGGTGCAGATGGTCATGACGTCCGTCATAGGGCACATGATGGAGCTAGACTTTGATTCCAGTGTCCGCAGCTGGCACTCGTGCGACCCCGTGGAGCTCTTCACGGCGCCCGTGACCAAGCGGATTCGCAGCGACGAGACGCAAAGAAGATCGAGAAGACGCTGCTGAAGGAGGCGAGGCAGAGTCAGTGGCTCGTGCTCTGGCTGGACTGCGACCGAGAGGGCGAGAACATCGCGTACGAGGTCAAGGCCATCTGCGAAAAGGCCAACAGGAGACTGCGCGTGCTCCGCGCACGGTTCTCAGCGCTCATCCCTCGGGATATTATCCACGCGGTGCAGAATCTAGCGGAGCCCAACGAGAAACTGTCGCTGGCTGTGGACGCGCGGTCGGAGATCGATCTGCGGATCGGGGCAGCCTTCACGCGGTTTCAGACGATGCGCATCCAGAGCAGATTCCCAGCGCTTAATCAGGAGAAGAATGTCATCAGCTACGGGCCGTGTCAGTTCCCGACGCTGGGCTTCGTGGTGGAACGCTTTCTCAAGATCCAGAATTTTGAACGAGAGGCGTTTTACTACATTAGCGTCACGCACCAGCAACATGACCAGCCGGACGCACCGACAACTACGTTCAAGTGGAAGCGCGGTCATCTTTTGACCGTATGGCGTGTTTGTGCATTTATGAATGCTTGGTGGAGAGCCAAACGGCAACGATCGAGTCTGTGGATAAACGACCTTCTTGGAAGCGGAAGCCCTTGCCGCTTACGACGGTAGAGCTACAAAAGCGGGCATCGCGATGGCTGCGGATCTCGTCCGAGGCCACCATGAAAGCAGCTGAAAGCTTGTATAATAAGGGTTTTATCAGCTACCCGCGTACGGAGACCAGCAAATTCAAAGAAGGCACGGACCTCATGAGCTTGGTCCGGCTGCACGAAAGCCACCAGCAGTGGGGAAACTACGTGACGCGGCAACTTCTTGACGGAGGAAAATACGAAGCTCCTCGCCATGGAAACTCCGACGACCAGGCACACCCTCCGATTCATCCGACCAAGAGCGTCGAGCCGAATAAACTTTCAGACCCGAATGAGAAGAAGGTGTACGAATTTGTCACTCTTCATTTTCTAGCGGGCTGCAGTCGAGACGCCAAGGGTAGCCAGACGAGCGTTGTGATGAGGATGCTGAGCGAGAGCTTCACAGCATCTGGGTTGATGGTGGAGGAGCGAAACTACTTGGATGTTTACAAGTACGAGAAATGGAACGCATCCGCAATTCCTGTTTATCAGCGTGGCGATGTATTCCGCCCATCGACGGTCGTAATGCTCTCGGGGAGACGAATCCGCCGCCACTTTTGTCGGAAGCTGATTTGATTGCAAAAATGGACTCGAACGGAATAGGTACAGATGCCACCATCGCTGAGCACATCAAGACCATTCTGAAGCGAGAGTATGCTATTAAGGTGAACAATGACACCCAGTTCAAACCTACAACACTCGGGCTGGCGCTGGTTTTGTCGTACGAGCACATGGGTTTGGAGTTGGCGAAACCAGTTCTTCGCGCAGCGGTACGTTTGGTAGACACAGTCTACCCTATCACTACTCAGCGTTCTCATCAGTTTTGCTTTGTGTGCGTTTAGATGGAGAACGACTGTAAAGCCATCTCGTTGGGGCAGAAAGATGTTCAACAAGTAGTGCGATCGTGCATGGATCAGGTCTGCACTGCTTGCATGAGTGTCGATCCCTGGTTTTGATACTGTTCGGTAGCTGACAATCTCTTTGATCTGTTTTCCCCCTCAGATGAAGAGTATTTTTCTGGAAGTGAAGCGGAGCGCAAGTGTCCTGGACCAGACCTTTTCAGAGCAATTTGGGCAGCCGACCAACAACAATACAGAGCCTCGCTTTCCACCTCCAAGACCTCGCGCACCAATAGACAGAGAACCACGTCCGGCACCTCACGGAGATGTGGGTTCTCGCGGTTCGAGCTCAGAGCGTGCAGCATTTGAAGTTCGCGAGGCGGGTTCAGATGATGCTGATGGTGGCCAAGATCAGCGGCGGAAACGCCAACGAACAGCATCACGACAGGACGTACCCCGCAGGCGCAAACCCGGCCACAGCCTACCCCAAGTGCGAACTCAGATGTACCTCGGTGCGAAGATCACGGTCTGCTCTGCGCAGAGCGAGAAGTGAGTCGCGACGGCCCTAACAAAGGCCGGATGTTCTACGTATGCCCGCTCCCCCAAAGCGAGCAATGTGACTTCTTTGCTTGGGTATCAGCCGATTCCAATCCAGGTCATGACGTTAAATGTCCTGGACACGATGAACCCTGCGCCGAGAGGACGGTCAAGAAGGAAGGACCGAACAAGGGAAGACAGTTTTACACGTGCCGACGCAGCCAGACCGACAGCTGCGGGTTTTCCTGTGGAAGGACGAGGCTACGGAGACACCCGGGGCGACGACTACGAGAGGTGCCGGTGCGCCTGGCGGTGCTGCACCAAGGTGCTCCGGACATGATTCTCTCTGCGTTCTACGCAAAACCAGGAAGGCAGGCCCGAACCTGAACCGCGAGTTTTACGCCTGCAGCTTCCAGGGGACAGAGAGCTGCGGCTACTTCGAGTGGAAGGACGAAATGGGGTCGCAGCAGCGGCAACGACCAGCGTCATCATCGGTGCCGCTGTCTGGAACTGGAGGAGGAGGAGACAACGCAGCGCCACTTTGCGAATGCGGCTCGCCCGGTGTCTTGCTCACATGCAAGAGCGGTGCGAACCAGGGGCGGAACTTCTACAAGTGTCCGAACCCGCAGGGGAACCAATGTGGTTTCTTCGAGTGGGGGTCATAGCGCCCCGATAGATTCAATAATAAAAATTGTACCAGCATCAACGCACATCATTGCACGACGCTAGAAGGAAGCGTGGCCCATTCCATTGGATGTCTCCATCATGGCCGCCACAACGGGCAGCATGGCAGCCATCCCTCGAGTCCTCGGCTTCTGCCTCTCACACTGGAAGAAAAAGGCCCCCAGCATGGCAACTTCGCTGTCTTGTTCGCTCGACATGCGCTTGGCGCAGAGCAAAAGGTCCTCCACAATGTCCACCTCGTCCTCTCTGCGAGCCTCCTGCTTGAGCGCCAGGTACTCCGAGAGCTGTTCCATGGGGTCTTTGAGCTCCAGAATCCTCTCCATGGCGTCGATCCGCAGCTGCACTCCGCGATCTGCTTCCTGCATCTCCTTCTCGAGGCTCCGAATGCGGTGCAAATAGTGCTGGCGCTCCAGCTCGCCCGATTCGACGGCGGCGAAGTGCTCTGCTTGGTCTTCTCCCCCGCGACTGGCTGGTACAGCTGCTCGCCGAACAACGCCTCGGCCTGACTCGTCTCTGCGATGTGGTGCTGGATCTGCGTCTCCAAGTCCACGGGCTCGCCCGCCACGAGGTCGTCGTCATACACGAAGTTCGGGTCCCCGCCAAGCTGCAGGAACGTGTCCATGTTTCAATTAAAATTGAATCCTCAATTGAATGACCTATTATTTAAAAAAATAGATAATTCAATTTCCCCAGTTTTAGAAAAATGGGGAAATCCTTTTACCGGTACGGAATTTTATGGAACTCGAAAAGGTTCGGGTCTACCGTATTAACAGGTAAAATCACCCCTGTTGAAAGCCACCAACAGAGGGACTAAATGAGGTGGCATCTAATAGCTTTGAGCAGCTATAGCTCGAAAACGGCTGCGAATTGGTCAAAACGGACTTCATTTTTGGATTCGTCGCGCGATTTTACCCCTTATATCTAAATGTCGATGTATGTTTTTACAGGTTTAGTGCTCCATATGGGAGCCGCAAACCTGGTATCATCAATTCTTACCAGTACAATAATTACCAACCTCTGGTACAAGGCCGTGCGCGTTGCGCCCGGGATGAGCTCTGAAATTCAAACGCTGTGTTTCGTTGCATCGGCTGATACCGAGTCGCGTATATTGTTCAATGGCGAAGAAAGCTTTGCTGTTTTCGCTATCTCTACTGTTTAAAACCCGCAACAAGTTCAAATTCAACTGGTTGATTGGTGCAAATCATATGATTGTTCTGTTGAGTGATGTCGCCAGTCGCATTCTTCTTCTAAAGCTTCGAGTCGACTCGTTTTTATAAGAGCTGCGTTGCTAGGAATGAAGTAGCTTAGGTACTGCATCGTGAGCGGCCCAGTGAGGAATAGTTGATCCAGTGTTCTGACACGAGTGACGGCCACGTAAAACGACGAGCGTTGGGGCATTTTTCGTGTGGAGTGACGCAATGGACCGATCTCGACAGTGAGACCTTGTCATTTCTCAGATGTCAATGAAAACGCAACCACTAACGGAACTTGGAACATCCGATGTTGAATGAACGATCAGGCAAGTCAATGCATATTCCACGTCTGTCACGAGCTCGTACAGGAACAACACCAGGAGACAAATCTTGGAATATTGAGTGCAACGGATCGTATCGTAGTAGTTTCATGAAGATGACTGCGGGTGGTTTGAGTGAATACAAATGTTGAGCTCCCCGTTCTTGCTTGTCCGAGTCGTGTCATTTTCGGCTTCTTGGAAGGAGAAAACGTGACCAATTGTACCATTTGCTAATCGTAGTGCTCGACTCACATTTCGAGTGCACTGTACAGGCATCCCGATGACCACGCCCAGAACGATTGTTACATTTCCCGTTTTATCATCTAGAAGGTGCGTTAGTGTCACCGATTTGGGGAAAGTCATCAAACTTCATCGGAAGACGACAAGAACTATTCATATTTGCATATCTAGTAGGCTATCTAGAGCGTTGGTTTCGAAACCAACCTTCTCGGAGCACGGCTCCTCGCCTCACTCTCTTAAAATCCATAACAAGCAGAGCAACCCCACTGAACCATCTTGTTGGAGCTTCTTCCGAATCCAACCTAGCTTCCTCGAACAACGCCAGTACAAGGAGCCACGCTACGAGAGGAAAGTCTGCTCTCGGAGTAAGTGCCACCATATTGCAACATAGTAGCCTTCGTCTCGAAGGAGCTACCGAGCAAGAATGAGCGACAGTGGAATGGGAGAAATCCCTTCGGGTACAGCCCAGCATGAGTCACCACTGACAGCCGAAGAAGTTCATGCGCTTCGATCGGTGTTGGTCAACGTTGAAGGAATCAAGACACAGCTGGCTAAAGTAAGCGGCGACCAAGTCGGCATCACAAGTGCGATGGCCGAATATGCGCTGAAAAGCGACGAGCAGCACCTCGCTAGTGCAAAACTTCTGAACGAGAACCAGATACTGTTGCAGAAGCTCGTCACACAACATCAAACCGTGACACAGCAGATACACGCGGAGATGACCAAGATCAACTCCCGGGCCAGCATTATCACGGCAGAGATCCAGCAAATAAAAAGCGAGACGAGTCTCGCCGTTGAGAACATCAACACGCTGAAAGACACTGTGAACAAGATCGAGCCGGGTACTCTAATCTTTGATACGGATGACCTCTATCCCGAATGGGATGTCACCGGACCGGCACCAGACCACTTCGACCAGTATGAGACCGCTACCTTGGAACGGCTCGTTGAAAAGTGTTTAAAACAGAAGGAGACGCCAATTACGGAGGCGAAGACGACGACGACATCGAAGTGTACGCCTTGAACATGATCATGTGGTACAGTGCGTACGGGCTGCACTTCACGCACCCACAAGTGAATGCACGCGTCGGGCAGTTGGTGATGAACCACACCAAGCGCAAGGCCAAACATTGGCTGTTGAGGGACTACAAGGGTCCCCGAACCTGGACGGCGATGATTAAGGGCATGCGCAGTCGGTTCGTTACGAAAGCTAAGGAAGAAGACCTGGTGGCCAGTTTTTTGACTGCAAACAAGGTGCCAAGTCACTCGACTCCTACATCGAAGAGTTTACTCGCCTCGGGAAGACGGAGAACGTGTCCGAGCACTACAAAATCATCCTCTTCAAAAAGGGACTAAAGTCAACCAAACTTCGAGAACTACTTCAAGTCCGCGAATTTGAAACACTAGAGGACCTGTTGGACGGTGCACGTGGCCTAAATCCAAAAGACAGCGAGTCCGACGCGACTAAGACGGCTAACAAGCCGGTCAAGAAGGCAATCGCGACACCAAACGAAGCGAAACCTCGTGGAAGAGGTGGTCAAAGGTGCTCGTCAACGCGCTGCTCAGAAATTGGGCATACAGCTGATCAATGTTAGGCGCGGCACCCGGAACTGAAGCCAAAGTGGCTGCAAAATCGCGAGCGCTCCAGTTATAACGCGGCTGTAGCGTCGGGAGAACCGGATACCTCGGGGACAGAGCAGAAACTATGGGACGTGCTGGCCTCGATACAATCGGACTTGTCGAAGATCAAGGCTGATTTAAACTAGCTGGTCCTGGGGATGGCATCCCAGGACCAACAACTGCCAACGATCACTTGGTGTCATGGATTTTTGACCCAGGTAAAGATTCCAACGCCAAGTACTTCACCGGAGCCGCCGCTACGGATACCGACTGGAGTAAGTACTTGGTGAAGGAAGTCGCGAGCGTGTACGGTAACCAGATTCAACGGGGATCGGCGTTTTTCGATGAAGGAGCAGATTTCTGTGGAGTTAGCGAGGCATTTCTAAAGCGAAATGGTCTGTTAGGACACGTGGTGGACGGAGGTCTCACTGAGCGCCATCTTCAGTTTTGCAAAGGCAGTTTGAGCACTAGGGGTCCAAACAATAACCTTCGCCTTAGAATTGACTAAGTTGAAGAGTGGAGCACTGATCTCAGCATAGTGTGCGCAAAACCTCTGCACGTACACGGTTGTTCCCAGGAATGACTGCAGGTCCTTAACCGTTTTCGGCACAGGCTGATGACTGCCACCTTATCAGGATCGCTCCGTACGCCGTCCACCCCAACGAAATCTCCGAGACAAGGGATCTCACGACTGCATATCGTCGATTTCGCCAGTTTGAGATATAGCTTTTGCTCCTGACACCGCTCAAAAACACGTTCAACAGCAGCCAAGTGGACGTTAACGTCCTCGTCTTTCGTAAAGACGTAGATATCGTCAAAATATGTGGCGACGCAGCCAGACAGGTCCTTGAAAATCTTCGTGACTATTCGGTTGAAAGTGGCTGGTGCGTTGCTCAGACCCATCGGGACAGCCAGATATTCAAATAATCCGTCTGGGGTTTGGAATGCCGTCAGCGGTATGTCGGATTCGCGCATTCTTATCTGGTAGTATCCCGAAAGCAGATCAAAGCAGCTATACCACCGACATCCAGCCATTCGATCGAAAATATCATCTTTCCGTGGCATTGGAGTAGATTGACGAGTTGTATGTTGGTTCATCGCCCGGTAGTCATGTACGATGCGCCAACCAACCGCCTTTTTAATACAGAATGTAGGGGCTCCATGGGGAGAGATGCTGGGTCGAATTAGTCCAGCTTCTAACATCTCCTTCAGCCATTCCCGCAACGTCCGTGTTTGTTCCGGACTAAGTCGCCATTGTGGTCGGAATATTGCTCCATGCCCTGGGGAAAGCTCCATCTCGTGCTCCCCGTGTACCGGCCTTCCTTTGGGCAACTTGGTACGGAAGATGGAGTCAAACTTTTGTATCAGGGGAATGCCGGATTATCTTGGAAATACTTTTTATCTGTCGTGGCTTGGCGCTCAGATTTCTCTCTCGTCTTCATGTTGACGTTGTGCATCTGATGCGCGAGCTGTTCCATTTCATCAATCTCCACAGCGGTAAAATTATCACCCCTTTTGAGCGCATTATACAGCACGTTGATGGTCTTTTGGGGCAGCACCACCATAAATTCGCACTGCTTCGTCTTCAAAAGCCGTTTTGCCTGCTTTCTCGTGATGTGGCAAGTCATGCCATGAATTTTGCTGATACGACGAGTTCTCTCTGAGCTCCCACGAAGGACGTTTAGTTTCGTGGGCTGTTGGGTGCGACGATTTCCGATCTTGAGCACTGGTGAGCGCGCTTCCAATGGGAGGTTTCGCCTTGCAGCTTTGTACGGTGGTTTTTTGCCGTGCCTTAAGACGAGTCCTACGTAGTCGTCGGCCGTGTACACTCGATCTGTTGACCAGTCGATGATCGGCTTCATCTTTCGTTTCCAAGGAACGCCCATCATGAAGTCACACTCGTTTGGGACGAAACGCACGTTGAAGTCGTAGTCAAACGAAGGCATCTCATCAACAAACACACTGAGAGAAGTAGTCTGGTTCGGGATACTCTCGCTCTACTTCCCGATTTTTCTCGCCCCTTCCGTATTCGGACTGATGCTTCTCAGTTTGCTATCGGTGGTGTCCTCTATCAAGTTGAATTTTCCCCAGGGGAGGTCGAGGGCAAAGCAGAGGTGTCGGAACGACAGTCGGTCGAGCGGCCAATAGCATTTACAGGTCGGAAGCTCACATCGGCAGAACTCAACTACCCCACCCACGAGCAAGAAATGTTGGCCATTATTCACTGCTTGAATATCTGGCGGGTGTATTTGATCGATGGGAGATGCACTGTGGAAACGGATCATCGATCACTCGAGAAAGTGCTCACACAAAGAGCATTAACCGCCGAATTTGTAGATGGTATGACCAACTGGCAGACTACCGAATCAAATTCTGCTACATTCCTGGGGTTACCAACACCGTGGCGGACGCGTTAAGCAGGCGAAGTGACTTTGAAATTGATTTCCAGGCACTACGAAATAAGCAGATGTACGCGATGAAGAAACTGAAGCCCACGTCACTAGTGGGGCTAATTCGCAGAGCTCAAGTATCGCACGATCTGGTTCGAGGAAAACTGTTAGAGAAGAAGTTGCCCGTTGTAGAGCATCCGCACCGCTTCCGATATTCCGATGTGGAGCATTTAGTGTACTATGATCTCAACGGAAGTTCTCGGATCTGGATTCCAAAGGATAACGAAGAAGTCCAAAATGCCATCCTCTGGGAACTACACGATAGTGCTATCAGTGGGCATCCCGGAATCGAGAAAACCACTCGAGCAGTACAAGAACAGGTTTTTGGAATAACATGCACAAGCGCATCACGCAGTACGTGAAGACATGCCAGACCTGCCAACGATCCAAGGGCAGAACTGGGAAAGCACCTGGTTTGCTGAGACCACTCGAAACCCCAACAGGTCGCTGGGCTTCAATTGGAATGGACTTTGTTAGTGGACTTCCCGTGAATGATAGTGGAAATGACGCGGTGCTGGTAATTGTGGATCGCCTGACAAAGCGCGCGCATTTTATCGAGACTACTACAACAATTACAGCAGAAGAGCTTGCGAGAGTATTTCTGAACCAGTATGTGCGATATCATGGGATTCCCGAGACATCACTTCGGACCGTGACTCAAAATTTACATCACACTTCTGGCAGGAATGCGCAAAACTTCTAGGCACAAAACTGAGGATGTCGGCAGCTTACCAGCAAAGGACGGATGGCCAAGTTGAAAGAGTCAATGCGATTTTGGCGACTTACTTGCGCAGCTACGTGGGGGGTTACAGGAACGACTGGGCTGCGTTTCTCGCTCTTGCAGAGTTTGCGTACAACCGACACCACGAGGATTCAATTCAGATGACACCATTCTTTGCTGACTTAGGATACAACCCATTGATGCCAATTAATCTTGATGTTCGAGCGTCACCGACTTCTGAAGCAAAAGCGGCGACGAAATTTCTTGTTCACATGGAAACAATTCTCCGGCAGCTGCAGGCTCAAGTCCGAGTATCAGCAGAGCAAATAAAACTGCAGTTCGATAAAGGGCGTCACGATCAAACATTCCAGGTCAGAGACATGGTGCTAGTATCAACAAAGAACTTGAGTGTCGAGACGACGGGTGCTACGAAGAAGAAATTGGCTATGAAATGGATTGGTCCTTACGAGGTCGTGGAAAATATTCATGAAAGCACGTCGTATCGCTTGAATCTCCCCAGGATAGCCCGTTGTATCCTGTATTTCATACGATGAGCCTGAAACTCTTTCGAAAAGATGGATCACTGACGCGTGATAACGCCGTGCCCACCGTCCGACTGAAGGATGGTACCGAAGGCCACCTTATTGAGGAGATTCTGGATCATCGATTCACAGTGGACAGCCTTGACGAGTATAAATGCAAGTGGGTTGGAGTAGCTGACGATATTACGTGGGAACCTGCCGCAAATTTGCAGTCAGTACCTGGCCTCATCAAACGATTTCTGCGGAAGACAAGTGGAATGAACCCGCATGGCTCACTTCGTGTACGCGAACAACAGCATGCAGCAAATTTCGTGGGATCATCCATCGATCAGGAGACGCCGGAACCGATGGTCATGTCCTCTTCAAGTGCTGAATCTCAATCAAAGTTGTCTTCAGGGGAGGTCGTGTCACCGATTTGGGGAAATTCATCAAACTTCATCGGAAGACGACAAGAACTATTCATATTTGCATATCTAGTAGACTATCTAGAGCGTTGGTTTCGAAACCAACCTTCTCGGAGCACGGCTCCTCGTCTCACTCTCTTAAAATCCATAACAAGCAGATCAACCCCACTGGACCATCTTGTTGGAGCTTCTTCCGAATCCAACCTAGCTCGGAGTAAGTGCCACCATATTGCAACAGTTAGGCTGCGTTGCTGGTTTGCAGTTATCCGAAATCGAGATCGGAACGCCTTTGCTCAAAATTGGTGCATGTTTCAGAGTTTTCGCGGCAGTAAGCTGCGGTTGCCTCCGCATTCCAGCTCCTGGGGACGACGTGCGCATCTCACATTTTACTGAATTGAGATTTTGTTTTTGAAACGAGGCGTGCCAGTTCAACACAAAGTTTCCGATCTACGCGTGGACAACACTGTCGTGGTCGCTGATGTGGGAGCGAAGGTGACCACTTGGTGGAGGGAAAATAGCTCCGGTTTGATGGCGTTGGAGTGACAGATGCTATGCCGATGCAGTGATGGTATCTAACAAAGCACGGCTGGACCGTCAGCACTCACTTCGAGCGACATCGCTGAGGATGTCAAAGGTTTAGCTGACAGTGTATGTGGTCGTAGCAGGCTTAGTTCTGATGACAAAGGGAAGGAGAATAAAAAACAATTGTAATCGGAAAGATGAGGTTGTTTTTGTTGGAAAGTGTAAGTTTGTACCTGTCTCTGTTGAAAGCGAATTCTATTGAAGGCTTTCCAGACATGCTACGTTGCTAGTTTGTGCGTTAGTTTGTGCGACGTCATCTCGGTCGTCCGCAAGCCTACGCGCTCTACATGCCATCGGACTTTGATGTGCTGCACAATGGCAAGCACGATATCGGTAGCAGCGGCAACACCTCAAACTGGATCGCCACTCCAGCTCGTAGCAGAGGTGGCCCCATCGCCAACGCGCCAGGTATCGTAGGCGTACGTGTGACCGCCTATGTAGCAGAGGAGCCAGAGAGCCAGCGACACCTTGGGCATGCCCATAAACTCGCGCTACTCCTTCGGGTCCTCCTACTAGCAGATATTCATCATGAATACGCACGTTTTGAAAGCCTCACACTATGCCAGCCGCGGAGCACGCTGGAGTTGCCTGCGCAAAGTAGCTTACCCGTCATCTCCACTTGCCTTGTTCACGCTACTCATGTAACGAGAACACGTGGGTCGAGACGTGGGTAATGTTTGGGGTAATGTTTGTGAGATCAGCTTACCCGTCATCTCCGCCTGCCTTGTTCACGGTACTCATGTAACATCAACACGTGGGTCGAGACGTGGGTAATGTTTGTGAGCTCGCTAAACCCCAGTAATTTACGTGAAAGACCCATTCGTTATCTTGAAAATCCCACTTCTTTTTGTGAGTGCGAAGCGTAAAAACCCTTGAATGTCGCTAGAACGCGTACAGGCAACATCGGTCGCTTTGCTAAGGACATTAATTTTTAGAGTGTGTTTGAACCATAATTGTCCGAGAACTGTCAAGTTTATAGGCTGAAGTTGCTTTATTGCGTCAGTCACACCCTTTTGAGCGGGTTTTTCTCACATTGCTGAGGGTTATGCGATTTTGGAGTGCGTCGGTGAGCTATCGCTGCGATTCGTGTTTTCGAATTATTGCATTCTATGCGTTATTGGTAGAGAATCGCATCCCGGTAGAACTATGAAATAAATTTCAGAGAACTCAGTATACACTGTACCATTTAGTATTTTGACTGGACGCAATCATTCGCAAACATGACATCGAGAGCAATGAGGTAGGAAGGCAGAGTCCGTCGGCGCCAGCGCTCCCGTAAAAGCCGCAGCTGTTGAAGTACTGAGAGCGTACGTGCTCCAACGGACGTACCAAAGATCGTAGCCAAAGGTCAGGGAAGCTCAAGTGGAAAGTTGCCCAAGAGAGCAGTTAGGACACTGCTGGGAAAGGTTTCATATTGCAGGGCGTAGGTTGCTAGTTTGGAGGTGGCCGAGTGCCTTAAATGTTCACTTCAATGCATCAGTCTTTCATTTACCTTCTACTGCTCAAGCGACTTCCAATAGGTTATGAGCCCAAAGATTCCCGACACCTCGAAGCAGCCCAAGACGACAGGCGACATCACCGACACCGACGCCCACGGCCTGGATGTGTCGCCCGACCCGTTCGAGTTGTTCGAGGGGCGCACTCGGTCTCGAGCGCGTCCGAAGCCCACGCAAGGGGTAATCGGAACTCTGACGCAAGTTCGGAGCGGCTGGATCGACTTGAGGGACTCTTCGAAGGTATGGCGCAGCAGCAGGCCCAATTCATGGCGAACCAGCTGAAGTTTCAAGCGGACTTGAAGAGTCGCGCCGAAACGCTGCCCACGCCGCCATCTGAGAACTCGTACGACGGGTCGAGCACCTTCACGGACTTCATTAAGGCGCGCGACCGTCGCATGAGACTGGGCTCGCTCGAAGGGCCGACGCTCCCTGCAGCACCACCGCGCATGCCGCGGCTTCAACAGCCGCCGCAACACGTGCACGCACCGCCACCTCAGCCGCCACTGCATCATCAAGTACAGTCGCCGCACACGGCGCAGCAGGATGTACCGCAGGCCAACTTTGAACTGAAGATCCCGAAGCCCAGAGATATCGACTGGTCGGGCTTCTCGCGGTTCACAGGAAAGGAAACGTATGCAGAGGTCGGAGCTGACTTCAGGTCGTGGGGTCTGCGGTTCCTGCAGCGACTATGGGCTGCACAGCAGATGAGCGGCGGAGACTGGCCGGAGGAGTTCAAGATCCTCGCGCTCAGTGGAAAGCTGGACGGCATGGCACTCATGTATTTCGAAAAATGGTCCCTGCATGGGTAGCCGTGTCCAACACGCTGGAGTACGTCATGAACAACATGACCATGCTGTACATGACGCCGATCCCGTCCGCCAAGGGTATCGATGTCCAAGGTCAAGGACCCGAACAAGACATGGCCAGAACATTATCAGTTCCTGGTCTATGTAGCCGAGCGCTCTGGCAACTCTGAGCTATGCGTGCTCCAGTGTCTGTGCAAGTCGACGCCGCAATACGCCCACAGCGCAATGCTAACACGCCTCAACTCTCAACGAGCTGATCATCTACAGCAGGCTGCTGAACTCGTCTCGTTTGCGATCGAGTACGAGTCCAGTATTGCCCGACACAACAAGAGTGCGAATTGTGGTCAAGGCGGTCGTTTCGCGAATAGCGGAAGACGCGAGCAGAATGGGTCACGCGGAATTGTCGCACGGGTCGGCGGCGCTGAGACGCGCAAGTGCCACAAATGTGGTGAAGTGGACCACTTAAAGGTGAATTGCCCTGACAAGGAACAAGGAAGCACAAAGCCGTTGACAAGGGTGGCGTTGGCTGTGAGGAACAACACGGACACCAACACGATCACGATCAACAACTCGTGGATTTTGGACAGCGGGTCAAGCGTTGATCTTGTTAGGGACTTGAGGATGCTCATCAACACCGTGGATTGTGACCAGATGTGTCCCGCCGCGAATGGCGGCACGGTACACGTGAGCAAGGTGGGTACAGTCAAGCTGCGCACGATTGTTGACGGACATGAAGTTGTGATCGATTTTTCGGAAGTCTACTATGCTAGCAACTTGATGGACAACATCATCAACTACGGCAGGCTTGAGAAGAAATACGTTTTCCTGGAGATACACAGTGGACGAAGTTACGCTGTGAGGGAGGCCGGCAAGATGAAAGTATTCGAAGTTTACCGACGCAACGATGTCTTGATGGTCGACGCGCTGGGCGAGGTGACCATGGAGGCTCGTGTGCACGCAGTCGGACGCCAGCAACCTCAGCGCCAGGAGGATGTTCAAACAGCTGAAGCAGCACAGAGCCACCGGGCAATACCGCCCTCACCGATAACGAGTTCTTACCGGACTCCAAGAACTACCAGGACGCTCGTCAATGCCCCGATGCAGCACAGTGGACGGCCGCCGGACTTGAAGAGCTCGTGGTCTTAGACGCCAACGCGATGTGGACGGTAATCATGTTCAAACCTAACACACTGAAGAAATACGTCAAGTGGGTGTACACAAATAACTGTTACTCGACTGGAGCTGTCGAGCGCTGTAAAGCGCGTGTTGTGGATTGCGAAAAACAAGTACTCGGGTCTTCGTCAATCGGGTATCGGGCCGGGTGAACTTGAGCGAGCCCGTGCTTTTCCAGAAGCTCTTCTTTCGCATGCTTCTGACCAAACGAGGAAACCGACTTGTCCTCATACGCAGTATTCACACCGAAAAAAACATCGTTGAAAATTGTTGCAGGCCCTAAACCTTGCAGGGTTTGGGATAGGCAACGATGTTACTCGGTGTGAGTGTTGAGTATTAAGACAAGTCGGTTTACTAGATTACTTGCATCCCCGCAAAAAACGCGTACACGCGTTCAGTCGACGACGTAGGTCATCGATGTAAGCGTTGTACCAGAGTTGTCCGTTTTGAAGTACAGCCAGCTGTCAGTGACACACTGCGTGAACCCAGTGTCCGGTGCAGCAACTGTTGTCACAGTTTTCTAGCTTGTTTGAAATCGTATAGACTGCGGTCAAGTCGAAGTCCCAGCTCTTTCACCTCGTTAGCGCCAAGATCGTCCCGCGTTTATTTCCACTGATGTAAATAACTTGTGGTACCATGAGCACAGGATCAATGCCTTCTGTCGGCATCGCCTTGACATAGGTTTTATCGTAATCCCCAGATCGTGGCGAACGCAAAGGTTACTTTCCACCAGTCGTGTCGAGGACAGCTGCAATAATCAAATGTAGTGGGCTCTTTGTGATCCACTTAGGCAATTTCCAATCTTGCAGAGTAAGAGCGTGGGTGCACCGCTTTGCGCGATGTAAATACTTTGTGAGGTCGCGTGCATCTCGCGATCGAGAGCAGAGCCAACAACAACGACGGGCACGTTTGGATCGTCGACATGGACGTATTTGGGCACAAATGTGACTCGGGGAGAAAATTATTAGTTGTGACGAGTACATCCCGTACTTCAGAGCTAACGTTTTCACACGATCGAGCTCCGGTGATCGACCCGGTGTCCTACATGGATGCCGATTTTGGCGGTGACAGGGTGGACCGATCAGTCAGTGGTGCAGTACTCTGTCTGAATGGCATGACCGAGGGGTGGACGTGCAAGAAACACAAATATGTTGCGTTTTCCATGGCTGAAGCTGAATTTGTAGCTGCATCGACAGGTATTGGCGCTGAAGGAGCTTGTAATTGGACTTGATATCGAGGTTCAGCTGCCAACGAGCGGGCAACCAAACCGAGATACTACAAGCCAAGATTGAGCGAGGTCTGGGCGAGGTAACCCCTTACATGCGATAACCTGGACCATATACGTTAACATTTTCAACATCCGAATCATGTTTCTGGATTATGCTGCCTCGTTGAACCCAAGTACGTACGGTGCCTACGACAGGAGCTTCCCTCTTTGAACGAGTTTAAGTTATTCCTTCATCAAGCCGTTTTGTCAATCTCGAGTTACCGCTAGCACCACAAGCTTTATAGCTCGCCAAAGTTCTTGCAGCAAAGGGATTATCTCTCATCAATTTGTACCTGACCGTTTTATGACATGTCCACGGCTCTGACGAGATCCTTTCTCGTTTGTCGGATCCTCCGACATCGGTGAACGGAGGGTTAAGGAAACCGCAATGCAATTGTAAATACAGACAATGCTTAAAAAAGCTGGCAGCGCTGAACCCATCATTCATAGGATAGTTAAAGTACTCCAACCGACAAAAACACTCGGCAAGGAAAATAACCAGGATTTGATTAGATAAATAAGATCCGACGCGACAAAACCCACACTATAAAACGTCCATTGAAAAAAAAGAAAAACAAATAGCCGTAGAGTGACTTTGACCCATTCACTAAATGTTGTTCTTTGAATGGTTTTAAACATACGTGCTACATCATTCTATTGGCTTTTAATAAATTTGAATTTGTCTATGGGAGCCGACAACATGGATTGGCAGAATGCTGAGCTGTTCCGGCGTGCGCAGTAAGAGGCTGCACAGTGCTCCATCTGCTTTGGAGGTCATGAAATGTTCAAAAGGAAGACTTCCAAGAAATCTGATTTTACTTCTCCCTGTTTAGTGTATTCTCTAAAGCTTCACAACAGAATGCGACGCCAACCTCGACCGGGCAGCAACCACTGGGTGCCTTCCATAACCCCCATAAACCGTTTTTATGTGGGTCATTAAACTTGATAAAACCGATCATTAAAGCCACATAATAATTGTTTTCGTGTGACCAAAAAGTGGTCTCATCAAAAGAATTATAAAACGGGTTTTATCACGTTTAATCTCACCCTTAACTTGCAACTGATTTAAAATAACATCTTGAATTGGTTATGTGATTATAATCTCCCCTATCAAGCCACATATTTTCGAACTTGAAGAGGGGGAGATCTTCAAACGGTGTTTGGGCGCGAAAACCGGATTCTCCCCCTCCCAGACCTCATTTCCGAATCTGCGTCCTTCATCTTAAGTGGTGCGTCTGCTGTGAGGTTTCTAGCTCTTGCGGTTTGCTCACTTCCCGCCTCTCGCTGTTTGCGTGTGCTCTTATCGGGACATCAGTCCACGTTCTCCGTCGCCGCCGAGACGCAGACGCCAACACGCCGCCTCACGGAGCCGCAGTCGCCAACACGCCGCTCCACCGAGCCGCAGACGCCTTGACCCCGACCCACCAGACGGAGAGAACGCCCAGACGCCGACCAACCCAGCCGAGAACGAGAATCATTCGCTGTCCAGCCGCCGCCAAGGAGGACACGCTCGCATGTCGGCTATGTTGTCCTACTGTGTTCCTGCTCCATCGTACGTTCATTTGATTTACTATGTTTCATTACTGTTTTATTAACATCTTGTGTTTGTATGATCAGGAAAACTAGTCCGGTTGAAGCAAATAGGTCGCTGTTTCACGCCCGCTCGTCTCTGAGTCCTCGAGAATTGATGGGTCCGAAGAGGGTGAAGAGCCCCACGTCTTATGTACAATCGCCGTTGCCGTGGCTTCGCTCTGGGCGGACCTTCACCCACCCACTTGTGGTTGAAGGAGCCAGTATGCGCGTCGACTCGTTGGCTGCATTCGGCCTGTCAAGCCCGGATCCTGCTCCCAGTGAGGCATCCTGCCAGAGAACCGTCACCGAAGTGGCGTCGCCATCCTCGCCGCTGTCGTCCCCAGCCACAACTGATCCAGCCGCCTCTCAGTCGGTGGCCAGCTCGCAGGCTACCACGTTTGCGCCTTGGCCTCCACGCGCCATGTCTTCTCCCACGATGCTGACGTCGCAGCCCACGCCCCCGTCCAGACCCCCTCAAGACCACCTACTCCAGATGGAGACGGGACACCGGTCACTCGCGTTGCAGACATACCACTTCGACGCCCTCGCGTCTTGGGGGTGCCAGAGTGGTTTTCTTCGTGTTTTGAGGAGTCTGACGGATATGACTCCGACGCCATCGCAGTGCTCGCGGGGGTTCGTCCCCTCCGCGTGCCGAGACACCACAAGAGAGATCACCGGACGTCGTCGTCGTGCACCCGCCAGACCATCCCGCCCGCCAAAATTGGAACCCGACCGCTTGGCCTGAGAATGTGGACTTTGTGTCCGCGCATGAAAATCCCCGCAAGCTAACTTTCAGTCGCGTTCCGATGGGCGTTCGTTGTGGCAATGGATGTGGCTGCGCCCAGATATGCAACGCGCTACGCTGCTCCAATGCCAAGGCAGGACGTTTCTGCAACGACAGTAACTGTGCCTTCGCAGGCTACTGTAGCATATCTCTCGGAGAGACTCCAAGCCTAATGCTGTGTCGCAATGTCCGGACAAATGTGCGGGGCATTGTTGCGTCGCAAGCAATCCCCGCAGGCGAGATCATCGGAGAGTACTTCGGGCGGCTGCAGTTATTTGGACGACCGGGCCGCGGTGAGCCGTTCAACGAAGGCTATCGTATGCGGCTGAGTTCAAGGACAAGTGGGAACAAGTTTGTGTGGTTGGACGCCCTCCACTGCGGGGAATGATGCGCATGCTCAATCATTCGTGCAACCCCATGGTGCACTTCAACGAGGTGCAGACGGGATCCCACCTAACAGTGGTGGCTGTCACCATTCGTGATGTCTTTCCAGGAGAGGAGGTGACGGCGTGGTTTGGAGACGAACTTTGGTTCTTGTGTCGGTGTGGGTGGTGGGGGTGCCAGCACCGCAACCTGCAGCACCTCCTCCATCGCGAGGTGTGGTGAAGTCCTTAAAGGTGACGTGCAAGGACTGCGGCTTGGAAGAGCAAGATGTGTAGGATGAGCGCTAAACTATGCATATTGTGCTTTGCAAGAGTTTTGGCAAAACGTGATGAGTTTTGATGGATTTGGATAATTGCCTATGTCGTTTTATAGTAAATCAAGGACATAAACCGGCGAAATGTGGCCGTTTAAGGCGGCGACAGCCATTTTTGCACTTTTAAAACTGCAAAAATGGCTCCTTTAGCTAATTCGTCTACTCCAGCATCTCTGCCGAAGTCGTCTGATAGCCGGTAGTTCTATAGACTAGAACGTTTCATTTTGAGTTCTCACCGCGATGACATACGCGAGCGACTTTCGGTGGCGAGCTGTCTTCCAAATGCACGTGTATGGCATCAGCGTCCAGGACGTTAGCTATATATTTGGCCACAAGGAACGAACGATTCTGCGCTGGTACAGCCTCTTCCTTTCCAAGGGTGTCGTGGATGAACGGAAGGAGAACAAAAAAACTTCGAGGTGGCCTACTCACGTAATTGAGCGTGTTCAACAGTTCGTGAAAGAACATCCGACGTTTTATCTAGAGGAGTTGCAGGACATGCTGAAATACGAGTATCCAGAACTAGGCAATGTTTCGTTAAGCACTATCTGCAGGGCACGGAATTTTGATATGAATCTGACTCGCAAGGTGTTGACAAAGGCAGCCAGAGAGTGCGCGCCTCAAGAAGTCGCGATCTACAAGGCCAAGCTGCAAGCCATCTACTCAAGTCCAGAGCAGTTGTTGTTTCTCGACGAGACGTCGAAGGATGGGCGCCAAGCCTCCCGTCGATACGCTTGGTCGAGACGGAACCAGAAAAGGCAGTAGTGCGTCTTCCGTTTTCGAGGGCCAGCGGCGCTCGATATTGGCTGCGATTGATCACAAGGGATTCGTTGCATGGACTTCTACGCCTGGACTTTTACGCGAAATTCATTTCATCGCGGATTTGTATCCAAAATTTTGCCGTTACTGAACCCATGGCCGATGCCAAGGTCAGTTGTCATTCTCGACAATGCTAAAATCCATTACTACAAGGAATTAGAAGAGGTACGATCAAGAGTGTTACATTGCTGGTATTTTGTTTAATTTTTGCTAACGTGTTGCGCTTTATGTTATCAGGGTGTGCACCAAACAGGAGCACGCCTCCTTTTTCTTCCTCCGTACGCGCCTCACCTCAACCCGATTGAGGTTTGTTTCGGGTTGCTGAAGAAATGGATCCAAAAGAACGCAAATCTAGTGTTCCCGCTTTATCCAGATCACGTTCTAGAAGTTGCGATGCGCAGTTGCTGCCTACAACCCAAACGGAAGAAGAAGTAACACAGCGGGGTGCTCAACTTGTATGCACACTGCGGGTATACCAACGGCTCACTGTGTAGTGACAAGTTTACCGTAGCAACGTATGTGAATGACGAGGAGGACTAGTTCATACAAAATGGTAAGCTGTTCGAAATGTATTCTTCATTTTCTTTGTCAATTATTTTGCCTTGGTGTCCATTAGTTGGCGTTGGTGTGATCCGAGTCGGGGACGTCTTGACCACTAGGTTCAGCCACCTGTGGAGTGAAGCCATGAAATATCCCACGTGAGAAGATATCGTGTTGTGGCAGCCTGAGGGCAGCACGTAGCGATGAAACTCGCACCGGTATCTTGACCCACGCGCCGAACATCTGCACATCTAGCTCATAGAGGTCTTCATCTTCATTTGTTTCGTCTTTCTGCAGTTGTTCAACACGCAGCAACTCAGCATCCAAAGCTTGGACTTGTCTGGTTGTATTGTCTGTCGGAATTATCAGTGCGGTGCCGTCGCGTTGGCGGGCGTGGTGCACAGCAACGCGGTGAGCGGTTATTGGACCTAAGCTGACTCCTAAGCTGTAACTTCAGCTACGGCTCTGGACATCCGTGAAGCTCTCGCGCGATGCATCGTGGGTTTTGGCTTCGGCTGCGGCTCCAGATAAACGAAAAATTCGTACATGAACACCTCCACTATTGGTCGACACTGCAGGCTGGCATGCACCTTCAGCTGCTCTGCATCGTCGTCAGCCACACACTGCCATCGTGAGCGTATCAGCTCCCAGAAGTTCTCTTCGGACAGTGCATAATAATCCACCTGCCTTGCTGATTTTGTCGCTTTAAAGAAGATCGCCCCGCTCTGCGTAATGACAGCCGCACGCCACTTATCGTCGCTAGCCAGCACCTGAAGGACTTTGGCTTTGAAAAAGCGTACCCTTCTTGTGGAATAAAAGCGATGTTTTGCTGTTTTCCGTTGCGAGGCACGGAACTCCTAAATCCAACACGCACAGTTAGCACTCCCTTTAGAGTGGTGCTTGGCTCAAGCTCATCTCTCCAGCTGATATTCATGATGTGTTTGATCTACAGGAGAACTAGAACGCGACAAAAGTCAGTGCTACAAAATTACATGCTTTGACGCAATACACAGTATTGTGCAGCATAACACTCACATAGTCTGCACTTTGCTTCAACCACTACGCTGCACACGCCAGCCGCCGCTTTGTCTAAAAGAAGCAATAGACCAGTCAATGATGTAAGTGCAACGTTAATACCACGTGAGCCCAACTGTAAATTAAATGTGCTTATCATACACGAGTGCACTCACCTCACCAACCGGCGCCAAGCGATTTTGACGACGATCGCTCTAGCTTTTTGCCTTGGGTCTATGAGAGACGTCCACAATCAGGCACGCAGATGGCTGGCGGTCCTGCTCGCGACTGTGTGGGGTTCACCTGCTAGTAGCACCTTCCAATGGGAAACACAAGCAGCACATGAGTTGTCAGTCTTGAGGCGAATTGATCAACTTTTCTAGGCGAGCGTACTCACCTGCTGGGTCGCAAGGTCACGCGCACCACTATGCTTACGCCTTGGTTCGGGCCGCGTGCGTCTCAGGGTCTTCGTGACGTCGAGCAAGGACACGCAGTCCCTCGGCAACTTCCTCCTTCTTGTCTGCTGGGAACCACTGGATATAGCTAAAATAAAAAAATAAAAAAATGATGCTGAATTAAGCCGTCGTTTTAGCCTGCACAATCCCTTTTTGTCACGCATTTACACTCCTGGCTTGCCATATATAGCGGACTAAAATAGGCGGCAAAAATCGTGCAAAACACAATATGTAGTGTTTAAATTCGTGTAGCCATCACTTCCTACCAGACAGTTATCGTTAAATACGAATTTGTCGCCAATTTTCAGTTGCTCATACAAAAATATAGTCATTTGTCGACTTGGCATTTCCGATTTGTAAATTTGTATCTCACTTTTGGTTTTGGCCCCTTGGAGAACAAGCTGCTGTTTGCCTGCGCTGCTAGCTGCTACTCGCCTCGATAATGTCCCGCGTAAAGTGGCTTGTGGAAGTACGTGTATTAATAAGTTATTACCGAGTGCTAACGTCCGTCCTGTTCTGTATTTAGAGAGGAAGAAAGGCTGGCTACGTCATCTACTCGGTGGACGAGCAGTTACTGCTGGTCGAGCTAGCTGCCAAGTACCGGCCTATAGGCCGTAACGAATGGGAGGACCTCGCCGTTGACTACAACCAGCGGCGCCGCCGTACCTGGCTTGAACGAGATTTCGATTCTCTTCGCCGGAAGTTCAAGAACCTCTACGGGAGGACGAAGCCAACCGGCGTGAACGGGGAGATGTCCCCCAAGTTGCGAGCAATTTCCCTCGCCCGGGAGGTGCAGTTCGCCATCGAGCAGAAAGGAGGCACGCACACGTCGCACGACGGGGGCGACAAGGGCGAAGACGACGAAAATTTGATGAACGAAGTGGAGCAGACACTGTCTGCTAAGGGCGTTGGAGGGCTGGGAGGCGACCATGCAGATGCCGAGGGAGAGCAGGAAGACCAAGACGCTGCCAGCCACGATGAAGCAGAGGAAGAAGAAGAAGGAAGCACGCCACAAGACAAACCCACTCTGCAGGGGCAGGATACCCTACACCCAGAGATTGGCGCCAGTGGAGCACCTGCAGGCACCATTATCACCAAGGACAGAACCTTCGATGTGTCGCTAGCTGACGAGATGTACTCGGAACAAGACGAGGAGGAAGCCAGCGCCGAGGATCAAGAAGAGCCGAGAGAGCTGGATCTAGCTGAAGGCGGTCATCCTGGGAGACCTCGACCAGGAAGAGGACCCCACATCTCCGAAGACACTCCTATCGGGGATCCCGATGAAGAAAAACGACCCCTCCCAGAGAGTCGCGGGGCGGGACACGTTCCTCAAGCCCCAATCCAGCGAGCAATCTCGCGAACAAGACGAGTGGGAAGCCTAAGAATGCTGGCAGGCCCAAGGCCGCCAAGAAGGCGCCACCTGTAGCAAGACCTACGTTCGCCTCACCGGAAGGCAAACCGTTATCATGAGACGCGGCCAGGGCCCAAGACGACGATGTGGAGAGCTCCGTCCACGAGAATAAGTCTACGAGCAGCAACATACTTGGAGGTTCGACGACTTCAGAAGTCCCGTGCCCACTGAAGTAGCTCCATAAAAGCAGTACATTCCCATCACGGGTGTCTCCATCTGCAACGTAAATCTAGAGAAATTCTAGCGACTGTTGAGCATTCTACGACGTACGCTTGTTTCTGTAAAGCTCGCAATCCGTTTTGACTTTGTAAAGCTTTAATTTCTCGTTCCTATGCGTCATCTATCAATGTGATTCCTGACGAATTCAGCCGCGCTAAACGTACGCCAATCGGTTGGCCTACGTAGCGTACTCAAGTCAAGGCTTCACGCGCTCTGGATTGGCTGGATACACGACCTGCTTAAGGAGTATCGTGCAGATTGTTTTTCGCAGACATACATTTTAAGGGCAAGAAACAACTTTGTTCAAGTCGAGTCCGAAACCAAGCCGCCCAGGCTGCGCGAAAAGCACGCTGAAGCACCAATTAAATTGAAGCCACCCAGCCGTACTGACATTACGCGCTGGGTGGCGAAGGGTTGGTTATATTATCGTAGCAGCTAATCTGTAGCGGCTTTCGGAATGTCGGCATAGTGAACGATACGCGGATGGTGGATGAGACGTCCAGCTTTCCGGCGATCGAGAGCAATATCCCAGCGGACATGAGAGATGCGCGCTTGTCGATTTAGACTACGATATCATATCCGTTAACGACAGCGATGATGAAAAATAAAACACCGATCTTGATTCTTTTTACTAAAAGTGTGACTTGCATCCATACATCCTTAGGATTAGCCATGGGGCTTCTCTGGTGACGCCAAGCACTAAGACGATACGGTACACCACGCAAATCACCCGACGAGATCTCACGAATCCAGTCTCTTTCTCACTTTACGGTTGTCGAATTCAATATGTATTACAAAACCGGAGGCACGAATATTATCGGTTCCCGACTAGATAGGTTGCACGCCTAATAAGGGGTTGTGTCGAGTGCATACAATAAATACAGTAGCTGATTCAGGACACCAGTCCTGAAACAGTCATTTATCACCCACCCGAACCTCTCTATCGCTAAAAACAAACCGATCTTTCGCCAAAATAGACCCCTTCGCGCCAAAATTTCACCGCTTGGCGACGATAGAGGGTCACGCGCTATTAGGAAAGATCTCGATCAGAGTGCTCTGAAATCTCAATGTCCAGCAACCCACGATGTCTCGTGGCTAAAAATTCACTGAAGCTGAAGAGATACAGCTTTGTATCTCGTATCTCAAGGTTGGTGAGGACGCGAGAAGGGAAATAGACCACACACTTGTTCATTCGGGAAACGTGTCCACGAGCATTTCTCGACAGCACGGCATGCAAATTCGAGTATCCGTAAAATCCGCTCCCTAGAATGTAATTGGTTGAAGAAGCAACGATGCTCTTGCTGCAATGGACAAGATCGTGCGTCGTTCTGGAGCCAAGTTCCAAGACGCTCAAAGCACTTACATAATAATGGGAGACAGGGGTGACTTGACGACAGGGAAGCCATTCAAGTGGTTTCATTGTTGGTACTTGTTGCGTAACGAGCCACTATGGACATCGTTTCGAGCTTCTAGACAAGACCCAGATGCTGCAAACACCGAAGTGACCAACTCTAAGAATGTAGGCGGTGGCCCCGCCCTCAAAGGTGAAAAGTAGCAAAAGAGGTTGCGAGGGTCGCTGCCTCGACCTCTTAATCGATAAAAGAATTGGCAAGAGCAAATAAGAAGATGGCAGCTGCCAGCAAGAAGCGTGCATGCACGATTTAGGACGTAGGCAATGTCGCTTTGTGTTTGGTAGTCTTGCCGATGTCGACCCCGATGCACGTCAATTCTTTGAGCTGCGCCGACCCAAATACTGAAGACACTGGAAATACCTCGAGCAGCCGAAACTACGGCGACACCACCCGTGACAGCCACCGCTGTGATTGATGTGGAAGCTGCTCGTTCGACGAATGCGTGTTGCCGTCAACGTCGCGGCGGAATACAAACCGCATGTGTATGCCTGATAACCCGTATCGTTACGGGTCGAAATTGTTTTAAAGTGAGACTCGCGGACCGGCTACTGTCACATGTGGTTCCATTTGTATTATTGTTTATGAACTTATGTAATTAAGTGTTATAGCTAGCTGACTTGGCATGTCGTATCTGACATAATTCCAAATTTACGCGGGCAAGTGCAATTCCAGTGAGATACTTAACGCCAACTTTGACTACAAGACGGGTGCCATCGCCGTCGTCCGCAACCTAAAAATGGTGCTTGGGTCTAATCGGCTTCCGCGGCATCCGGTCGTGATCAGCCGATTGCTACACGTCGGTTCTGCTCGCGATCGAGCTCCTCGGGATGAGCATGTATGTCATCGGGACCATCATGACGAATCGCAAGACCCGGCCAGTGAGCATCTCGCGCAGGCCGTTCACGTTCTCCAGATCAGTCCACATTTCCGGCATAATAGCGGGATCGCAAGCCCATACAGGTGAAGCGGGTGGGTACTATGCCCGCAACCCGTTAGGGGATGTTTCATTCGGGAATAAGTTAACTGGGGCAACTTTCTCGACCAATCAAGGCCCTCTATTTTTGTCCCAGCTGCCATGACCTTTCGGGCTAGGACACCTGGGGCAACTTCGGCAAATTAATCCCTGTCAAATCCGATTCATGTTATTGTTTAAAAACACTGGCTACCATTCCTCGCAAAAGCCACTGACTTCGACGGTCATGGAGGGCATTCCGGACGAGCTTCGTGACATACTAGGTGGATCAGCACCACCTACCAGTTCGTCCGCCCCTGTCGCACGTATGCAAGCAGGGGCCGACCCATTGTGCTGCGGCTCGTCAGAGCCACATGCTCAAGCCCTCGCGCAGGACCAGACCCCGACACGAAGTCTTAACTGGACTGGCGAAGAAGTAAGTCGGTCATCAGTTTATCTGCTAACAAATTTTAACGTTTTTTACGTGTCCCTGTAGACCATCAAGCTGCTCAAGCTAAGGTTTAAAAACGAAGCGATCCTTGAGAAGTTTGCAACTCAGCGAGGTAGGGCAAATGCTTTTCGATGGTAGCTTGTCATGAATATATGAACGCAAACTAATTATGTGTTATGCTTGACTTTTCAGAGAGAAAACGAAGACGACAATTGGAAGCTAGTTGCAGCTGCATTGCCTACCCGGAGCGCTGCAAAATGTCGTGATCGTCTAAAGACACTCTCAAGCAATACAAGGTTTGCTGTGCTCACTGATCTTACTTGGCGGTTTTGTTGCTAATGAATATTTTTCGTTTCCTATCTATCAAATTGATTTAGCGACTCACCCAAGAATTTTTACCGCAAGTGGAAATCGCAAGGGACCCAAATATCCCGTGTGTTGCGATTTACTTGTAGACTGCTTGGCTCCATTTCCTGGTTTCCGGGGTCTTACGGTGGGAGGATCCCATGTTAAATCGCCAGAAGCAGCAGGAGGAGATCTACGTGAAGCAACCACGGACTCCCGTGTTTCGGGGCCTCCTCCAAGCAAAAAGCAGAAAGCTGGCGGCTCTAGCAAAAAGGTTGCTACAGCAGCACCTGTTGTTCGAATTTGCGAGTCAATCGCAAATCTTATTGGTATCATGGGGCGAGAGTGACTAAAAGTACAAATTAAAGATCCGGTGACAAATCACTTGAACTCGTGATGAAGTCATGGCAGGTGCAGCATAACACGTACGTTGGTAATAAATACCCGCTTTGCTGAAATTACGCCTTGTAAAAACGGTTTTATCACAAATCGATTTGGTGGTGATGGTTCATTCCCGTATTGGTTCCGGACTGGAAGCGATGGGGCGTCAGAAGCGCAGCACGCGCGGTGAACGCGAAGAAGCCAAGTGGCGAGAAGAAGATGAGGCCGTCGTCGATAAAAACACGTCGTACGGTTCCACACCACAGAACCACGATTCCTGCCATATTGCTGCTTCGACTTCGCTAAACAAAACCTTCGACTCCATGGTGGAATTTGAGACGTTCTTTGCAGACGGTTGCGGAAGCATCTGTCAGGTACGAAAATGCGTGGGAAATTTACAGTTGGGGTGTGCTTTGATGCTAGCAATGCATTTCCTGTATCAGAACTACTACAAACGGTCGTCAACCACACGTGACCGACGAAACAAGGCGATTATGGAATCATACGCCAGGCACGAAAGACTTTCACCGGACGCCGAGCTCCTACAAAACGAGGAGTTCCCCACTACGCTCTGTACTACATGTGCACCCACGGAGGTCAACCGAGAAAACGCAACGCGGTCAAGAGACCACGTCAAAATGTCAGACCCGTTGGCTGTGAAGTTAAGGTAGGCATGTGTTCGGGTGCTACCACAAGTTATTTTACAAATTACTGATGTACATTTACAACAAGCTGTCCCTCTTACAGAAACGCGAAGGAAACCGCTACTAATTAGTAGTTTCGACTCACACAACTGTCCACAACCACAGCATAGGACATGAAACCTTTGATCAGGTCCCGAGGAATCGAATGCGGCTCGACATCAGTGCCCTAGATGACGTCGATATGCTCCGTATGGTCGGAGTCTCATGGAAAAAGATTCTCAAGTATATATGGGACAACACGGACTTGAAGCTCAACATGGTTGATGTACATAACCTAATGGCAAAGCTGAAGGGCCAAGAGGATGCTGGAACAACGGTCTCAGACAGGGTCGCTGAAACGCTGAATCGATTTTGCGAGGATGAGAAGCACGGCGTCGCTCACGTAGATATGGACCGACTGCAAGACAAGGTAAGTGACAAGCCAAGTTTTAATACGCTGGCCGACTTGTTCAAAGACTCATTTTACCCTCTGCTGGAGCGGAACGTACGATGGAAGCGAGTGGTTTGTCTCAAGTACCAGCAGATGGACGGATCGAGTTGCGGTGTATGGGTGCTTGCTTTCATTGAAAGCTACGTTTTTCAAGCATACGAAGCCCCTGCTGATTCAGACTATCTTTGATACAGGTATTTCTTGAAGGTACTCTTACCAGGAACAGCTAGCTAACTACAGGTAATTCAATACATTTTGCTTTAATTTATACACCGCAGACCAGTTTGTACACACATGTACAAAGTTCCACAACCGAGTGTGTGGTAGTTTGTAGTGTTTTGTGGTAGTATGTACGCATTTCCACAAACTGCGTACAACTTGAACATGAGCCAGCTCTTTAATTTGTAATAATAGTCTCTGTCACCATGGGGCCTCGTGAAAACCAAGTTGCCGTAGTGCCACCTGCGGTCCAGGGGAGATAGCTTCGCTCCGTTCAGATCTAGCATCTGTAACTACCAAAGTCGATTATTTGGCAGATGCCGTTGGCGAGCTAGTTCAGCATCTTCGAAACTCAAGTCAGTAGTTTTTTTAACGATTGCAGAGATGACGCAAATAATAATTCCTTTTGGTCTCGCCTAAACGTAATTCCGATGGACTTGCATTTGTTATCACTTGAGCATCTTCATTTTCGTGCAGCAGCATCTCATCTTCAACAGAGTTATTTTCTTCATCCGAAATAACAATGTCGTTGAGTGTCTCTAATGCCTTTGAATCGTGCAAAATACAGAAGTTGTGAAGCACAACGCCAGCTGACGGTGCCGTCGATTTGTTCATTGTGGATCTCTAGTGCACGCCGTAAAATTTGAAATCTCCTTTTAAAGCTCCAAATGCGCACTCGATTGAAATGCGCGTCCGCGAGTGAGCCAGATTGTAGCAATTGATGTCAGGAGACGTCCGAGCGTCATGCTCGAACGGGGTGAGTAAATACTCTCTAAGCATGTACCCACCATCACCGAGGAACTGATGGTTGAAGGGGTTATTTTCTTCACGTTGGCGCGAATCCAGCTGCCTGACCAAAGTGTGCAGTCGTTGCTGCTTCCAGGTCTGATAGTAAACTCCATGAAAAAATGTTGCTATCCACTATTGCTTGCATGTTGTAGGCTGTGAAATATTTTCTACAAATACCAGCCCCAGAAGTCAGTTGGGCGCGATCGCTTGATTAGAGTACACCAACCACGCGATCAAAAAAACGGCAATATCCTTGAAGCGTTAACCACTTTGTTCCAATCAGTATCGCTGCGAAGAAAGTGAACAATGCGCTCGCGGTCGTCGTAAAGCACACGACAGATTGCAAAATATGCACGCGATGCCGTTGACATGCTCATTCCAAATTGGCTTGCGACATCAAATAGAGATCCGCGCGAGCCAAGGTAGCGCAACGTAAGCACTAGTTTCATCTCCAGCGAGTACTCGCTAGTTGTGCGGCTGGTACTGGTCTCGGCGGGCTGCTAGTTGTGCTGCTCCTGGTCTTGGCGGTTGTCGGGCTGGTGTTGGTCTCCGCACGGCTGGTTGTGGGGCCCTGCCAGGTTGTGGTCAAATTTTATTTCTCTGAAATTGGATTTGTTTTGTCAAATATAATTTGTTACAATGGCAGTTACCCCAGTTAACTTACCCCCGAATGAAACATCCCCTTACCGACTATCAGCGCTGGAGGGGCGGAGTTAAAATGCAATATCAACTACGCCTTCAGAACGACTCGCTGCAGACGTCGACAAGTTCACCAAGCATTACAAGAGCTGGTTGCTGGGGTGCATCGTCCTCGCGCTGGTGAATCTACATCTCACAAAAGGAGGCCGCAAATATGGCAGGGACAGCACCAATGAACAATGAGGGTACATCATCCTTCAGAACCAGCTGCTCCAAGTCGAGGCTCAGCACTTTGTCGGCGTTGCCCCCCTCCTCCCACAGCCGTCCACAGGCGCAAGCGTTCGCGATCCGGCTGAGGACTGTTCAAGCAGGCTGAAGGTTGAGTTACTGTGAGCGGCTTCCAGAAGCGCCGCTAACGCTCGAGCAAAGTCTGTTGCGCTGCTGAAAACCGAGTTTAAGAAAACGTCATGCGCGACGGTCTTTTTGCGAACGCTGCTCGATCGACAACACGAAGAGCTGGCTCAGCAGCACGATTCGGCGTGAGTACAAGGGGGTCGCCAAGACGTGTTTTGAAATATGGCACGATGACTTTGATGGGGAATGGCGATTCTAGCTACCTTGGGCAAGTGGCTGGTGCTGAGGTGCCCGGGAAAGAAATCGGAAAAGCGCAAGAAGACACGCCGAGAGTTACGACTTTGCGGCGAAGGCAACGACGCAGGCCGGGAAAGCGAGAATGGCAGTGATATCAAGTGATATATATTTTTGCGTGTCACGTGATGAGTGTAGGATTGGCAGATCGCAATGCATTTTTCTCTTTGATGTATTGTTTCTCTCCTTTTGGCAAGTGACGTCCTCAATTCAACTCTTTCGATGTGCAATCCAGCTTCAAAGTCGTAAGTTTCGCCATTTCACAGACGTCGACTCTAACGGCGTATCACTGAACGACATAGCTCGAGAGGGGCTTGTTGAAAATTTATACACCAAATCCCATGTAGAATATCTGCCACATACAAATTTTAAACGACACAGCTACGTTGTATTACACGAAATTTATTAGTGTGTTTTATGGTCATATTCTTGGGAGTCAAGGGGTTTAAGATTAACCGAAATGTTAAAACAGGGAGTGAATGTACTTCGTATTTGTAATAGTGGGGTATATCTTACTACTCCGTCTCAAAATTGATGTCCCTTCGAGTGTTTTCTGTGCATATTTTGTCAGTTTCCGTTTTGTAGGGCGCAGTGTGTCACAAATTACGCGGTTTGGACTCACGGTTGGCCTGGTGCAATCTGCACGTGCAGCCGCCGTCTCTGCTTATTCATATCATGACAACATCATTCATGTCGATAAGTGCGCTGTCTCAAAGTCAGCCGGTCCCACCACAATATATTAAAGCAGGATCCTGACTACACTGAACGACCCCCCTCCGAATGGTGGTTGTTTTATGTGACAGCAGTGCCGCTGCTTCTATCTCCTTCCATATGAAAGGGCGCCTCGCCGCCAAGTCCGATCTAAGCGTTACATCACCAAGGTAATGATGCTCGCCGCTGTAGTGAGTCCAAGGTAGGACTAAGCTTCGAGCGCGAACTTTGACGGCAATTTGGGTGACTGGCTCTTTATTGTCCGTGAGCAGTTTTAGGCGCCCGGTGGGGACTATTGAGAACAAGGAAGGGTGCGTCAACAAGGACACCTACCACACGATGGTGATTGAGAAGCTCCTACCGGTCGTTCGCGAGCGCTGACCCTCTTCCGTAGATGGTGTGCACGTGCAGGTGTAGCGCGAAAACACGCCCGCGCATATCAGGCCCGGTGATGCGCGGTTTACAGCGGAGGCAGCACAACAAGGGCTAAACATAGAGGTATGCTGCCAGCCGCCAAACTCGTCAGACCTCAACTGCCTAGACCTCGGCCTATTTACGGCCATCCAAGCGCTTCAGCATCTCCGTTCTCCTCACAGCCTAGACGAGCTGATTGATGCGGTTACGGGCTCCTACTAGGAATTGCCGCCCTCAAACATAAACGCGGCTTTTTTAGTATGCAAAGTGCGATGGACTCATGTATTTCGGACGCAGGTGGCAGCACACTCAAGCTTCGCCACATGGGCAAAGCGAAGCTTGAGCGAAAGAGGCGGCTTCCTGCACACCCAAAATAGCCGCGACTGTGTCACAGCATTACATTGCGCAAACAAAACACCACAGTTTAACCTACTATATCATTAAGCTCAGTAAGCACGGTCAGAGGAAGCTGCCGTGCTTCCACCACACATTCAGGATGAAGAGAAAAACAGCACGAATAATTGGCTGCTCGCCAGCATTCCAGTGAGCTACTACGAGTTCAGTCAGTGAGTCGCTCAACTCAGTGCTAGCAAATCCACTATAAATATTCATTAATGAAATAACCACATCAGCCACGGTGTTTTCATCTCTATAAAATAGAGGTGCATAATGTGCGAACAACTTTCTCGGCAGTCTCCAGTTTCGTCCAAAACTCGTGATCACCAAGAAAACGAAGCTTGTCAGTCAGTTCGCTGCTGTACCGATACAGAGCTGTGGCAATAAAGATTGTATATTGATTGTTACCTCGGATCTGATACAATCACTTATTGAAACCTTATTATTCGTCCTGGCTAAGATTGCAACATATTGTCCTCCTTACCTGTTTGTCGACGATGGCGCTGCCCTTACAGTTCTCAATTGTCTTGGATACATTGACAAGCATGACAAGATCCAAGTTGAACTTCAGAAACATTACTGTTCGAGTGTCGACGCACTCGTACTGTTCCGCAAATATCCAACAGTGCTCGTTACCGTGGAAATAAAGCTCTTCACTACTACAGACGTCGCGGGAACCCAGCTGACGTCAATGAACTTCGACGGCGGAGCGGCTCGCTTGCGTACCTTATCATTGATTTTCTTGTCCAGCTTTTCGGCATCGCGCTTTCGCTTGAAATTGCTTCTTGCCGGTGTTGCAGATGGCGGTGAAGATTCACCTTTCGCGTCTGCGAAGGTATTGCGAAGGGCTCCGCGCTCACCTCTAGACAGCGACGAATCTACCCCAGCTTGCATCTTTGCTAGTCCACGCTCGACGTCGGGGCATTCAACGATGTCTGCATCGGGGTCAAATACCTCTCCATGTTGGCGTAGTCTTCCAAAACGATGTCGAAATATCACGCGCAGTTGCCATCGTCATGTGTTGACGCTGCAACTTTCCAGGTATTACGTCAAACGCTGTCACCTCGTCCAGCAGCGCAGAAATCTTTAGTTCTTCACCTGACAAAAAGATGAGGTCAACGAACGCGATGCGGCGAATGTCTTCTGGTTGTGTGTCAACAGGATGGTCGCGGGCGACTTCACAGTCCTCTCGAAAGAAGTGCAAGTAGGGCCGATAGTCTTCGAAGCGCTGCAGCATACGATAGCAGCCACTCCAGCGTACCTCGTGCAGGGGAACAGGCTTGTAATCACAGTCGTTCTGGTGCAGTTTAGCGATCCTCTTCACTGTTTTGAGCTTTCGCATCAGCGCGCTCAACTTCTTGATCAGCTCCATGTTCTGCTCCAAGTGCTGTCGTAAGGCGAGGTTGAAGCGGTGCGCAGCATAACTCACTAGAGGAACTTCAATTCTGCGCGAAATGGCTCGTTTTGGCTCCATATTGTCTGCCATAATAGCCACCATATCGACAAGCGGCAGGCCATATTGAGTCAGCACTAAATCGAGGAACTCGATGTGCTCGGCAGCGGTCATCGAAGCTTCATCAACGAGCAGGCTAAAAACCGGAGACCCTTCTTGGTGGCAACGAAAATCGAAATTGGATGATCACCAGAATCCGTAAACCCGTCGAACACGAACGCGTACTTCTCACTCACCAGCTCAGCACTGCGTTTGCGCAGCGTCGAGCGATCCATCGATTTGTAGCGAACGGCATCGCGGTCGACACGGTCATCGACATGGGCGAAAGAGAAGTTCTTCAGGTCAACCAGCTTCGCCCAGCCGTAGGTGTCTGCGGCATCCTTGTGAAAAAAGACATGCTACTGATCGGCGTGCAGTCTTTCTTCGCACACTCTTCAGCAACGGACTCGAAACCGGCATGGCTTTGCAGATGGCTGATCAGGTTCTTGTACGCGGACTGCTTCTTTTGCTTCACCACTTCGCCACACAGGGTACAGGTTCGCTCCGTGATGGTTGGACCTTTGAAGAGAAGGTTGACAATGTCGGCGTTCTTTATGAGGGACGTTGGTGGTGGGGGTGGTTGAGCAGGTCTGGCTTTGACTGGGATGGTGTCAAATTGGACAATGATTTTTCGAAGCCAGGGGCTAGTCGCTTCTAACTAGGTAACGCAAAATTGACGCCCAATGCGCTGACAGGGTCTCGGATATTTCGTTAATACTCGCTTTCAGCTTTATGGTTGGCGGAACGCGCTAACGACCATGGTGATTGGGTTCCAGAGAGCTAGCGCACTAGGAACGCACTCAAAAGATTGTGATTGTTCATTGCGTCGCCGGTACAATCTCGGCCCTCTCACAAGCATACTCTTATTTTCCGCAGCTCTGGTTCCGGTAAGAGAAGGCATATCTTCCAGAACTCTTCGTGCTCGGAGAACCGACGCGAAACAAGCCTGCATTGAATTCCACCGAGTCTCGCATAGTGTAAAACTTGAAAAATACATCCATACCGCGTGTGCATTGGCTTGACTACACGTACGAGTACTCAGAAATCGAGCTGTTCAAATAACTGGCAACGCTGCATCCGCATAAATCAGATTGAAAACTGTTTTGAGGACAGCTTCGACGAGGTAGTTGATATCATGAGTGAAGCAATTCACGAATGAAAGCTTTGGGTATCGGACAGCCAAAATGCGACGGGCACGGCCACATTGACCAGCATTGTCGGTCACAACAGCACCCACTTTCCACTCTGATACGATAAGTCCCTCGATCATCACTTCCATTGGCTCAGCAATTGCAAGTCCGTCATGGAGACCCCAGCAGGCCGCAAAACGTAATTCATTACTGGACCAAACAGGGTAACCATGCAACCCAGTACATGTAATTTTGCTATCGTTTCCCAGACATCCGAAAGCAAATTACTCTTCCGCCGCTTCGATCTTGGACCACCTGAACATTATATCGTTGCCCAGTTGAGTGCATCTCTGCATATTCGGTCAGAACTCGACCGCCATGACATGGTGATGGGGCACGGCGCCCGGAACTCCACAGCGAGCGTTCAAGAAGATGAGCAGCCTCCTGAACGACAGTAGCTCCACGTAAGTGCCCGGAAACAAGGCTTCCGCTTGAAATGTCAACAGCAAACGCCTAAATATCAGTAGTTCAACAGGCCTAAAAGCAGGTGGCGCGATGCATTGGGGTTTATTAGCCCCTGCATGTGATTTCACTTCAGCACGATCTTCATCACTCTGCAACGAGCTACCGGTTACTCGAGCGTAGTACGCGCACTCGGCCAAGTGATTCTCTCAAGCTCCCCATCACCCGCGAACATGGAGTGGAAATGGAAAGGCTGCCCTGTTGCTTGTGTTGTTGCATTTCTGCTCAGCAGGTAAAAGTTTGCGCCAAGAGCACCTGGTGGACGTCCCCGGTTGGACCTGTCAGCGTTTTTATCACACAGCCCGGGTTGGAGATCCATCAGGATGCAACCGCCGCAACAGAGCAGGGGGCCGGCGACGACGGCACAGGTTCGTGTGGAGAGCGATTCTTGTGAAGCAGGCTGCTTCTCTTTCTGGAGTGCGGCGGTTTATACTTTTACGTGAACAATGCAAATGATCTTGTAAAATGTTTTAAGTCGATTAATAAGCCTTATTACGTAAAAATGTAAATGTAACAATGCCAAATCTGCTGGTCCGGGTGAGGAAGAGAGCGGACTGTGGAGTGCTTATTACATTTCAACGTTGGGGATGGGCTGGGCCTACCAAGAAGATGGGACGTGATTGTTTTAAACGCAATGATGGACGAGATCTAAATCTATATTATGTTAATACATGTAGAAGCTACTTCATAAACCATTGATGCTCAATTAGCATGAGCAACTCGATTTTGAACGCGGAAAAACCCAGCTAGTATCTCACCAAAGGGAAGAGTGTCTTAAGCAACTGATGGGCATCGTATGTAGGGATCCTCAGTGTCGTCGCGTTCATCTTCGATGATCATATTATTAATTGCAACCCACAATTATTCGGATTGCTTCTTCCACAACCGTACCGGTTGAGTGAGAATGCCAAAGCGCCCTTGCAAAACGCAGAAACGACGCTCAACATTTTTTCGAACACTTTCTTGCACAGTCGCGAACAGCTTATCGTTTTGTGTGTCTGGCTGGCGAATAGACTTCACAAAAACAGACCACACCGGGTCTATGCCATCGCAGAACAAGTAACTCATTTTGTGTTTGTTGCCGTTGGCTTCAAACTCGAAAGCTGCCTGCGCTTCCGTTGAACCAGTTGACGATCAACGGCGAGCGATCAACAACATGAATATCGTTACGTGAACCGGGCAAGCCTGCCAAACCCATAAAATACTTAGTAGCAATCGCCTCTATAATCATTGCCACGTTACCGTCGCGGTCTTGGTACATGCCGTGCCAAGCCACGGGGAATGTCTTGCTGCTCGGGCAATAGGACCCGCGCCAGTGGTGTTGACTGAAGTTGGTTTTGAGCATGCCGGTCAGGGATAACAAAAACACTTCGAGAATCACGAGCAGGAGCTCGAGTTGGTCCACGTATCAGATTTGTGGAGTTGTACGAGCTGGAAAAGTGCGGGCTGAATTCTGTGGCGTGACGAGGCAAGGTTATTCCCCTGGGTCTATCGTTCGCTATGATTTATTCGAGCTCACTGGCAGTGCTTTCTCGCGGCAATTTTTTTTTCACGGACATATTGACACATGATCTGATGCTTCGTTGTCTTGATGCTCATACGGTTTCGCTTCGGCGTGAGTATGAGTGCAAGCTCGCTAAAGAGGCGCTCAAACGTTGCAGTGTTGACAACAATTGACAGGATTATAACTGTAAGCACTGACAGCTTCCTGATTTGATCTGATCTCCTTTCGTACTCCAAAACCTTGGACACGGCATCTTCCTTGAAGTCAACATAGCGCGACGTTGTATAATCTCCCTCGAGCCAGCTGATCATCCAATCACGCAAACCGCTGTCATGGTCACTAACGAAGCGACGGTAGTAGTGCTGTGTTATATGAAATACAGCCTGGGTACATCAGTTTTGGGACCAGGAAAAGAGTGGGATGGTACATCAATTTTGAGACGGAGTAAAACCTTTTATTCCGTAAGATATGACGAATAAACGTAGATATTTGATTTATAAAATTAAAAATAATTGAATTATGTTTTTGTCGACGCGACAGTCAACCCCGCTCATTATATGTGCCGCCACAAGGCGCTGTACAAAGTTCCTCACGCGAGGAAGTCGACTCCTGAGTAAATCTCCATGCCGGAGAACTTCTGGAAAGTCGGTCAGTCCAAGTCCTTCATATTGGGCATCTTCATCCCGAAGTCCTGTGGTGGGTAGAATTGCGGTGTAGATGGTACACGATAGGTGACAACGCTCGAAACGGCTTTGGTGGTGCAGGATGTTCCTCCGTCGCTGATACTGGCCTCTCTTTCACGGAGTCGTCCAGCGAGCCAATATGCAAACTCCGGTCGCGCTCCATCATTTAGTCTGTGAAGGTGTTTAAACGTAGTCGCGTAGAGCCATGGTCTACTTGACCATAAAACCAGTTGTACGTGCTGAACTTGTGCGACTTGCTGCAATTATTCCTGCATGTGCAGCTGCTGAGCCGCAAACTTCCCAGCCTTCCCCTCGAGTAGTCCGTGGATGCGGTTGATTGCCCTCCGAGCTCGCATCAGAATCGCGGGCTCTTCTTGCGTGAGCGTCTGACTCGCCCGAGAGCGAGCGAGCCTCCTCGAATAACTCGTGTGTGTCCCAACCTTCGGTGTCTGGGATGGGTCAATGTGCACGAGCCATGGCGAGGAATTGTCGCGGTCCATTGGGCGCAAACCTGTTGAATGGGACGTAGGTGCGCTGAGCTGGAAAATGAAGATACGATGCATTACAACTAACTCTCCCTACGTATTGTGGCGAGGTCGATGCAACTTTTTCTGCCCAGAGGGTTTAGCGTGGCCCAGCCTGCTCGCGAGAGGCTGGAGTCAGACAGGTACTCCAGAAAACCAAGTTTGTGAAACTAAGTCCACCAGAATACGCTGTTGGCGTGATTCCCGTGTGGAATCCCTGTGGGCCCGTTTGTTTTCGACGGAACGGCACTCCACCACGTTGAATGCCGGAGATGTGTTTGAGAGTACGTCCACTTGGATGCACTTCGACGCAGGAGACAAAGGAAGATAGCCCCCCGAATCCAGGACTTTTCTTTCTCCTCGCCCTCGAAGACGACGCCGCTGAGCGTGGCGCTTTGCAAAACTGAGCTTCATGATGCGCTGCTGTGCCAACTCGAGCATGACCCATTCGTCACTATCATGCACAGCCTGGTACACGTCGTAGAGCACCTTGCTCCGCGAGGCCTCGGTGTCCGGCTCAATCACCAGCAGCTACAGCTTGTCATGCACGGCGCACAGCTCCTCCGAGTTGCGCACACTCATGAGGTGGTCCACGATGCCCCACACGTGACCCAGCGCGTCGCCCTGTATCTCCAGCGGATCTACCACGTCTGTGAACTTCACGGTTTGCTGGCATCGCGTAAGTTACACCTGACCTCGCAGGCTACGCGTGTAGTCGGCCGCGCCGTTGGTGATCGCCGACCAATATCCGCCAGCTGCACGCGCGGCAGCTGGCGTGCACGAGCGCCACCGCTGCCCACCCGCCCGCCAACCCGCTCCTCCCCGCGAATATCACTCCGACTCGTGCGCTTCCGTGGTGCCATGGATCTTTGCGAATGGCTCCAGAAACAGAAACGTCGTTCCTCTAGGTCGCTCGAATGTGTCCACAACCCAAAAAAACAAAACCCAAAATGTTGTTCAATTACAGAGACATTTAACCACTACCCCCAACGATAGTTCTTCGAACAACGAATTCTTTTCTCGCCCCGGACGGTGGGTCACCACACTAGTCTACTCGAGTTTACAATCCAGATCCCTAGACAGATCTGAACAGCCGTCAACAACGCGCACCACTCTCAATCTAAAGAGAACACTATATAACAGGAATTCAGTCCTACCAGTTAGTAGTCTTCAGAATTCCTCGGACGCAGATATCAATAACGTCCAGGAATACAATTCGTAAAATGGAGTGCGGAGGCCAACCTTTTCACGATGCTCACGACAGATGAAATGAAATAACCAGATCGCTCTAGGATATAATTGAGGAACACCTGGCTTTTGGTTAATGGGGGTGACTTACTTTCGAATTGCCAGAAGCAACTGTCCTCAGTGGTCACTAAAACCCGTTCGTAGGCGGTTCGAGGTTCCGGAAGTTTTGTCGGCAGACTTGTCCGATGTTACATTCGCGCTAGGGGTAAAGCAATCTCTGTTGATGATTATGAAGGTTGACTATCCTCTTCGTTCTTCTACATTACTTCGAATGTCTTGTGTTCACTATGCTTGGGGTAAAACAGTTGTGGGCTGTATACCTTGGGTACATTTGCGATCTTCTCAGAAGTGTTGACCTAACACATCTACTTATTCTTTCTGTGGGGCTTCATCCACTCGTCACAATAGCGCAATCGCTTCCTGATTACGCGGTTGATCAACTTCCTGAATCAGTCTCTGTAATCCTGAATATATCTCTGTAATCCTGGATACATCGTCTGTAACTCCTGGATACTTGGGTAATTTCTGGGATGATTTTCAGGGTAAATTGGAAGTGGGTGTATATTCTGGAATAACGCTGGAAACATGACCTCTTAAACACAATAAATTGCAGCAAGATGAGGTGCACCCTAGGATACGTTCACTAAAGTCTCTTTCCGACAGACGTTAGGCACTTATCGTAAAGGGAAGTCCGTGGCTGGACAGATTTTGATTGCAATCCTGAATGTGCACTCCAAGATGCTCATTTTTCAGACCGATTTTGGGTCCATCTGTATTCAGGCGAGGGGTATTCCATAGATTATCAGACCTTTCCCATAACACTATGTCACATGGGTATAACCCGGCCACAACTCCATTATAGCCAATATGATCACAGTTATAGACTTCAAGTTGAGAGGTGATGGTCGCGTGTCATCAGAAAATCCAGGCTACTTCGTTGTCAATATGCAGTCGGACAAGGACTCGTACCCAAACGTCGTTGTGCTGCGATGTCTCACACCGGAAACCACCGCACTTGTACCCGTCTGTGCTTATCACTAGCCACGGGCTAACTGCCGACACATCACACCACAGCCAACGTCCAACAAGTTCCAACTGTGCAAAGGAAATGACGTAGTCAATTTTACTAGGTTATTTTCACTACCTCCCTGTCATAATTAATACCACTTAAAATACATATCATATGTACATTAGACCGTGGTCTGCAACGCAGCATTTTGCCGCGTTTGGCGTATTTTTTCAATAGACGGTGGCAAATGAACTCATTGAACGGGTCGGTTTTCCGCGTCCTACCAAAACACACTGTGTTATTTTAACCACTTAGCGCTACGGAATACTGCGGTTAAGTGCCACTACTATATCATTTTGGATAGACTACTAAAGCGGAATGGTGAGTATTGTGGTACGGTTTAGCGTTTTCGTCCACTTCAGAGGAATTATTGTAGTTGAGGCTGATATCTACAGGAAACGCAACGAATACGCGAGTTGTTTTTAACATGATGACCTGAAGACTGGGCATCTGAAAGCCACCAACCGAGTTGATATGAAGTATAACCAACTCAAGTTACATGCATGTCCTCATTCTCACTATGTTTTGCTATGCGAAATAGTTTCACAATGCGCGTCAACATCATGCTAAATTCGTACACGCAACCATCTCGATCAAGATAGTGTACTACAAACAGCTGTCGGTGGTCCAGCTCACCACAAGTAAGCGGCCTGGGTTCCCTCGCGAGTTCCTCAAGGACGCCAGCTGGCCGCTGAAGCCCGAGGCGAGACTGCCGGACAGCGGAATCAACCCCACACTCAACGAGAGGAGCACCAGCACGAGAATAGCGCCGCCGAGTCCCAGTATAGATGGATCGCAAACAGTCACCCGGAGCACAAGCACCTGTCGGCGGCGGCGACGGCGTCAGAAGTGGGGAGCTCTTACGCACTGAAGCCTATGGTTGTAATCTACTTTAAGATAATTAAGGTAAATACTTTACTTTGAAGATCATGTTTTCCGACTCATGCTCACGTCTTTTTATTCAAAAAATGGCCGCGCTAATCGACTCCGTTGAATGCTAGAGTTTGTAGGTTTGGTGTCCGCTGTTGAATCGAAGCACTTGGCTGGTCAACCGCGACCACGTCCAGCACTCAGCTGTCCACCCGCGCCACCGCCCTCAAGACCACGATCAGAAACAAACCAGCGTCGCTAGGATGCTGTCCGCGAGCCGTGTCGTTTTGATGACCACTAGTGACTCCATTAGAGCCATTAGAGCTGCCAGTTTGCTCATTTTCACCGACTTGTGGTACTCCCACAACGGAAACATGAGCTGCAACAAGTAGCTGTTCACCTTATCCCCACCACTATCCCCTGCGGCGTCAACAGCAATCCTGTGATTCTGCCTTGTCGCAACTGACCGCTCGCATGCGCGGGAATCATCGACGTCAAATCCAACATCATCACCCCAACCGCTATTCACGCTGACCTCACGTCCTGCCACAGCAATAGCAGCAGAGCTTGACTCTGGTTCGGTCGTACGCTGCGGTTCGTTTGTCATCATGCACAATTTGGTATTTGTCTGGAAACACAATTCGCTTGCTTATTCATTCGGCTCCAAACTCGATTTGATCGAAGGGAAGGGCTCCCTATAGTGTCGCACGAAGTGACGCAATACGGCTTCCTCGCCAAGCAGGAAAGTGTGGCCATCTCATACGTTAGTTGTACGTACAACCTGGAATAATATACCTTCACACACCATGAAACTGAACAGCAAGTGTCACGTTGTCTGGGGGAGGAGTGCACATCATCACGCCAAAAAGTGCCAACATGATGGGTGTTCACGAAAGGATTAACACTTTATTGTTGTCGTAGATAATCGGCTGGCTTCTTTCGGACATAAGTGAATTTCTCAGGAGGAACGTTTTCTACAATCTCTAAATTTGACAACGGTGTCTTGACGAAGAAAAATATGGAAGAGCTGGGTGGTAGAGCTTGCTGGCAGCTCTCGCTGCAGAGAACGAACTCATAACGCATCAGTAGTGGGGCATGACAGGAAGTTCATATCCGTGGGAGAAAGCAGTGATGTAAGCGCAGGTAGCTTATGCGCGCCCGACTCTGAAGGATGCACGCGCAAGTGAAGACGATCGTATGGAGTGTGGCGATGTAAAGCAATCTGGGGCATACCGTACAATACGCTTAGTATCCGAAAACATATAGTATCCGACAACACGTTTTTAGCCAATGGAATGTGTCAAAAGGCAACAAGTTGTCAATTCTATGATGCGTACTTCTTGAATCCGACAATCCTAGTTTTACCTAGGTTAGAGCTCTGACCTATGTCGCCACACGATATTGGGCAAAACTCGAAGCACGCCAAAATGATGCATGTGATGCCGACCGATCGACCTAAGTTGTCTGCGGAAGTCCTTCCTTTGATTGTCTAATCGGTGACAATTTAAATGAAATTTGCAGTCATAGATTGTACGGACCAGCAGGTGCTGGAGCGACACGCTGCTTCTAAGTTCCAGCCTCCTTCGGTACTAGGTACCCAGGAACCTTGAGTTCGTGTGCTCAGACTTGAGCCTCTGGACGCGGCGGCGCAGCTTTTACCAGTACTGGTGGAGCTTGGTCTCGTCCAACAGGGACTCCTGGGGTACCTGCTTGGGGTGCTGCGTCGCCTTGCGTTCCAGGAACGTGTTCGTCTTGTTGACCCTCACGCTGCACCAACGAGCAGCTCTTTTCCATCTCGCGACCCCTTACCGGCACCCTAAACCTTTATAATGTAGTGTTCATTATTTTTGTTCGGAGCAATTTTGTGATTTGATCGGGAGCGAAAAAACTAGATTTGAGTCAAGCCTACACCTCATCGGCAGTGTGTCGGATGCTATAAGTATTATATGGTCAAGAATAACCAAGATGTGGTCGAAATCTGTGTGGCGCAATAAAACTTGATTCGAGTATCCCACCATCTCTAAATTCAAAATTTACAGTCGATTTTTGAGAAGCCTGGTACTTTCGGTCCGATTTGAACCGGAAGACGGTGCATTAGTCGTTGTAAGCGGTCCCAATCAAATCGCAGCAACATTTTACCCGTATTACACCGACTGGTTCGGAGAGACAAAAAGAGAGCTGAATAGTCTTTATTGTAGTTGGGCTCATTCGGGAGAGGGGATTCTCAGCTTTACAGTGGTGTCCCATTTTGCAAAGTATTTAAATGTTAACTAGGATTCTTTCGTTGTGCGCGGTCTCAAATATTAAGTTAGATACAGCGGATTCGTCTTTACTAAAGGTTGATATAAATATATAACGATGATCATTGGTTTAAATACAATTACTTGTTTTTGTGACGATTACGGCAAGAACGGTAGTTTTGTCGTCTGGAGCACGTAAATCCCCACGAGCTGGTAGTATCTGCCAAAAGTGTTATTTGGGTTTCCGTTCTCCGGCAAACAATTCAACTGCGCCGCTAGGAGGCTGCAGCATCGTACAACACCATTAACTTTACTTCAGAAGATTCTCTCTGCAGTACAAGCAAACCCAACCGTCACACCTGACGATGTCTTCGTCCGCGTCACCGCCCCGGGCGACCACCGACACCGAACCATCCACGCACGACAGCAACATCCAACGAGCCACCGAGCTAGCCTTCGTCGGCTCGTCTGCTGCCCTGTCGGGCATCTCAACAACGGTCAGCACCGGATAAACCTCGTTCGCAGTCCCAGTGGATATCGTGGTTCCTCTACACACGCTGCCTCATCTGCTGCCGAGGTGATCACTGTCGACGATGGTCCCACGCCTCACGCGGCGCTATCGCCAGAGCACTCGAGCGCCCGCATCTGAGACCGGAAGGGGCACGCACGCTGCGAGCTGCTACGCGGGAGGTGAAACGCGTCGGTCATATCAACAGAACGGAGCTGACGGAGGCCCGCAAGAAGGAGAGCAACGCAAACACCTCGTCGCTCCGCCTACTGTTGCTCCCACGGCGGCGCAGTTGCCCCGTACATTCCTTCCAACTGTTGCAAGTGCCCAGCCGCTGTTACCTTGTGCGACGCCATCGATGGTGGAGCCGACGCCCGTTGTACCTGTGACTTGACGACCATGCCCAACGAGACCACTCCGGCGCTCCTAGTGGTCGTTGCTCCGGTCCCTCTGGTCGCGGAGTTTCATGCTAGCGCCCCCGTCGGTGCAGTGTTGACCGGGCGTCACAATCCCGACACCCAGTCCGCTACCGTGCAGCTTAGCCCCCCACTGCCGTACAATCTGGAAGCTTTCGCGCGCCGGCTATTGAGCCGACAACGTTGATCAACTCTACGCGTTTTTGCCGATCTCTGTCGCAAATTGGAGACTCGGTCGACTGGCACCACTTCCGCGTTGGCTACACTGACGGCCACCAAGAACCAGGAGTCTCTCTTAGCACATGTGGCGCCGGTGGTCGACACGCTACTGACGTGGACGCTGCCGCCGCTGGGTAACCCAGTCGGCCTCCCACCGTCTGCACTTGCAAATCTCGCGCGCAAGAAGCTGCTGAGCGCCGGCGTGGACCCCGCCGTGGTCGACCGCGTACTGCCAATGTAAGAGTGCTGCCTGCATACAACCGAGCTGCCGTGCGACGGCTTTCAACGGTGTCGGACGCGTGACAAACGTGAGTATTACCCCCACTGGCTCATCAACTCGCAGCACATCGCATGTGAGCGCTGACATAGGGAAGTGGATGTCGCCGCCGATGCCGATTGTTTTGCACATTCGAGAGCTTGACTGCGTCCGGTTCGACGCGTCACCAGCAGTACTGATGGTACTGTATGCCGAATATGCTTTGTAGAGAGATACATGTACACCTTCCAGTCCCAGTAAAGGTAAAGTACCGCTTATGTTCACAAACGCGACTGCACACAACACATTTCATCATCCATCGTTTATTACTAAACTACGCACCCTTTGAGAACTTGCTCCAAAGTCGTCTACTTCATCCTCTTCCTCGTAGACTTCAATGACTCGATCAGATCTGATCTCTTCAACTTGTTGGCCAACACAGCCTAACTCAGGCAACTGTAGCACCACGTCTGCAGCGAGGTCCGACTCAGGCAATACATCTAAGCTGCACTTACGATACCCGCCCGAAATGATTGAGGCAGGATTATCCTGCCACGCTGTGCTCACCCAATTGCTTATTGTCGATCTTGTAGGAGTCTTTTTGCTTGAACTTCGCCATCGCATCCATATTTGAAAGCTGCTCCCGCAAAAGTACCACGCAACCGGTTCTTCTGCGGCCCATTCCATGTTGCATTCGCGGGTCGGCAGACTGACGTGGCTCCATGCGGCACCTTCTGCAGCTCCATCTTTAGGTCCTTAGCACGTTGGGTGACTTCGCTGGACCAATGTCCAGTGAAGTCATCCCAAAGTAGCAGCATAGGTTTGGACATGTCTCGCCGTGCACCGAAATGATATTTCAGAAATTCTACTGAAAGAAACGAGTTCCACCACCCTTTACGACGTTGTCCGATCAAGATTATTCCTTAAAATAAAAGCGTACATTACCTTTTGCGTTTCCAAGGACGTGATCGTTGTCACGTTCTTGAGAAGGGCCCACATCGACCCATACAGTTTTATCAATCCCATGGCGGAGCCTTGCGTTGGCTTCACGTTGAGTAGGAGCCGTAGAGGGCTTCGACTAGAAGACCAGGAAAGGGGGAAACTTGTTGTCAGTTGAGTCACCTAACAGCGTGAATGTGGCCTATTTCCTTGTGTTTTCTACCGCAGAGGACCCACACCGTTTTTCGCCGGTACGATGAAGCGTTTTACTAGGAAGAAACTCGAAAAAAGAGCTACAAACAAACGTAGAACGATAAAATCTATTCAAGAAAGCGATATGACATTCACAATTAACCACACTTACGCTGCATTGTATAAACAGACAATCCCGACTCGGCCGCTTTTGCCTGCACCTTGGCTGTAAACTATGGAGCCACTTTTGCCAGCTCTGCTGGAGTTACTTGGTCTTGCCGCTTACGTGACCGCTTGGAGAGACGATGTCGGCGATTGAAGAGGCGCTGCCAGCTGGGCGTCGCACGAAACGCATTGATGCCAAGCTCCTCTGCACCGCTCAGCACTTGTAGACGCAATATGAGCTAGGTTACCGGCACGTCTTCTGCTCGCAGGTCATTAACTCAGTGAAGAAGGTCTTGCTCAGTGTCACGCGGAGGAATTGTCAACGAACCTGCAGCCCGCGCTTTTATTATATTACCCTCCAACAGATGCAGATTTAGCCACAATCGTGTCATAGTTACCCGCCCATTTGAGTACGAGTACGCGACGGGTTAGGTATTTTGCGTCTGCTAAATCGAAAATCAAACGATAGTAAACCGAATGTTACGATGCAGGCGGAGGTGCTCGACTACAGCCTTCATTGTGGCAGCTGATTCGTCCGCAGTCGGAACTTGAGCAGCTTCGACGGGGCTCCTCCATAAACGCCAACTCCTCGACAGACTTCGGGGCTCGAGCTACGCTGCCTGCTATGACAGTTCAGTTCTCGTCGTATGAAGATCTTCTAGCCGCCATCGGCGGCCTGGTTTCGTTTGTTGACGCGCTGTGGCCCGACTAAGCGTGCCAACTTCTCTCGCGTGTCAAGTGGTTTGTGTTGGCCAACATCGAGAGCGACCATAATACGTCCGAGCGGGTCACACTAACACTGCTCTACGTGAACCAGTTTATGGTCGAGGTTTCGCGCATCTGCCGTGGACTCGCGGCACTGGTGACGCCAGTTCTGTGACGAGGATCGCGTGGTGGATTACCACAGCTCTGATTGGCAGACCGCGCTCAACGTCTTCGCACTTCGCATGGCTCAATTAGTTGTCCGGGCCATCCTCTGCTACTCCGTCACACCAAGCAGCCATGCAACCAAGACGCGGCCTTGTGGCACGTACACCGATCTTGCCCGAGTATACCCGACGCCTTATCTCACGCGACCGCGACGTCCGCGAACCCTGTCTTCAGTTCCTCGGTGGTTGTATGTACTACAGCGGTGTGCCCACCAGCGCCTCACCCAGGTCACGTAGCTCGCGAGCTACAAGATCTCGTCGCCCACAACGAAGGTTCGGAGAGGCGGGACAACAATCATCGCAACCGTGGTTGAGGTGGTCGCGGCGCTGCACGTTCGTCAGCACTGTGGTACTCATGCGCAGTCACTTTAAATACAGCCTTACTTGGCTATACACACGAACATTCTTTCCCCCTGTCCCATCTGCGTATTCGCGTCCGCTCACACCGGGGGCACAGTGCGCGAGTCTCGTCCTGTGACCACTATCTGCCCAACTACACCAAGGCACCCCATGTTCCTTGCATTGACGCAGAACCGCCCCACGGCGTTCCGCCTACACCTGAGTCGCCAACGCCACTCGGTGCTCTTCTGCACCCATATGTGGCTTCAGCACAGCCAAGGCGCAACCTGCGCTGACCTCACACCTAGTTCGCCGGTTTAACACCGATGAACCTCACGAGTCTTCTGCAATATAGCCGCAGTTTTGCTTGCGGCTGTCGACCTCCTATACCATCGGTCCATCGCTGCCCCTTTCCAGACCTGTGCACATTCGGCGCCTTGCTCGAAATGCTAAATAAAAACGCGCTAGGCTGTGGGATAGCATTCGCATTCGCAATATCAACACTACTCTCGGTCAAGTACGGCTTACCCTCCTGTCAACCGTGGGTCGCCAACCCTTGACAAAGCGCTCCGAAGCGGCTGTCGAAGTTCGTCCGTCGTACCAACATTAAACGTCCTCAGTTTGTGGGGCACATGTGGGGCTAGCGCCCGTCGACTACCGCCCCAGCAAGAGCATAATAATTTCTGCCGTCGTCCAAACCGCCTGTTCGCATAGGTCGGGATCGCGACTACCGGGGTCCGCGCGCAATTTATGCGCGACTTCCAGCGTCGACGCTCGGATTCCGCAAACCACAAATCGGCAACTGAGCGCTACATCGTTCTTGTGAGGAATAACATTCTGAGACCACACCAAACAAAAGTATAATTACGAAATTAACCTTAGAACAAGCTATAGTACGCGATAGGGGCTCATTTAACTACATTTTGACGCTTTCAGCTCCGAGAAAAGTCAAGTAGAAAATAAGTTGTGGCCATCGGCGTGAGATGTCTCGAGGAAAAAAAATAAAAATAAATGTTTTGGCCGTTTTGGGTTCTATAATTAGAGCTATTTCCTATGGAGGGTCCCCAACGTGACCTTCAAAATTGGCGCAAAAAATCAGCAAGCAAAAGTATTATTAAGGCTAGTACGGCAGCAAGCTGCCAGCATCTTCAGGCGTACCGCTCAGGGGCATCACCGTAAATGTTTTAAGGTAAAACACATATGGCACGCCCCCCAAAAAAAAAAAACGTGATATTGTATTGAGAAGGTAGAAGCTGTGCACGTTGAATCTGGCTAACTGTATCCTCCACGTCACTTTCTATTTCGTAGCAAACTGCTGCACACAGTAGCTCTACAGTCATGCCGTTAGATGACAACAGGTTCGTAGTGCTTTCATGACATTTTTCGCGCATCGTCCCAACTAAGAGAGTTAACGAATCTTTTGTTGTTTGTTGCAGTCTGTCACGGTTAGAGTACGCAACGTTCGTAGTGCATTTCTAGTAATATTCCGCGCATCGTCCCAGCTGAGAGACCTAACGAATCTTTTGTTGCTTTTGCCTCTCACAACTTTTCTCACTACGCAGCCCACAAGTCTTGTCCAGCTATGCAGTCTCCAGAATCGCGCCGCCAAGAAGATATGGAAGCTGAACTCGAGGCATCTGCCACGTTTATTGAGGCTCGTCGAGTGGTCGAGCAGGAAGCTGCACGCAGCCTTGCTGGCACTTTTGACATGAAGGACGCTTTGCTGGAGCTGGACATGTGCTACCTACACGAATACTGTTTTGCACGACGTGTATCCTCGCGCGCCGACAAAGCTATGTGAAAGCCCGCCAGGAAGACCACCGGGAGCGGCTGCTCGCGCTGCTGCAGCAGGTGCGAAGGCCACGGCTGCAAGTTGTTGCAGCAAGTTCGTCTAGTCCAAGATCGAGCTCACCCCCAACCAAACGCCTCAAGGTGGGGGGTACCGCCGAGCAGCCACCCGATCGTGCAGCAAAGTGGTGAGGAGTCGAGTGATATCGAGTCGATCGATGACGACGTCGGCGAGAGCAAAAGTGACGGAAGCTCGCCGGTCCAGCCCCAAGTCCAGCCAGCAACAAGCTGGACTTCTTCATCAATGCAGGAGAGTCGAAGCGCCAAGGTCGTCGCAGCTTCAGTGACGAGGACGAAGATTGAGAGCGCGTAGGAATCGTCGGTGTATTACCAAGTCCAAGTTTCATGCAGAGAATGCAGCTGGCTCTATTCCAGGCAACAACCAAGAGAACGACGTGAAAGGAAGAGAATAACGTTAGGAGCATTTTACATGTTAATCAATGCACCGTGCAATTGGATCAAACCCATTTACCCTGCGTCTTCTTGGCTTCAATATGCGGGCTCTGGTGGGCTTGATGCGCACTCTACCAGATTTATCATTGTCCTGCGGATCTACCATGCATGGAGTTCCCTACGTGGCCATCTTCACTTCGTCTGGCACTCTGGTCTACTTGGTGCTAATCACGCGTCTCTCTGCTCGCTGTGTGCCCCTTTAAGATATCCTTGCACGCTGCTCGCAGTAGAAAGTGTATCCATGAAACAGATTCGAAGAAAGTATTTACCGGTAAGATCTGAAAAACAAATTTTCGTTTCTCCTGCCAACCGTCATATTACATTACGGAGGTAGACGTATTGCACTTCAATGCTAGCTGCTCACAATAGTTTTCGACAACTGCAAACGTTGACACAAAGGTGAGCGTCTCGCGCGGCTGCGGTGGCTGTCCTACGACGCAATACTAACTTCTTGCTGTGCTGATCATGTTCTGCAGTCGCATCACATGCCGAAGGAGGTTGCCGCGCGACAGAAACGGCAGCTGGGCCCGCTATAATACCTGTATCCAGGCCACTGCATTAACGATAGGGCCATGAAAGCTAACGGTGAGCGGCACTGGCTCTGTGACGCTCACCGTGACCACCAAAATTCTCTCCAGCGCGATCGCTACTGTAGGACTGCCAAGCAGAAGGGAAAGAAGACCTGCAGCATCGTGGGCACACGGTGAGGTACTTGGCTGCACTACAGTACCTCCAACTTTGGCTGAACTCGCGCACGCATCTTCTGGATCCTGCAACGAGCACTGCGTTGTCGTGGCTGGCTCACGCTGCCTTACGGACTCGATGAGATGAGGACTGCGACTCGATAGAGGAGAAGTATCTGCATCTCGGTGGCCTCCATCATCGCTATCGCCAGGTTCAACTTGCACTCGGGATAAGTCAGCAGCAGACCCCTACCCATCACTAAAAAAATCGAATCCGTTGCCGCCGGTTGAGTTTTCTTCCTCTTTTGGTCACCGCAACGTCCCGCTTGGTGCTCTTCTTCGTCTTCTTCGACTCTATCGGCCGACGCCATGAACGCAATTGGTCTACATATTTGTTCCGACTTTGCCGCTGACAGGTCAGCCTCCCACACTGCCACACGGAACGCAAGCGCCTTCGGCGGCCTCCTGAATTGCTTCGCAGACGCAATACACCCCTACGGGTGCCAGTGATCCAGCTGCGTGTACCGAATTGCTCGTTCAATGTTAGCGCTTCGCGATACCAGTCCCTCAAGTCCAGTTTACCGCCACACCTGCTGCGGTGCAGGAACCCCGCGTGGTTCCTCAAGCACCATGTCGTTCGTCTGTGTGCTCGTGCGGGGCCTCATAGGCGTATTCTCAAACTCGCAGTGTGCGTAACTACATGTTATCTGTCTTGTTCGACGTGCAGTATATAACGCTTGTTTGTTGTTCGACAGCAGAATATCACCTCAGGGTGACCACAACAATAGCACGACAAGCAGCAGCGATCGCGTGCGAGGGCTGTGAATACTCTTTTGCCAGGGTTCTCGTCTCAGTGTTGGGGAACCATTACATGGAGGTGATCGCAGTAGGAGAACGACAGCAAGGTACTAACAATATTAATTTGAGATCGCAATGCTTTCAGCTTTTGCTTCACCAATAAAAACTCATACTACAAAATTAAATATTAAATCTTAACACAAATGCAGGATCGACCGCATGTACATCACAACAATTGCATTCAAAAGTGATATGTATGAGCTAATTACAATCCAGCTCTACAGTATCACTAACGGTACGTTACCAAGTGTGCAACCACGTCCTGTGACGGGTACCCACACCCACTTCAAACGCGTATGTGGTCACCTCGCTTACTCCGCGTCGAAACTGCGTCGGGCGGTTCTTCGTGCTTCTCTTCGGTCGCCATAGTTACATCAAGCCCGGCATCATCTGCAGTTGCAGCTCGTTTAGAAGGCGAGGGTTGGGCCTTGCCCTGTTTCTTCGGCTCCAGTCGGCGCTTCTTATGTGGGGGTTCTTGTTCGAACATCTTGTCTCCAACACCGCGCTCGTATTGCACGTTTCCTTCAGCGACCTCGGCATAGAACCCAACGCCGTCCACTTGACGGAAGACGTAGACCGCACCAGGAGTAAAGTCAACATTTGCCTTGCCATATACTCCCTATTTTGCCTTCGCGTCCCATACAGTAACTTGTGTGATGTAAGGCTTTTTTCAGAGGAGTCAGATCGGCCAGCGCGTTCGCCGTCGTCTCGAACTCCTCATGTTGGCTCGCGTCGATTCCCGTGAATCGAGTCCCGTGACCACATTGACCCGCTCTGCATACAGACAGCACAGCTTGAGCGTGCCGCTAACGGCAGAGTCTGGTTGGGTGTTAGTGATAAACACTCTGAAATCCGAGACGCACAAAAATTGGTTGAGGACCTCCTCTTCCTTTTGCTTCATCACGTCGCTTTAAATGAGCTTGAGAAGTTCCATTGCGTTGCCGGAAGTCGGTTTGGGTGGGTTGTCGGCAAAAGCGAAAGTGAGGACAATCCGATTCGACGCGCAGTTAAACTGACGTTGCTTGCAGGTGATTGTGTGCTGGCTTCAACGTATCTTTCTGCGCTATTGACTTCGTTCGCTGACACGCTCATGCTTCCACAACTGTTGATGAGCCAAATTTCCTACGACACGTCCATACTTCAACACAAGACATCATCTTTGAACTGCAATACCGTGCTCAGTGCTGATTTATCAGTGCTATTGAACGCTGTGAGTAGTTACTATTTTGAAATAAAGAAAAACGATTTAAATTGAGCACGTTCAGCTCAGACGATACATATCCTCCTTCTTTGCCAATTTTCGGAATTGTAAAATCAGGTTGCACAACATGCTGCTGTTGTCGAACCATCGCAGCTGGCCCATTTGTTTTTTTCTGATGATTAAATCCTACATTTTAGCTTTCCATTCGTGAATTGGGGCCACGCTCAACGATGAGCGGGAAAGGTTGATTGTTGGCGGACTCCACGAAGCGGAGTTCCTCTTATGGGTTGTGGTGAGGTGGGTTTCACGGCAAAATCAAAACTGACTTCCTTTTCTCTCTGCGTAGCTCGACGAGAGCACAAACAGTTCTGGGCCAACCAATTCACTGCTGCAAAACTCGTTTTACCGTGACGACCTGGCTTTCACCTTTCAGGAAAACGTACCAATTAGTAGGAGCAGTTAGTAGATGCACAACTTCAACGTATCTGGCACGACAGTCTAGGTTCGGGTAGTCAGCCTGGACTCGGAATGGGGAACGATGACTGCTAAAGCATCGCTGTGATACGATTCCAATAAGCCAAACAAACAGCGGCACGAGCACTTAATGAAATCTAGACACTACGCGTAGCATTAAATTCCTCGACTGAAACTCACATTACCCGGCTAACACTACCAGTAACACTTCAATTGATTTCAGCTAAATTTACTGCACGCAAGCACCCTGGATACGTTGATACCAGCCCCATCGTAGCCGACTGCCCATGACTTAAACGTATCTTCGCACGACACCTTCTGACTTCGAAAAGATGTCTGCTAAATCATCGCAGTGCTACATCTGCGGCCACCCTTACAACACAACGTGCTCGTCGCAACGACTACCAACAATACCAACAAACAACAAAAAAGCAATGTAAGCGTTGCTCAAACGCCTGCTTATCAAGAATGTATACACTATTGTGAAAACCGGCTGCTTTGCCCATTTCGTTTGCTAATCGGCCGATATACACGCTGATTAAGAAACCTCAATATTTCATTAATGACCGACCGACCCTGAACTAATGGCACTTACTCAATTTTATGCCATGAATAGCCTGACATATTTACTGCAGGTGACCGAATTAGATGACTGAGCGGCAGAATGCCCACTTCGTCGTGGGCATTAGGCTTGATTATTTGCATAAATCTCATTCAGCCAGCAGTAGCATGCCCGCGTTGGTGTACAGCCAGACAAGTGTACTCTAGTGTTTGAATTCATCGAGGGAGTTTATTGTTTTGACGAGAGGTAGTGGAACGAGTTGTTGCTAGATTGCGGGCTACTCAAGGTGACTATCCGGCCCGATTCAAGTGTCTGCATCAAGCCCAGTCAAACAGCACGTCTGCGAAGACTGACCCCGCTAACAACCAGCTTGCTTGCTCCTCTAGTTGCGTGTACCACTTTCGGGAGATTCCGCTTACCATTAATGTGCGGCTAGCTCTAGGGCTAGCAAATCGAAACGTCTTGGTAAGTGGTTTGTTTGCGTCGTTTGTGGCTCCAGCAGAGCCAAATGAAAACGCATCTGACAACGAGTACACGGTCTAAATAAATACCACAAAAGTCTCGCTAACGTTACGCTCGCAATGTTTACCGGTAGGCTTAATATTACGCGACCGATCGCAGTTTTATACCTGATTTTATCAATTTATTACAGACCGATTTACATTCATTTTAGAGCATATTTGGGGTGCCAAGTGACGGACATTCTACCCGGTTTTCACAATACATGTACCATAACAACCTCGAACAGAGCTCACCTCGCTCAGTCTTCGCTACCAGCGAGCTTTCAATTGATTGCAGTTAAAATGCTGGGGTGCAAGCAGCCAGTTCGCCTTCTTCAAGCAGCTCTAGCTCATCTCGCTGCTCAAAACCTCTCGCTGCTTCCACTAATAGTTCCACAGATTCAACGAAGGCCATCCTTCCGTGGCTACTTCAACTAAGGTGACACAGCACTCTATCTACTACGCAGTTAACCGGATATGCACCGTCGTCTGGCTTACTCGCACGAGATCGAGTACAAGTACAGGTCGACAATATTCCGGAGGTCAAATGCTGTATTATCGGCTGTATTTGCCCCGTATCGGCCGTGAATGGTTATCATGCAGCCTTCGCTAAGTAAAACAAAGTAGATATTATTCAAAATAACATAGAAGCTCTTTAAAATCTTACCACTGCCTGTGAACCTATCCGTGTGGTGGTTCAGGCGGAGTCGTGGCCTAAGTGTGAGCGGCCGCAGTGCGGGGAAACTTGTCGAACGTTATGTCTAGTAGTTTGCCTGCTATGTCTTGTTGTATCCAGTGCTGTTTAATAATTGCATGTTCCGTCTTGCTGTTGCCTGTGCTATCTGGTTGTTCCGGTGTGCTGCCTTATTGTGATCAGTGCTGCCTCGTGTGCCGCACTAGCAACCAAAACACCCGTATCAATTCATTAAAACTAAACATCACTTTATTACTCCGACTATGTTGGTGCCTCGGTTGCCACCCTGCCTAGCTTCCTCAAGCTGTCCGTACTTGTAGGTGCCTGTTCTGGTTCGTTGTGCCGCCCTGCGCGGCCTTCCTTAGCTGTCTTGGCTTCTTGGTGCGTCGCGTGCCGCCCTGCGCGGCCTTCCTCAGCTGTCCGTGCTCTTTGGTGCGTCGTGTGCCGCGTCGGCGCTGCCTCTCTGCGACTTGTGCCGCCCTGCGCGGTCTTCCTGAGCTGTCCGGGCTTGTTGGTGCGTCGTGTGCCGCTCTCGTGGTCTTGTGCCGCCCTGCGCGGCATTCCACAGCGGTTTGGGCGCGTTGGTGCGTCGTGTGCCGCGTCGCTGTGGCCTGCACTGTCGCGTGTGCCGCCGTGGGGTTTTGTCGGCGTGGGCTCTGGTCGGCTGCACCCACGATCCCCATTTTCAAATGAGAAATCAGTACGCTTCAGTGGGTGTAGCCATAGCGTAGCCATTTACTTCTTACAGACTTCTTACGGGGGCGACCCGTCCCAAAACCCCTGATTTCCAGCCAAATCAGGGTACGTGCTGCGTCTATCATGGGTACATGCTCATGGAGAGGCGAGTGGGCAGCTAACGGGCCTCAAATCGGCCCTAAACCTTACTTCAACCTGCTATTTGTTTTGAACCTGATACATAGCGAAAATCCGGGGTTAAAAAGTTGCATCCTGCCTTTTATGGAAACGTGCATAATCGAGCGAGGTGGCCTAAAGCCGTGAACAGTCGGTCTGCGAAAAACGGACGTCACTAGAAGGAGGGTTTTTCAGCCTAAAATGGTCCCATGACGTGAAATGCTAAATCGTCCACCCTAACCCGCTTCCTATATACGTCGTTTCAGTCCTGTAAGAAGGGTACCGGTAAGTGAAGTAGTAAATCAGACGTAAAAAGAATACAAAAGTTATGTTAGATTATGGGGGCTTTGCCCAAAAACAATCGCTAAAAATCGCTTGCTGCGAGCGCAAACAGCTCATATCGTGGCACAGCACGAGCACGTCCCCCTCCATCCCCGCAAGTGCTGGCGAGGAAGGCACCAGTGCGTACTCGTTTCATTTTCAAAGACGCTCGACGTCGAGACAAAGTCGGAGTACGTGTCGCCCGGTCTATTTTTTTGCGGGGTACCTTTCCTTTTTGCCTTTTACGCGACAACCCAAAATCAAAACCAAAAAATAGCTTCTCAACTTTAAACGCCCCTAGCAAAAACAATCGCTAATGGTACTTTGTTTGGTGTGGTCTCATATCTTTATACAGAAGGATCAGGACCACTGGCGGTGTCTTGTACTCGATATCGACATATTAGATCACTGGCCCGAAGTGCATCTCAGCCCATTCGGCGTTGTGGGCAAGGGCGGCGCTGGCTCTCTTACGACCGTCAGAGGCATACACGAGCTCTTGTTCCCTGAAGGAAACTCTGTTAATAGTGTTACCGACATTCACGGAAATCATTCGGCAAAAGCAACAATTCCCAGAGGCCGTCATCAGCTGCAAGCCGGCGATGTTGCGTCTGTATTTGGTAACATGTGCATCTTTTCGGAGGTCGGCTGGCAAGGAGAATGCGCTGGTTATAGACCTGTTAGGCGCGTTTGGTTAATCGGACTCTCCGGTCGGCTACAGCGTCATTGGCGGGGCGATCGCGCACCTTCACGGCCCTTCCTTCAATGCATACCGGGACTTAGGAATATTTAGCTACTATTGAACGGAACACCATATCAATGTTGATCGGTGATAACTGCAACGATGTTGAACGGTCACTTCGAACGCTATGATCACCGTTCTTGGTCACGGTGTCATGAATGAGGAGAAGTTCACCAACTGAAGCTCGAGACAGAAGGTGCTCAGACTCGTCTTTGAGACTGTTGCGGGGACCGTCGCGATGTCAGACGCGAAAATCCAGAAGCCAATGGAGTGCGTCCGTTCAGCTCTGGCTGCAGACCATCTCACCCGAGCAGATTGCTGGTCGCTCCTCGCTCGCCTTCGACACGTGGCGACCTGTGTTCGGCCTTCTCGCCTCTTCCTCCAACGGCTGTGTCGGCAAGGACGGTTTCTCCTCCGCTGGCATCGGGTACCGGTGACCTCCGAGATGAAGCAGGGCCTCATCTGGTGGTCCGGTATTCTCAAAGCACCCCTTCTCAACGGTGTGCCCTTGCAGTACTTTCATTCATGCCCCCGACCGGACGTTATCGATGAAATGGACGCATCCGACAGTGGGATCGGTGCGCTCGTTTCAGCTGCTCAAGTGACTCTGCGCTACGCCTTCAATGCGGTCGAACGGAGTCTCATCCAGGCCACCAAGTCGGATCCAATTGTCCACCTTGATATCCACCACAGTGAGCTTCTGACATGTGCCTTTGCGATACAAGCGTGGGAGCAACACCAGTCTGCACTACGCGCATCGGCTGATGTTGTACCAGTTGACGTCCAGTTCAAATTGACAATACCTCCGCAGTGGCGTGGCAGAACAAAATGACATGGCGGAATCGCCGGGCTCAGTCCCTAATGCACTTGCTCAGCCATTGGGAACTGAAGTTTGGGCTTCGGTTATCGACTACCCATGTGACTGGTGTGGACAACCGGCTCGCGGACGCAAGCTCGCGCTAACACCAACGACTCTATGACCGACCTATATGATCAACTAACTTGTGGGTGGACGCAGCCCACTCCAAAAGGTCTGGAAGCGACCTGGGATACTATCTCCTAGCCCAGTCTGTTGCAACATTGACATACGCCAAGTACCGCGGCTCTCTAAGGTCGTGGCATACCTGGGCATCGCGCCGTGGAGTTCAACCCGCGCTACGCGGTTACTCGCTGGAACCAAGTCACCGATTTCATTTTACACGGGTTACAGCACGTGTAACGGGGTTACTCAATGAGGTTACGATTATGTAGGTCACCCAATTTGGTGTGACCACACTCTCTCTATAAAACAGTACCCAGTACGCGAAAGTTAACAAGATATCAGTAGGGGGCTTCACAGCCAATATATATGCATTATACTAGGCTCTACTGTGTTAGATAGTGAGGCCTATAGATTTACACCAGGGCAGCTCTGCCGCCGATTGCAATAATACATTCAGCTCACCTTTAACCTAAAGAGTTCCTGTGTCTTGTTGTAAAGACCGTTATCTCTTGGAGCATGTAAGCTTCTGTCTTACACTCGTCCTTGTTCTTGTATAAGAACACCTACCTGCTTAGCCCCCCACCCACCCTTTACGGTTGTTATAATCAGCGTCGCTGCAAATCCCTGATTGGCCCTTTTCTAAACATGTCATTAAAAACGACACGTTAAGGACTGATCATTTGTACGGGTTTCTGTCAATTTGCACGCGGGTATGCTAAATGAATCAGTTGAGTGTCACACAAAATAGACGCCCTTCCCACACAAACGGTCCCTTTGGCGCCAGTCATCAGCCATTTATTTCCGAAACGACCGCCACAGACGCAGATCTCCGGACCGGTGCCAACGTCACGGCCAGTGTCGCTTCCGGCCATGGGCAAGTCGGAGCGTATCTGGCGGCGCTGAAGCGCGCGCGGGGGGCAGAAGAATCGAGCATCTCATATGGGTACGTAAAAGCTATTGGTGTTACGTGATGTCTACGTTTATTGATCTTGTTGTTTCAGGTCTACGCCTACCAATGCCGCTACAAAGGTGCCGAACATGCCGACGCGATCGACGGCCTGGTAAGTTGTTGGCTTGCAGCTTTTGGCAACATGTATCATTACTAACATGTTGTATATTACAGTAACTTACTATTGCTGTCTAGTTGTAGGTATTCTCCCCGCTTCTCCTACACCTGCCGAATGTGATCATCAGCTGACTGTGGAACCGCTGCAAAAAGAGGGCGAGCACCGCAAGAGGCCGCAGCTCCAGTGCAAGTGCTGCTCGATTCGCAAGCAGCGGATCGGACAGCAGACCGCCACGCGCTTCTATTTCGAGGCCTGCAGCGACGCTGACGCGCGAGTGTAGCTGTGCGACCGGGTGCGAGCCCAGAACTACCCGACAAACGCGCTCACCTGCTTCCAGATGTGTCACGAGAAGTGGGCGAACGGCACCAAGCGGCCTCGGCCACTTGTCGGACGTGACATCAATATGAGGAAACTGGGGAAGAAGAAGCGCCGTCGTCCAAGCGAGAGTGAATATGTGGAAGGCAAGGACACTGGGTAGGCAGCGTGTTGACGCTTTGTAGTCTAGGAGGACTAAGCAAATACATATATTGCGTGTCATCAGCTTTTCGTTCTAGTCATGTATATATATTGCACAGCGATCATCCATAAAGCAGCTTTCCCAAGTAAAAGAGGCAACGAAACATGTATGCTTTACAACATGTTGCATCGCTGGGTGGTGGTGTTGCTGCCAAATACAACATTAATCGACAAAGTCTTGGGAGCGGAAGACTTTGCGCAACATCCAGTTTTTGGGTTTCAAAGAAAAGTCAGCGTACGTAAGTGACCAATACAAAAATCAAGTTTAGCCTGATTTTCACATGCTGTTTTTAGCGTCGTGACAGCCGAAACCCAAAATATCCGTGAGTGTTGGGGGTTAAGAGACTCGCTGAGTCTAACTAGGTCTTCCTCTACGCTATAGTCTACGGCAGCCCCGCTGCAGCACGGCTATGGTTCGGGTGTCCTATTTGAGGCGCTACCATCGCAGCGATTATCCTGCATTTCTTAAAAGCCGCAGGAGTCGATTTTCCCCAGCGGACATCCACAAATTCGCATGGTCTTAAAAGGAGTATACCGTCTCGACGGCCCCGTCCATTCAAGGCACCAGTATCTCTTCGGCTGCTAGAACACTGTTACTCCACTCTCGACATGGCGACGCCCTCCGACCAAGCTCTCTGGGGTCTTGTGTCTGTCATTCTTCTTCCTTCTCCGGCGCTCTGGAAATCACTTCGAAGGGAAAGAAGTTTGCATGGTTTGCGCTCAAGGCAACGTACTCAACAGCTCGAGCTCAGGAACCAATACGTCTCACGAAACTACGTCCGTGCATATCCGGCTGAGGGGTCCAACACAAACCAGAACGGGACACCAACGCTACGAACGCTGAATACTCGGGGCATCCTTTCCTCTGCCCAGTCTTCGGTACTCTTTATTTGTTCAAGGCTCGGGGCACAATCCCTCTCAGCATCCGGTAGCATGTTCATCAGCAAAAAATGCAATCCACGCTGCATCTCAGTGATAGCTCTGGCAAGCCCGATCCGCCAAGCTTCTTCAAGCCTCGGCTACACCCCAGAGAATTTCAGCGCACACTCACAATTTAATTTCACGGTCGGTGGGCGTCCGACACGTTCAAACAGTACACCAGACTATGCAGGGTATGTGTTGAGGGTCTCGCAGCCAGGATCGTATCCGGCGAAAAGCAAATGAATCGCCTTCAGTGAGAGCTCACGGAAGCAACTGTTCAACTCGTTCACATGAACGAGTTTCTGTAAGCTCTCCAACGACGATAAATACGAGGAAAAGGGCCCTTAATAAGAGCATCTCCAGTCGGGCGTTGTATTGCTATTTGGACACGTAAATTACGGAAATATGCAGTTAGAATAGCGCAAGGTGCTCCAGTCCGTGTTCTATTGCTATTGGATAGCATAAATTACGGCTTCGTGGGCTATTCATGGCAGGAATAGCGCACTTGTTCTATCTGAACAGCCGTTGCGGTAACAAACATACCCGAGAAGTATTTTGCCCCTCGCTCGATTTCCCGCGGTTGCCGACATCACGAGAGCCCAGATTGCTCTATGAGACGGGGGCGTTTTGTTTTACATCATCAGCAGTTGGCGAACGCAGCTAAACCTCCCCGTAAACTTCAACCACCGTCTTGCAAAATGCATGTAAGCTATCTGTGACTAGTGACTCCGAAATACGGCAATATAAAAGGCTTGCAAATGGCTAAAGTCATAGCTAGCTCATCATCCATGTCTGCGATTAATCCAAAAACTTCATCATCGTCGTCGTCTACAATGACAGCTTGAAGTTCCATCGAGAAAGTCTGAAACTGGAGTGGGTGGTCAATGTTGTATTTCTATTGCTATTTTTAATGAGCCAATCAAAATTCATTAAAATTTCGCGATAGAAATAGTGTTATTGGACCACGAAACTATACAGTAGCTAAGTCAAAATATGCATACATTTGGGCTGTAATCTATGTGAACCACATCCGATAATATATCGCAATGGCCAGCATGCAGGAGGAGCCTGTGATGCTTCCAGCAGCAGCGCCAGTCGACAGTGCGGCAGTGGACGACATCACGCCCACGTCTCTCCTCCCGCGTCTCCGCAGCAAGAAGAGCTACAAATTTTCGTGTAAGCGGTAGATTCCACAAGCGTCTGGATAAAGTGTCCCGACTGACCTTTTGTAATGTCTGCCAGCTTATGCGAGAGAGGACCATGGGAACGCGCTCTACTGCGTCGCGTTCTGCGACGTTCTGCCCAGATACGAGCGCATGTTCGCAGTGGCAGGAGGCAACCGCGTACGAATCAGGCGGCCCATTGGCTAAAACAACGCTTCATCTGCTAACTGTTGTTTGTGTGAACCATACCGTACAGCTAACAGTGTACGAGTGTTTGAGAACGGCGGTCTGGATGTGATCCAGGTGTATTGTGACGGCGACCAGGAGGAGCAGTACTTCACGGCGGCCTGGACGGTGGACGTGCTCACCGGCTCGCCACTGCTGGCAGCAGCGGGGTTCCGTGGCCACATCAAGGTGATCAACTGCATTACGCAATCAGTCGTGATCGTGCTGTCTGGACACGGCAATTCGGTGAACGAGCTCAAGTTCCACCCGGTAGACCCGAGTCTGCTGTTCTCTGCTGGCAAGGACGAGTCCATTCGCCTCTGGAACTCCCTCACGGGCGTTTGCGTGGCGATTTTCGCCGGCCACGTGGGTCATCGCGACGATGTGTTGAGCTTGGATGTCCATCTGAAGGGGTCCTGCTTTGTGTCGGCCGGCATGGACAACACGGTTAAACTCTGGGACTTGGAGGACGAGGTCGTTCAGACGGCCATCAAGAAGTCGTACACGGAGCCGCGCCCGAAAGACCGTCCGTTCGACACAAAGTTCATCCAGTTCCCGGCATTCTGCACGAGCAAAGTACATGCTGACTATGTCGACTGCGTGCGCATGGTGGGGGACCTCGTCCTGTCCAAGTCCACAGGGAACAAGGTGATATTCTGGAAGCCGAACCCGTCGCGAGGTAAAGACGCCGTAACGGTGCTGCGCGAATACCACTACAAGGACGCAGATTTGTGGTTCATGAAGTTCGGGCTGGACTCGCAGCTGGAAGTCATGGCGGTGGGCAACAAGAAGGGCGTCGTGAGCGTCTTCGACCTGGACGCCGAGTCGGACCGCTCCGTGTGCAAACTCACCCACAACAGCTGCAAGGGCACGGTGCGCCAAGTGTGTTTCAGCAAGAGCGGCCGCACGATCATCACGTGCTCGGACGACGCAACTGTGTGGCGCTGGGACTTGCCCTAAAACGTGGCGCCGACGAATACCACGTACACTACGTACATCGTAGTAGGTAAACGTCCTCAAAACCATGTTTTTCCCATTTTGCAATTCAAATTCAAAGACGCGGGAGCAGTACCGTATCCACGCGTTTATTTCCCTTACAAACTCCCACACTAAACAATTTTAAATAATTTTAAACCAAAAGAACGAAAGCACATGGGCACCAAGCGCAGGAAGGAGGAGGCGAGCTGCCCTTGAGCACCAGCGCCGGCTCCAGCCTCTCGTACGCGGCAACGGAGCGTCCGCCGCCCACGAAGGTCCCACGGACTGCAGCGCCGCCGTCCAGCGCGCGCCGCTTCGGCTTCAAAGGGCCGACGATCTCGCAGCTGCAGCCCAAGCGAGCGACGGCGGGCGATGCTGCCCCCGTTCCGGCTTTAGAGTCCGTGCAACTCTCCGCACCTTTCGACTCGGACGTCCACGTGCGCGACACGTTCGGCGAAAGCTTCGGCCAGGAGTTCGTGGCGTCGCTCGAGCAGCTGCTGGCGTTCCGGCACAAGACCAACAAGTTCGCGGTGAAAGCCAGGAAGGAGGAGCAGATTTCGTACATTAAGCAGCTCAAAGCTGGTGTGCGGGATGTCGTGACGAAGGTAGGAGTGGTTCTGTTTATTGGGGGTTTAATTGGGGCTGATTGTTGAGTTTTGTTTGTTGTGCGGTAGATCCAAGAATTCAGCAGAGTTTCTGCAACGCTGGACGACACACTGACGGCAGAGAAGGCGATGCTGGAGAGGAGGCTGAGCGTGTTGCAGCAGCAGGCCAAGAACAAGGATCAGTCGGAAGGGGAACTGAAGCAACTGCGAGAGCAGCATGCGGCCATGCAGAAAAGCGTCACGCGGATTCGCGCGTCCGAGCAGGAAGTGCTGCGCAGTAATGCTGTGCTTCGAGACAATGCAGCCAAGCTGGAAATCCAGCTGGAAGAGGCGCGCAAAGCGAATGAGCAGATGACACTCGACTTGAAGGCGCACGAGGCGCGCGTGAAGGACGAATCTCGACATTTTGAGCAGAAGAAGCACGAGCTGGAGCAGTTTTACGAGAAGAAAGGTCTTGATGAGGACAGGAGGAAGCAGGAGCAGCTGGAGAAACTTCAGGACCAGCTCAGCAAAACTCGTGGAGACCTTGCGTCGGTACGCAAAGAACTGGACAATTACAAGGACAGAGCTATTGAAGCAGCGAATAGCCTAAACGAGGAACGTGAGCGACGGACCAAGTCTGAGATGGGGAAATGCACGCTGGAGGCGAAGAATCAGGCTCTGGAGGCTCGTGTGGGCATCTCGACGAGCGAAGTGGTGGAGCTAAAGGAGAAGTTGAAGCACAAGGATCAAGAGGTATCTAATCTTGTGAAAAGTTTGACCGAAATCCAGAAGTTCAACGCCTCAGCAAACACGAAGGTAGAAACTGACAAGAAGGAGCTGGCCGATAAAGTTGAGCGTCTTCAAACAACTATTCACAAGCTTGAGCGGCAGGAATCCTCAAGTTCTACCACAGTGCGAGATCTCCAAAAGCAACTAGAGGTAAGTTTTGTTGTTTTGACTGGTACTTGCACGCTCGCTGACTTGTGGTATGTACTGCTTGTGGCGATCTGCAGACGGAGATCAAATCCAGGAAGGAGGCCGAGCAAAGCGAACAGGAAGTTCGAGCCAAGATGAAGGAGGTAGAGACTGAGCTACAAAATAATATGCGGAAGGTGGGTGTAGAGGGCGGTGTTCGCCAAATGCTTGAGGACCAAGTTCGTGAATTGCGAACAGAGCACATTGCGGTGAATGCTCAGATGGAAGCGGTGAAGGCAGAAATGAAGCGCCTGCAGTCTGTAAACGTGGATTCTAACGAACACCACAGTGAGCAAATCGGTACTCTGGAAGCTAGTTTCCAGCAAGAACGAGTCAACTATAGGTGTCAGATTGACAAGCTGCAGGAAGAGAAAGTGAGCTTGGAGAGCGAAGTACAGACTTTACGGGCGCGAGCGTCGACAGTACGTGACGGAGATGTCGAGGAACTTTGCAAAGTGACACGAGAAGCTGATATACTGCGCCGACGCCTCAACGAGTTGACAAACCAGGGTGAGCAATCGATTGCTCAGAAGGATCGTATGATTTTGGGGCTGGAGGAGAAGCTGAAGCAAGGTGACAAGATGAGACGGGCATTGCACAACACGATCCAGGTACGATTTCTATTTATCGTAAAGTTTACAACAGAGGCTCCAACTCATTTAAATGTATATGCTTTGGGCATGCAGGAACTTCGTGGAAATGTTCGTGTGTTTGCCAGAACGCGGCCATTCCTGCCGTCTGATCACTGCGATCCAAATACAACGGTACCCGTCATTTCCTGCGACTTCGATGGGCAAAGCCTAAAGCTGCGTCGGCCAGCGAAAAATGCTTCCGAACCAGACGCCTTCGCATTCACGTTCGACAAGGTTTTCGCTCCGTCTTTGGGCCAAGATGTCGTGTTTGAGCAGGTGTCAGAGTTTGTTCAGTCTTCACTGGATGGCTACCACGTTTGCTTGTTCTCCTATGGCCAAACTGGTTCCGGAAAAACGCACACAGTAGGGTTCCTGTTGAAGAAGCTCCTTGCTGCACTGTGGCCTAACATGATGTGGTAATTACCTTTGACAGATGCAAGGCAGCGGCAACGGCCAGATGCGGGGAATTATCCCGAGAGCAATTGAGATGATTCTTCAGGAATGTGAAACGTTAAAACACCAGGGGTGGAACTATACGACGAAAGTCTCCTTCCTGGAAATCTACAACGAAACATTGAAGGACCTACTTACCACGAAGCACAGCAATGGCGAGCAGCTCGGCATCAAGAAAGGTGCAAAAGGTGGTGTACATGTGCCCGGGTTGACGACTGTCGACGTAACTTCTACGGATCAAGTCGAAGTGCTGATGGAACGGGCAAGTAGATCGCGAAGCGTGGCATGCACAGACATGAATGCACAGTCCTCTCGATCGCACAGTGTCTTCACTCTGCATCTGCAAGGCGTGAACGACAAGGACGGCGTCATGCTGAACGGCCAGTTGAATTTGGTTGATCTGGCTGGTAGCGAACGTGCGTCCCGGTCAAATGTTTCTGGCGATCGCTTGAAGGAGACGCAAGCTATCAACAAGAGTCTCAGCTGCCTGGCCGACGTCTTCAACGCGATCGGAAACAAGGCGTCCCATGTAAGTTTTGCACTGATTGTCGTTTTATCGTTTGGTTTGTACGCTGACTATTTGACTGTTTGCGTGACCTGTTCGCTGTAGATCCCGTTCCGGAACTCTAAGTTGACATATTTGCTTCAGAGCAGCCTCTCAGGTGATGGCAAGACGCTCATGATGGTAAATCTGTCGCCGACTCTCGAGTCAGCAAATGAGAGTCTGTGCTCGCTGCGGTTCGCGAAGCAAGTGAATCAGTGCGAGCTGGGCAAGCCAAAGCGGCAAATCAAGTCGAAGAAGGCTAATCCGTGAGTGAGATGCAAACGAGGTGTGGTATATCTGGCTGGCTGGTGTAGAATGTTTATAAGACAAGTCGAGCGGGGTTGGCCATCGAGTTGCTTGCTGTCATGCCGAAGCTACCAGCTCCCATATTTTTATCCGAGCAATGCAAAGTGGTTTCATCTCCTCGAGCCATTTCCTGTTCTGACGTCGCCATGGGACCCAAGAAGGAGAAGAAGGGGAAGAAGGCAAAGGAGAAGAAAGGTGGCGACCTCAGCTGCAGTCTGATGGACGATCGGCCACTGATGTTCACATGTGCTAACTTTTGAGCTGTGGATTGCTAGATGATGGCGCGGAGAATGGAGGAGTTCTCTCCCCAGAGGAACAAGCCAAACTGTTCCAGTCGGCGAACCGGTCGCTGCAGATGCAACTGGCTGAGCGCCACGAGATCACTGTCAAGACGCTGGAGTCCAAGAGGGAGCTACAGGAGCGAGTGGGCGACTTGCAGAAAGACTTTGAGCGGGAGCGGAAAGAGACGTTCGGGATCACGCAGGACATGACTCGGCAGTACAAGAGCATGCAGGAGGAGCTGCTCAATCGAGTCAACACACTGGAAAACACCAACACGGAGCTCCGTGATCAACTAGGTACGTGGGATTTGCGAGAGTTTCTAATGGCAACGAGTTCTGACTGAGCATGGGGTTGCAATGTGCAGAGCTAGCACGCGTCAACTTCGAGGAGATGAAGCACGACAAGGACCGTCTCATTGCTGCCAAGAACTTGGAGATCCAGGAGCTCAAGGCGAAAATGGAGGAAATGGCGCAGGAGTTCGGCGACATGCTCAAGGAGACGCTGGACAAGATGCGGGAGCGCATCGAGATCACCAACACGAGCTTCGAGAACGACGGGGCCTCTTTGCCCATGATGCGGAGGCTTGAGGAGTTTAACCTGGGTTCCCCCACCAAGTCGTAGGCCAGGCAGCTCGTGATTATCCGCAGTATGGCACTGAATGAATTCTGTTTGCTTTCCTTGCGTTGGAGTTGTCTGGTGGGGAAGAGTATGAGGAGAGGGGTCAGCGCTGGATCCATCATGACAGGTCTGGGCTCATGACTTCTAGGCTCCATTTCAGATGAGCTCAATGCCGCTAGACGAGATGTTTGGCCGCTTCGGAGCCGACTCAAATACGTCGTGGAGAGAACCGAATTCGTTCAATTGGGCGTCACGACACCACGTGCACTGCCAATGATGGCTGGCATGCGTTCTGTTGGTGAACTCGCCGTCGGGGAATGTTTCAAGCCACTTGCATGCCTCTTTGGCAGCCTCGTCGTGGCGCTGGCGACAAGCTTTCTCCATGGGCTCCATGTTCCAGTACGCCACTTCTGGGTAAAAGTACTCGGACGGGAGCACCACCACGTCCGCTTCCTCCGAGTTGAACGCTGCCTTTGAAGCCAAGTACGTCTGTTTCACCATCCGCGGCCCTGTGAGCGCCACCGCGTCGCTCTTCAGTCGCTCCCGGTCGAATTTCTCCTTGATGTTGTCTAGCACCTGCAGCCAGAACGGATGTCCCGGCACTGACGCCATCAGCGCGTTGCACAGCGCAGCGTCCGTGGATTTCTCCAGCAAAACCGTGTGCACGAGCGGCTCGGAGCTGAGGAAAATGCGGTTGTCTCGGTGCAAGTCGTCGAACGCCCGGAGACACTCAAAGTCGGCGTCCACGTAGAGTCCTCCGACGTGATGCAGCAGCGCATAGCGCGCCATGTCGGCCAGACTCACCTTCCTCACTGCCTTGGCCACGTGCAGATATTGCGGATAGAGCCGCTCGAACAGTCGGAGGTTGTCTTCGTCCGTCCAGAAGACGTACGTCCACGAGGGATGGACGTCCACCCACGTCCTCATCCACGGGTGGAACCGCGTGGGGATCCGCTCGTCGTCCTTCCAGGACTGGTGGACAATGCGAGGGATACCAGCGACCGTCTCCGTCTCGTCCATTGTGGACTCTAATACCGGCAGCTTGGGCGCTTTGAGGCGAGTGCTGAGCGCCATCCGAGACGACACGACCAGCAAACTCACGACGGAGAGCGCGACAAGCGCCAGGAAGACGCACCGCAGACGAGCAGCGGCAGGCACTGAAGACGCTCCCAGCGCTGGCATACAAGTTTGAGATGTAGCCATGTGGTTACTGCACCATCCAGGTTATAAGTGCTCTATTTTCGAACAAGCCGTTTTTTTCTAGCGTCCCTTATAACGATTCTCCCCAATCAGTGCAAAAAGCCCAAAACCCAAAAAGCTCCAGGACAGGAAGGGGAAGACATGCCGCCGCCTCGCCGAGGAGCCGGCAGAGGCCGCGGGGTCGCTCCGCAGCAGGAGGCGACCGCCGCCCCAGCGCCGACCAAAGCGGTGACTCGAATGCCAACGCGAAGCCCAAGAAACGCGAGCCAAGAAGCAGCAGCAGCAAGCGCTCCGCGTCCGCCGCCGCGTCCGCGCGCCCCCGCGCGCCGTGACGACTGTGCTGAAGAAGCTGGTGGTGCGCAACCTCCCGCCCACCGCCTCGGAGCAAGAGGCGCGCGAGCTGCTGGCGGCGCACGGCGTGGGCGACGAGTGCGTGTGGCGCTTCGTGCCTGGCCGCCACCGCAGCAACAACCGCGCGCCGACGCCCGCGCGCGTCTACGTGGACATGAAGAAGGAGCCGGAGAAGGCGCGCAAGGTCGTCGCGTCGCTGCACGGAGCGATGTTCTACGCGGACGCCCCGGAGAACGCAGACGCCAAGCCGCTGGACGTCGAATTTGCGCCGTTCCAGAAGGTGCCACGCGAGAAACAGCGCAAAGACGCAAAAGTGGGGACGATCGACCGAGACCCGGAGTTTGTGGCCTTTCTGGAGGAGCTGAACAGGCCCAAAGACGTGAGTGGAGGGTTTTTTGTGGTGGGTGGTGGACTGGAGAGCTCATTTTTGGGGTGTTTTCGATGTCTGTAGAAACTTCCGAGTGCAGAAGCTGTGGTGGATATGGCAGAGGGGAACCGGTGGAGAAGCCCGTGGCGGCGTTGGTCAAGTACCTGAACGAGCGAAAGGTGCACGCTCGGGACAAGGGCAAGGTGAGAGTTGTGTGATCTTTTCACCTGGGGATTAGAGAAGTTTCTAATGAAGAAATGTGCGTTGCTGCTCAGGGCAAAGCCAAGGCTGTGGACAAGAATGGATTGCGTCGACAGAAGGGGAAGAAGGAGGTAAGCTGCGAGCGATGAAGACTCTGACTGAAGATACTAAACCTGTGCTTGTCTATCAGGGCTCAAAGAAGTTGACGAAAGACAAGTCCAAGTCTACGAAGGATCGCCACAAGAAAAACAATGGTGATGTGAGCAACGCTCAAGGTATGACTGTTAAGTTGAGACTGTTGCTGTGCCAACCAAGCGTTCTAATGACACAATGCGTACTCCGCATGCAGATTCTGCCAGGACTCGCAAGCAACGGAACGGGAGACCAACTTCAAAGAAGGATTCAGCGAAGCAGGAATCAACGAAATCGGAACCCGGGATGTTGCGTATCATGACTCCTAAACCCGCAGCTGCATCAAGTGATAATACTACTACTCCTGCTGCTGTCAAGTTGAACGGAGCGGCACCAGCTACCGATACTTCTTCGGAACGTGGTTCAGAAAAACGATGTCCTAAAGGAGGCAAGAAAAATGGTGGCCGTGGGCGCAACAATCTGAAGAAGGGCGATGGAGCTGATGGAGAAGGTGCCAGTAGGGGCGACTCAAAGCCCCACCCGCGCCGTAAAAGTGGAAACGGTGGCAAGAAGGAAATCAACAAGGGCGAAAAGGTATGTAAGCATATTGGGCCGGTCTCGCTTTCGCACAAATTAATGTTTAATGTGCCTTCATTGTGTTAATTGTGTTTTTGTAGAAGAAAAAGGTGTTTGCACCTAAGGATGCAACTGCGCAAGGCACGCCTTCCAAGAGTTGATTGCTGTACGACCCGACCGAGCGGTTTGTTAACCGAGCGTGGGATTGACGGATTGACATATCAAAGGGCACAACGGAAATCGCAGCAGCTGAGTACGAACGAGCTGGCGGTTGAATGAAACCGGTGATCAGAATGAAGTCCCAGGCAGATACAAGCAGTGCACACGTGTGGACTGGTGGCAGCGAACATGTTTGGCGATCAGCAGTGCAGACTTGAGAGTATCGAGCAGACCGACGAGCTGACTACCCTACCGCACATGCTTGACGCTTTCAGGAAGACTGGTACGGTTTTATTTACCTGCGATCGAAGCTCCAGCACTCGATTTTTCCGCATGGCGATAAATAAGCAGAGCAAGGACCAAGCACTCGGCAGACGACAACATCCAGGAATGGAGTGGTGGGACTATTTTAGGAAGGCCGCAATGCAGCATCTCGACGGAGGCCGTTCTCTCTGTACTTCACTTTTCTTGTGTCTTCTGCTTTGTGACTTGCTGATTGTTAGGATGCAGGCGCGAGGAGACCCAGCGATCAAGCTTGTGCTGCTAGGAAATGGCTCCGTGGGTAAATCGAGTCTCATCGCGCGCTTCATCGACGATGGTTTCGCTCGCGTGTACAAGCAGACCATCGGACTCGACTTTTTCGAGAAGAAGCTCCAGCTTCCGCGTGACCAACGTATTGTGCTGCAGGTGTGGGACATTGGCGGCCAAACAATCAACAGCAAGATGCTGAGCAAGTATCTCTTCGGCGTGAATGTGGCTCTGCTGTGCTACGATGTCACCGACGCGCAGTCTTTCAGTGACGTCGAGGACTGGCTGCGAGTGGCGCGTGAGAATGGAGGAAAGCAGATGAATTTGTATCTCGTCGGCAACAAGACGGACCTGGTCGCCCACCGCGTCATCTCGAACGAAAAGCACGAAGCGTTTATTCGTCAACATAAGCTGATCGGTGGGTTTCTGGTATCCGCGCAGAGCGGCGACAACGTGCTCAAGACGGTCTACCGCATCTCGGCAGCGGCGGCGAACATCCAAGTGTCCGAGTTTGAGCTTTCGTTCTGCGATAAGGTTGTTCGCGCTGTAATACCCGACACAACCAATGGAGAAGAGGGCGAGCAGGAGGCTCGAACAGCAATGGCGGACGAGATCGAGGCTGAAGATAAAGCGAATGAGGCGAAGAAGTCGCGGAAAACGACTCAGCAGCGATGCTGCCATATCATGTAGACGCAGACACGAGGCTGTATTTATTAGATAGATAACCTACAGAAACTCACATTCCGCTCGAAGTATTGCCAGACGTTCCTCCTCGGTTCCGTTGAGGAAGGCAAGTCGCAGGAGTTCTTCGTTACGTAACTTTTGCACAGTCGCTGTAAACGCATACAACCGCGGTACGATCACCTCGGTCCAAATATCTCGACCCTGACTCGTCGCAGAAGCAGGAAGACACAATGGAGCAACACCTAACGACACTCGCGATACTTGAATACTAGGGCGGGGTCAGCGCCGTAAACGCACTGAACCAGGTCGCCGTGCTCGACCCCAAGCATTTTCATGTACACAGCGAGCTGAATGTGGTCGTAGAGTGGCGGTGGGTTGCGAAAGCCACGCATGCGATTCTTCACTTCCACCACAACTGGTGTCAACCCCAGTCGTCGTCCGGTGAGATCGTCAACACGTCTGCCACGCCATCGACCATACCGCAGATGGAGAAGTAGCCAGCAGAAGACTCCTCATTCTCATTCTCTACCGTCACCATCTTTGGAGCTCGTCTACCGGTAGATTTCCCTTTCCGAATAACTTTGCGCTGAATCTGCTCAGCCAGCAACGAGTAGTCCCCACCATCCTTGTCTACCACGTCAACTGGAGGTGGAAATGTGAGAATGTAGAAATGTTCATTCGTCAGACGCACCTTGGACCTACCACACCAACATACAAAATACAAGAAAAACAGTTAGAAACATCACATATCCGTAGCAACAGCACTTCAGACACGCACCCCGTCTGACGTTCGTAAGCCTATTTCTCAAAATCACAACAGCAGTTAGTTTCTATCCTCCTTTGTCCTTCCTTATATTTCCACCCACTTCCCCCACCTCTAAAGCCAGCGACTCGTTGCGGTTGCCGACGCTCGTGTGGATCTTCTCGGCCAGCAGTTTGCGCGCCTCCTGCGCCTCGTTCCGTTCCAGTTTCTTGCTCTCCTGCGCCTCCGCCAGTCGCTTGTCCACACCGGCCAGCAGCCTCTGCGCGGCCTCCACGTGGGCCGGCGTCGCTTCGTCTTTGGCCCAGCGCAGCGCCGCCCGCAGCTGCGGAGCCGCCGCCGCCCCGCTCTTAGCCACGAGCTTCTCCAGTTCCTCGTCCTTGGACACGAGGCGCAGCTGCAGCCGAGCGGCGTCCCGAGCCAGCAGCTGCTCGCGGTCTTGGTACACGCAGTCCAGCAGCTCCTCTGCCGGGTCTCCGAAGTCGTGGAGCCCCGTGACAAGCGCCACCTTGGACGCCGAGAAGCGCAGCAGCACCATGGCGTGAATATCTGATTATGAAACGATTGTGAGGTTACAAGGCGACATTTTGAGATGGCTACATTCAAGTTTCATATTAGGAGATGGCTACAGTCACGTTGAAAGTAGCAACAAGCCTTCGCGGAGACTCGTGGCGTCTGCGTGCAGGAGCAACTCAATGCCCTCGAGTGGGTCCGAGACTTCTGGGGAGGATGCGTCTTGGTGTTGATCTGGTTCCTGTTTGGGATTTGGTGGCAGTACGCGAAGCAGCTCGGACGAAATGGCTTCAGGCGAGTCACCACGCGCGTACCGGCAGGAGGCTCGCTGGAAACCCGCCAGCGTCTGCTGCTGACGATACGCAGTTTGATTAGGAGGAGGAGCAGCGTCGGCGTCGATGTCTACTTGCTGCAGAAGGCGGATGCAAAAATCATATTAGGCAAAACTAGGAATGCCAACGTCCACTAACAACTAGCTTACCAACGCATCCAGAAGCTCCAAAGCGCGATCGAAGCGCCTGTCGGCTATCATCACATGAGCCAACATCTCCTACAGATGTAGAAGAATTGTTAGAAACATATTCCCCAGTGGAGCTGAAGATGTGAATGGTATTACCAGGCTTTCACGAAACATAGAACTTTCGTGGGCATCGGCACTCTTGGACGAGGACTTTGCTGCCAACACATTGTCCAGACATCGCACAACTTCCTCACGACATGAACGCAGTGAAGGATCTTGGGCAAGAAGACACTGCGCGAGGTGGTAGTTTGCCTCGAGTGAAAGAATTGAGTTCGACAAGAGAGAACGCAGCAGCTCGCTAAGTACAGAACATCGCATAAAGTTAAGACCTCGTGGCAGGACCAGCCCACTCCACGATGTCTGTACCGTACCTGGCAACAGCAAACTCACGCTGGTCCTTCAACAGAAGCGCTTGTGTGTAAAGCGTGAACGGGTCCTCTTCAAGTGCGTAGCAATGTCGAAAGAACTCGAGTGAGCTCTCTTCATTGCTGTCATCGTCGCGAGCTGTTGGTGGTGGCGCTTCGCGAGCTGATGGCGGCCACACAGTCTCATTCTTTTCTGCTGGACTTTCATCCTTTCGTGGCACAAGTTCATCTTTTGGCTGTGCAGAGTTGGGGGCGGTGGCTGCAACGACCGCCTCATGCCTCGGTGCTGTCTTCGCGGCAGATGCACGCTGGGTCTTCCTAGATAGCCGATTGCCCATGACAGGCCGCAGGACTTCTGAAGGGGCTCCAAGTCGGCACCAGACTCGTAAAATAGCATTTCACTCGTATCTTACTCCGTTTCAACAGCACTATCCGTATCCACCTCAACTGCACTGTCAGTCGTGTCCATCGTGAACTCACCACTCGTCGCAGACTCCGAATCGCGTACGTGCTCTTCATAATCTTCAACTCCCCTTCTTGTAATGGGTCGGTATTTTCGCTAGGGTGTTCCAGATCGGACAGCTCCAGCCGACTCGGAACCTCGGTAAGCGTCTCCAGGCGATCGGGGTCTTGAGTAATAACGTCAACGGGTTCCCCGAGCTCTGCCATCTCGCCATCGACCACAACCAGCACGCGATCCACGACACTCAATAAGGTAGCTCTCTGGGCTTGATCCTGATGTGGTGATGCTGTAGCGGATGGTAGTAACAGCAAGACTGTAGCGTCACGTAGCTCCTCATGCACAACCCGTTGCAGAATCTCAAGTGTGGCGTCATCCAAAGTGAACTGCGGCTCACGTTGCAAATGGAGCTCGTCCTCGGGTGGCAGAACCAACACAGGCGCCAATGCTAGTACCACGACGGACGGTTCACTGAGTAGTGCGCGAGCAAGACTCAGCAGGAACCGCTTCGTGGGGTTTTGGTGCAGATCAGATACACCTGGCAAGGGTCCATCCAGCGAAGCCACATTACTCACAAGGCCCACAGCACGAAGCACAGCCCACAGCCGCTCGTCTTCAATATCAGCGCCGCTCGGGTCAAGTTGGGTGCGCACCGAGCCGTCATACAACGCATCACCAGGGGCAGCTGCTGAAACGCATGCCACACGAGAGCGAAGCGTACGCAGACCAAGAGTGGCCACGTCAACACCATCCACCACAATCCGTCCTCCTGTCAGCTCGTGCACCCGCAGGAGCGCGCGACCCACCGACGATACTGTAGACGCGACAGATGACTCCAGGATGGCCACCTTTTCACCGGCCTGAAGGCGGAACGACACGGCTTTAAGCGCCAGCGGTGGTGCACCCCGTCACCAATCTCGAACATGTCGGTAAGCTCGTCAATAATGGCAGCAGCCGGATCACGGATACTAACGGCGTCAAAGCGCAAATCGCCCTTCGTTGGCCACGACAAGGAGGGGTTGACCTCGGTCGGCGTAAGGGGTGCGGACGCTCGTCTTGCTGCTGCTGTCGAATAGGCTGCGTTTTCCGTGATCACTTCTGCTCCTCGCACAGCGCCTTGCGTTCGAGCAGCTGTCGGTAAGACCGGACTCAGCCAAGCCCATACGCGTACAAGTGACTCGAGTGCGCCACTATCCACTACCAACGCTTCGTAAAGAGCTAAAGCCAGGATACCAGCACTCAGCGTATTTCGAAGTGCCAAGAATGATGAAGCAGCCACAATTCCAACAATGACAGCGCCGTACATCTGGACACGCAGAGCAAGCCACTGATCGATGTGCAGGCCGAGATGCGCATCACGCGCTGTGACATCCAAAAGCCAGAAATGATGTCCCAGTACGCGATGCACCTGCGGCAGCCCGAATGCCCGCACCACGCGGGCACCCGCAATCGTTTCAGCTGCGTGCATGCGCGCAGCCTGCCGCGCTGCACGCTCTAAATGAAGCAGATCACGAGCTGGCCGAAGATACAACTTTGCCGCTTGTATGTACATGTAGAGAACTGGTGCAAGCAGCACTGCGTAATAGCGCGTGACAGCGGCAGCAGTGAGCAATGCCGTTAACGTCGACGCTCCAAGCGCCAGCACAGCTGCAATCGCGAGAGGAAGTCGGGTATCCAAATCAGTGAGACCCTTGTCTGTGAAGGCTCGTTCTAGCGCACGTCTCCTGGCAAGGCTGAGCCTCTTCGACCGGGATCGACCACTCCCAGCACCAAAGGCGTCAAAGAAAACCAGAGGCGCATGCAGGAATGCGGCCGCCATCGATACAAAGGCACGACGCGCTCCTTCAACTGCTGCCATAGCAATTCCCAGCGAGTATCCAAGTGCCAGAACACCAGCGCCCAGCGCCAATGAGGCGTATATAAGTTGACCAGCCGCCAATTTCGTTTGAGCGCTAGGACGGACCCAGTACGCGACCCATAGTTCACTTAGAAGCTGTAAAGCTTGCCATAAGAACAGTAAAACGAAGACGACGAGTGCGATACGAACACCACCAACAGCGTGCGCATAAGCTCGAATCGACTTGTGTAGCCACTCGCCTTCACTCCATTCAGCCTCTGCAGTTGTTTCACACGAAAGATACTGGCGCAATGGTCGTTCAGTCAAAGAATTTCGCGTCGAGCAGGTGACATTTTCCATGGACAGCAGCTCGATATTTGCTGGTTCCTCCACTGGAAAATACGCTGGCTCGTGGGTTCTCACAGGAGCAACACCAGAAGCAGAGCAGTAGACCCAACTATCTTCAACGGCTTCTTCTTGTTCCTCGTCACTGTCTTCGTCGCCTTCCTGCTCTTTGCGGCCTTTAAATTCATAAATATCCCGAGTATGCACGAGCCGACCGCCATCTTCGAACCGAATTGCATCGTCTACAAACTCCGAATTAATAAACTCGGCGCGAGTGGTGACAACTACGCGCGTCTTATTGCGCAACAGGCCCAGTAAACAGTGGGAGAAAATATCACGCGCCACAGATCTCGGGTGTATGCGTGCCAGTGGCTCGTCAAGAAGGTACACGTCAGCATCACTATAACATGCACGTGCCAGACTCACCAGTGTCTGCTGCGCTGGAGTCGGCATCCAGTCCTGAATGAGTGTGTGGTCTCCAGCCGATAGCATCGCAAGCGGGTTGACGAGGGCACACGCATCAAGCACGCGTTGATACTTCCGACGATCAAACGGCAGTCCAAACAGGATGTTATCCTGCACCGAAAGCGTTTGTTGCAGCCATGGCTGCTGGGGGCAGTACGCCACAGTGCCCCCAACATATACGCGCCCGCCACCACAATCACTTCCGTCACGTGCTTGCATCTCGCCCAGTAAGGCTGAGAGAAAAGAGGACTTGCCACTTCCGGGGCGTCCGTGGACCACCAGTAACTCGCCAGCACCTACGGTCACATCCAAGTGTTGGAACACCACCGGGCCGTTAGTAGCCCACCCCAACGTAGCATCTTCAACAGCCACAACGACATCTTGCGGGTCGTACTTGGCTACCAGACCCAAGCTGTCACGACGTGCAACTGCGTACGGGTTCAGCTCTTCCTGATCCATGAAGTGCGATAAACTACAAAGCGACTGCCAGGCGGCACGAGCACCAATCACCGCTTCAGGAAGAGCTCGAAGTGGAGTCTGCATGAGGCGAATAAGTGCCAGAGTAGCAAATGCCGATGCCGGTGTGAGTAAATGTCTCGACGAGTGGTATCCCACTGATAATGCTGCAGTGGTCACCAACATAGGTGTCGCGAAGTTGAACGCAGCCTCTACAGCAGCTCGCGTCTGGAAGCGCCACAACGCTGCAAGTTCACGTCCCCGCGTAGCATTCACACGCGCTCTTGCTGCCGGTTCCCACGCCTGCAGCTTCACGGCAGGCATGGCGCGCACCATGTCGCTCGTCGAGCTCTGTCGGTCCTGGCGAGTTCGTCGCAGTCGATCTAACGATCGAAACTGCAGCTGGTTCAGCACTTGTGAGCCCACCAGCGCCACAACAACTGCTCCCATTGCTGCTCCACATGCTGCAACGCCCAAAAAGCTCTCAATCAACGCCAAACTCAGCGCCAGCATCAGCGGCACCGCCCACAGTTCGTGCAAACAAGCCGTTCCCTTCAGCAGCTGCGTCACATCAGCTGCGTACAGAACGTCCGCGTCCTTCACCGAAGCATTTGGCAGTCGCAGCGCCTTCTGGAACACGAGACTCTGCAGCGCCGCCGTAAGTCTCAGCGTGGAGACCTGCAGCTCGGAGCGTACGAAGGTCGACAGCAGCGCGCGTAGCAGCCGCGAGAACAGCAGCGACCCCAGCCAAAAGAGCAGGCTGCGTCTCGTGTCGCCGTCGTCTTCCTGTGTCTGTGTCTGTAGCAGCTCCACTCCTCTATAGAGCGAATAAGGCCCCAACAGGTCGCAGAGCTGCCCCACGACGTGCAAGGCGCCGAGTCCTGCGAATTTGAGTCCGTGGGCCTTGAGGAAGGCGAGAGACAGGAGCCGCTGGCGATCCACGCGCGTTGCAGAGCGTTGGCGCCAGGCTCGGCGCGAGAGCGTGGCGGGAGCTCCCAGACGTCGGCTTGCTGGAGGCCGCGCTTCAAGTCGGAGGCGGTGGCGCGCCGCTGGAAGTGCAGCGGCTGAGGCTGAGGCCGGTTGGCTAGAGCCACGGACGGAGTGACCCACTGCAGCAGCAGGCGACTCGTGAGGGACGCGCACTCGACCGGGTGCGCGAAGACCTGGGGCGGCGGCGCGCCCGAGAGAAGCGGCTGGCGCTCGGCGCGGGCGGCGGAGGGGCGGACAGGACGGAGGACCGCGCGAAGACGTCGCTGCCGGGCGGCTGCATCGCGATCCGATCTCTCGTCTTTTGGAGAGTGATGTTTGTTGAATCAGCTGGCTGATTTTCAGCGACGTAATGTAGCCATTTGGGCGCTACAGTACAGTATCTGGTGAGTTCTTGTCAATGCAGGGCTGTACAGTACTGGCATTGCTGCAGGTTGCTTGCACAGCTCCTTGGTACCGAATTGCATTCGTCGAGATCGCTTGGCAGATGACGTGTGTAAAAGCTTTCGGTGTACATGCAGCTCCCGGCCCGTGTCCCGGGGTCTCTTTAGCCGCCGAGTGGAAGGGCAGCCATGCCCGTGCACAATGCAATGGTAAGTTAAGCAAGTTACGTCACCGCCATCGTGATGGTGGGTGGACCACTTGAGAAGTTGAGCCTGCATTTTCGACGTTGGTCTCATGTAGCAGCGGAGCTCGCGTGGCGATTTGAGCGCGGGCGCATGATACGACGCTGGCCAAGCCCGTCTCTACAATCGGCATTAGACACGGCCCTTACAACCTGGCGGCGCGAAACCATCTCACCGAGTCCGAGGCGTCAACACGGACGGATCCGGCTCGAAGTCAGCGCAAGCCACAGACGCAGCTTGATTATCGCTCAATGTTTTTCGCAGCCCCGCCGCCTCGCTGTGGAAGTTCCCCAGTCATTTATCGGTGTGTGGGATATCTGCTGCATTGGCTAAAGTAAATGTACCGGGTGCAGGAGCGTGGCCAAGATGGGTTTAGTTTTCACAGGCCTTTCGTATGCAACGTTGGTGTACAGCTGGTGTGGCGCGGTCCGTACCTTCCTCTATCGTTGTCAGTTCAGCATTTGCCAGGTCCCGCGCACAGGTTCTTCGCATGGCGGTCGGAGCGGTGCGCCGACGAGTACAGCGCGTGCTGCTGCTGCTGGCGCTTGAGGGCGTCTCGGCCTTCGACAACAGCACAGAACCCCCAGCGGCAAACACACGGACGACCACAGACGCGGCCACGGACTTCGCCACGGACGGCGAGGACGGGGGCGAGACGGTGCGACAGAAGCAACTGGCGGCGCTACGGGCCTGTGGCTGGTTGGCTCTGCTGTTGTATGTGGCGCTGTCCATTGCCGTGGCGTGGCGCGCGTCGCTGCATTTCCTGCACTCGAGTCGCAGCGCCAAGAAGGTTTTCCACGTGACGCTGCTGGCGTCGACGCTGCTGCAGCTGCCAGAAGCCGTCGAGTGGATCTGGTACCCCACAGCTCAGAGCTGGGAGCTCATGTACATCTTCCGACTGTACGCGCTGCTGCTGCTCTCCTTCTGCAAGTCCTACCTGGCCATCTGCTGGGCGGGAGTGGTGGCGGCAGGACAGCGACTGGAACGTCAGCGTACGACCAAATTGGTCACGGTTCTCAACGTTCTGCTCGTGCTCTGGGGTGTGTTGGTCCCCATCATGCTGTCCAGCTACAGCGACGACATATACGGACAGTACAGCTTCATGAGCAGCAGACTACGAGCCGTGCTGACGTATTCAGGTGTCGTTGTCGTACTGGCTTACGGTCTGCTGTTGGGTTACCAGGGCTTCCGTCTGCGTCGTCGACTGCTTCTCGCTCGAGGGACTGTCCCTGCCAGTAGTGTGGAGAAATCGCTCAACCAGCTCATGCTCGCGATCTTCATCTTCATCTTCTCAGACGTCGTGCGTTTACTGGCGCTGGTGCTCAACGAGTCGGGAGCAGCCATGTCCATGATTGTGTACTTGATCCTGTACAACATCATCCCCAATGTCTTCCCTACAATCTGCATGCTGTACCTCATGAGGAGGATCACAGGCAGAGGTGTCAGTGATGTGGGGTGAGCCACATGAAAGGAGGCAAGCGCCCTCGAGGGGCAACACTCTCCAAGTACATGTCGGAACCCGATTCGGACGACAGCAGCAGAGGAAGCACCGGCAGTGACAGCGCTGGCCGAGGTTACGACGAGCACATCAATGCCAGGGCGCGGTGGGAGCTTCAGTCCCAGCAGCAGTACCTGAGAAACGAGCATGGTGAAATCCAGAGCACCAGGGAAGCACAACTATCTCCATCGTTCTGCTGGCTTCGTGAGTCCATGGATGAGCGTTCCTATCCAGCATCTCAGCCGACAGGTAGATAGACAAACTTCACAATGGACGTCTTAAGTTATTGATCATCCTGGTTCTCAGCGCTCTTAGTCCCCCAACTCGACAATCGAACCTCCTGCGCTCGCACCAATGCTAACTTCTCACGTAGTCGACGTTGCTGAAGGAGCAGTGAACCCAATTCGTTCAGGCGAATGCCACAGCGCAGCGCGAGTTGTGGAGGACCATGTTTCGCTAGTTCGGATTGTTTTGTGCGTCGCAATGACTCTGGTAGCTCCAATGGCAGCTCATACGTCGCCAAGGGAACTCCTATTGCACGCAGTGAAGGCCTGAAGCTTGCTGACCGGCGTTTTGGGACCGAGGGGTGGGGTGAAGTTATGCTACGGGTAGTATCACCAGCTTCGTTTTCATCTTCAGAGGACGACGACGAAGGTAAAGGTTTAGTCTCGGCCGGTTTTGCCTCTCGTAACCCCATCGCTGGAACAGAAATGGTTGAGAAGACGCTACGACTCGTGCGCGTGATAACATCGTCGATTCCAAGCTGCGCACGCCCCACAATACGACGCTGTCCTAGTATTGGCCCTCCATCACATACGCGGAGGACTAGCACGTCCCCCAAAGCCGCCACTAGTAGTTCAAAACTTTCGTGCCATAGTGGGGAGCGACTCTTCTTGCTTACAGACGTGTTTTCCATTTGCGATGCCGACTTTGGCGCAGATTGGGAGCCTTCAATTGATTTCACGCTCTTGGAATCATTTCGCGGGTCTCTAATGTTCGCTCCAACAGTTCCGGACTGCACGCAAAATTCCACATAGGATTGAATTGGTGAGGCGAGCGGAGAAGACTCACGCCTTGCACCTCCACGTAGAGCAAGCCCACCTTCGTGTCGTCTTCACTGTCCCGAAGCTCTGCTACTCGCTTCTCCAGTGCCAACATTTGAATTTGTTGTTGACGCCATTGATCACGAAGCTCTTCAGCGACATCTTCTTCACCCTTGTCACCGGTGACGATATAGCGAGGTATTCCATTGAGGAAGACGCGACCAGCAGGTAGCGCCGCCTTAGCACTTGCCGCAAGGTGCGTCCCCAAATGTCCGAGATATTTACTCTCCAACGCCGATTGTCGAGTCTTCAACACCAGCAGGCGACGCTCTTCGGCCAGATCTTTATGGTCTTTCAACGCATAGGCGATCCAGCCCGCACAGGCGAACAATCCGCCCATGGTCACCACACGCTGCTCAAACGTCTTGTTATCCAGGTCAGCAGCAGACGCATCGAGTAAGATCATCAACATGAAGACCGTGGAATGCAGAACAGCACCAATCCGAAGCACATGCAAGTAACCAAGCCACGAGCCGAGAGATAGAGCCTGGGTTGGAAATGGACGCTGGGTATCGAAACACAAACTGTGTGCATCCGCGCGTATCTGGAGTGCCGCAACAAGCCACGCCAGTACACAACTCGAAAGAGGAGCCAAAGGCGCAAACCAGGCCACAAAGTCCAAAGGTACCAGCACTTGAGCATAGTCAAAGAGAACGCCTTCATACGGAGCCAATGCTAGATCGGTTTCAATGTTTGAGCAAGTGGGCGAAGAGGACGCCGCTGAAGCGAGCAGTGTAGCTGTCGGACTGGTTCTCCCTCCTTGAACTCGATCTGCCTTTTGAAATGACCTCACTGCTGTCTCTGTTGAGATATCGTTTCGGTTGGTGCCAAACAACAACCGCCAGACCGCCCAGCGCAGACCCCACAAAGCCAAACCAACATCTAGTCCCAGCATAATCAGCAGCAGCCGCGCGGCTTGGTCGTGACTTGAAATGTTGACTGCTGTATGTTCCGGGTGCCGACAGTCACCGAGCTTACACCGCAGCGGTCTCAAGAATGCTAGTCCCCACAAAGCACCGAAACAATTGGCACTTTGCAGCAGTGCGAACTTGAACGTGAGCTGCGCGTCGTAATCGCGCTGCAGACGATGGTTTTCCCAGTTTGTGAGCGCCTTACTGCAGCGTGCAAGATGCGGTGTCAAGCACTTGCTTATCAGTGCAATAACACCCAGTGCCACGTTAAATCTCCCTGGGGTCTCCGTCGCAAGCGTCTGGAAGTGGTTGCTAGCGACCACCATCGCATTACTCGCCCCAAGCTCCAAAGTCACAGATACCAGTACCAACAGCGAAAGCAACCGACGCACAATGGTTTTCCCCACTGGCGTGTACGGCTCCAAGCGCAGCGTCGCAGGGCTGCGTCGCATTTGACCACGAAACTGCGGCCTTGGCAACTGCAGCAACGGGTTGACTGCGTCATCTCGAGGAGTGCTGCCCGACCAACGCGCGGCAAGATGAGCCTCATAAAGCTCCCACTTGCGTACAAAAATGCCGAGAAACGCACACGAACACAAGCAGAAAACCGCTTGAGCCTCTCGGGGTCTGGCTGTCTGCATCTCCACAACCGCAAGAATTAGAGCCAATACTCCGAGCGACATCAATGCCTTCGCGTGAAATGATGCGAAGGCGAAATCTGAATGGCATCACAAGACAAGAATGAGTTTGGCAGCCAAAACAATCGATAGGAAGGCAATACGTACACAGTGCAAGCTGCTCCCCGAAGTAGTTTCGCACGTGGTCAAGCGGGTCTGCAGGTGCTTCTGCGCCACACAACCATTGAAGTATATCACGGAAAACTATCCAGGGGTTGGAAGAGCTCCCCACTGCACCCGAAGCACATCTAGAGATGTGTCCACGTCCGTCGTTCTGTGTGTATGGGGGCAAAGATGATGTTCCAGTAGTCCGCGCTCCACCAGCGCGTCGCAGTCGAATTCGGCATCAATCAGAGCCTTTGCGAGGCGGATCTTGTCCACCACACGGAAGGGTGAGAGGGTACTGCCATCCACGTCACCTCCTCCGTCTCCCTCATCGTCGATCTGTCGGTACACGTAGCGTAGTGCAGTAAGGTCTCTGTATGGCAAATACGCCACGTCCTCTTCGCTCTGCACGTTGTTCTTGGAAGTGGAAAAGCGCTGCAAGGCTCTCAGTCGACGCGACCACATGCCGCTGTCCTCGTACTCAAAGATCTGCGCGTCTTCGGCCGTGATTTTGCCAGCCAGGAAGAGCCGATAGACTTCCTCCTGTGCCTCAGGGTGGCTCGATAGTGTCTTGCCGTCCTTGCTATTGAGCTCAAGGGCTCTAGACGTCGGTACCCGCACTTTGAGTCGTTCAGCTGTGGCCCGTAGCAGTGCCGGTGAAGCTCGGAAACTCAACAGTATGCGGCCATTAACTTGGTTCTCGACACGAGAGCGTACCGTCATCCCTAGTAAACTAGAGAACCTGTTGATGATGACGTCCCGCATGAGCTCCTGCAAGGCCGAAAAGGGGATCATATCCTGAGCCATAGGAGGCCCCGAACGGAACTTGGTTTCCCAGGCCGTCCGCATTTCGTCAATGGCTCGAACTTCTCTAGTGGGTCCTCCAGAAGTCACTCCACGCAGTATCTCGCACACTGCTGCGTAGTTGACGCGCGGCACTTCGCGAACCGAAGGCACGGGGAACACGAGTGTATAGTGGAAAGACTCGTCCACTTGTTGTCCTCCTCGAGGAGACGCCCCCGGACTGGCGACGATCCCCAGCGCGACCGAATCATACGACATGGCAGCTTTGGTCTTTGGTCCTCACCCGGATCGGTGCGACTCGCCACGACGTCGTTTCGAGATTGACCCTTGCATTCTGAAGGAGGGAATGCATGTCCTCTCCGCTCGAACCGCTGGTGCCGACCGCCGCAGTCGGCTTCGACTTCTTCAGCACTCGGTGCGTAGGAGAACCTGCTGGTGCTTGGGTGCTTGACTAATGGTCTTGTGTGTAGGCCCTTCACTGCTCCGGATGCGAGAGGTGGAGATCTGCTCACAGTTCTCGTGCATTTCGGGCGGCATCTCGACACGCTGCTCCCCAAAGACACACAGACAGAACTCGGCAGTGCTTCAACAGCCGCAGGAGAACGACTCAACACTTACGTGGTGGCTTCAGTTGGAGCTTTCGCTGCATCGCTGGATATCGTACAATGCCGTCGAGGAAGCCACGACAAACCGGAGGAACTGTCAGCGTCTACACCGTCGTACCTGGAGGGCAGAGTGCTGTACGAGCAAAAGTGCTCCCCATACGCCGCCACACGCGTCGTAGAAGGCAGCACTTCACCTGCTTGGAACGAGATGCTTGCCATACCATTGCCCGCAGGATGGTCCAATACTTTGCCTCAAGACCAGAGAACACCAGCAGCGGCCACAGTAGACACGAAAACAAATTTCTACTTGGCTCTGAAGCTCGAGCTTGTGGAGCGCGGGGCCAGCCACCAGGAAGACTTTCTGCTCGCGACGTGTATTCTCCCGCTCCCCAAGCTCGGATGTCACGTCCAGCAGAAACGCTTTGCGCTAGAGTTTCCCACCATCAAAAGCACATCGGACCCAGTTCCACCCGCTTGCATCTACGTCTCGTTGCAAGCAACATGTCGGAGCCAAGTGTCGGATACCACCGCTCTGGAACAGGTCGAGGTCACGATGGAGTCGTTCACACCCGTTGTGGTTACCGGAAGCGAAGACGAAGGAATGCCACTCGACTGCACCAGTCTTGCCGCTTTCATAAACCTTGACTTTGATGGTGGGTCGAACCTTTCCACTCCTGCACCAGTGGAAAAGCTCAACGTGGTGGGGGACCACTTCACGCTTCTTCATGATGGCGATGTCTTGCCAGAGTCCCTCCTTGTTGCCGCTGGTCTTTCGCCTTCATCTTCTTCAGCTACGGGTAGCGCTTCCGGGGTATACGAGTGGTTGTACCCTTTTGTTTTGCCATGCGTACTAAAGGCGACCAAGCTCCTCCTTTCATGGCAGTGGGCATTGAGCTCTTCAAAACGTCGTCGTTTCCAAACAAACTTGTTGGTCGTGGCCACCTTGAGCTCTCTTCGGTCCCTGGACAAACTATCCAAAGGGACGGCTCACCACTCCGGCATACCGTGATTCCTGTAACTTTCGTCGGTGAAAACGCTCGTATCGTTGGTCATATCGCTTTACGTCTGCGTTGGTGGGATACTGCAGCCTGGAGCGCCTTCATAACAGACATTCCAGCTCGACGTGTTGTCTGTACGAACCGCTGGAAGCGTTCACCGCGGCTTACTCTGGCTTGGATGGGGGCGCTTTTGCGTGGACTTAATCGCCATCCAGTAACTTCGATTTGCGACGCCGGTGGTGTGTCCAGTGTACTTGCAGAGCTACTGGCAGAGTCGTCCTCTGGTAGCGAGAACAAGAAGGGTCCACAAGACGAGCTACTTCAGCAGCGCGTCAGGTCCGTCACCCAATCCAACTTTCTCGAGGTCACAGAAGCTGGTGCGCTGTTAAGAGGGCAGCTTGCTCATCTGCAGACTGAAGGAACCGCACAGCGCGTTCAGATTGAGAGAGTACGTTAGTCATTAGTTGTCCTCGTGGTGCACCAAGTGAAACTTACCCTGTCCCCGTTATGGCTGCTCAGCTCCAAGATGAGTTGGACACGCGCTTAGAGGCTATCAAGACTTGTGGGTTGGAGATCGTGGCCTTACGGGTGAGCTTTCCCAGACAAACTTCAATCAGTTAATCCTTGTCTGATATCCAAACTCGTATCGTAACAGCGAGAAGCACGCCAAAAGATGAACGGCTCCGGCAGCTCTCAGAGCAGGTAGATGCTGCACAGCGACGAGAGCAAGAGCAACTAGCGGCGCTGCTGGCCCCACAAACGGTAATGGAGTCCATTTCCCCACGCGTCCAGAGCACCAAGCAGCATCACAACGATTTGCTCTGCTAGCCTCCAAGTACAAGGAGCTCGATCAGGAATACCAGAGTGTGAAGCAGCAGCTAGCTGACGAACAGAGGACTGTTGTCTCGTACGCTGATCTCAAGACACGCCACGCGAAGCTGCAGGAAGCCCATCTCGTCCAGTCAGCACTTGTCCAACGTCTACAACGTGATACACAGCACGCTGCTGCTCTGAAGGTGAGAACGGACCTGGAAATGGCACCACATGACTAGTACTCACCGATGCTGTGGCTTCTCAGAAAACGGTGCGCATGCAGGAGAAAGTGATCCGTCAATTCGAGCAGACGGTCGCCCAGCATTCAGCAGAAGCACCGGAGCAGTCCTCACTGTGTCAACTTGTGCCCACCAGCGAGCAGCCAGACAGTGGAGACGACGGCAGCGAGACACGAGAAGCGCTTCTTCGAATTCGCGTCCAAGTCCTAGAACAGCAACTGCAGACCAACGCGCGATCTGCTGCAGCTGAAATGAGCGCACTGCGTATTCGAATCTTGGAGCTGGAGACGGCCGAGAGCCGCCGTACTGGGAAATAGAGCAGCGGTGAGGCTGCTACCCTTGTGGATTCTGTCTGGTTAGATAGGTACCTACTGTAGAGAGCACTACTTCTTGTCATAACGGGACTTCTTGACGCCGAGACCTGCCACGAAGCCCTCGACTTCCTTCCTGCCCTCGTTCGTCTCTTCTGTCCACGTTTTCTTCATCGCTTCCTTATGGAAACCCATCTTCTCCAACTCTTCGTGTTGCATCAGACCCCTGTATACAAGTGTTAGCATAGTCGCCTCTCTCTCCATTGGCGGCAACTACGTACTTGTCCATGCGGCACTGCAGGTAGTCGGCCGACAGCGTCTTGCAGTCGATGTGGCTGTTGCCGTGTGCGCGCATACAGGCCAGAAACGCCTTCATCGCGGGCTTGCACTCCCCGTAGTGGTCCAACGGGAACGAGCCCTTCTCCGGCGGCCGCTTGCTCTGCGAAGGCGCCTGCGCTGCGTTCATCTCTGCACTTGGTCTTCAAAACTGAAGTGACGTCAGACCCGCACGTTAATTACCCATCTAGACTCGCTTCCGTACTTGAACGTTGACATATCATACTGTACCTAAGGTATCCACTTGTACTTACTAAGTACTAGTATGTTATTATAATACGACCACTGTACTCGAATCTGACCCCAAGATATTGATCGGCTCATTGATTGACAAGCATCGAAATGCTGACGCCTGTGGTGCTCGTCGGCATCGCGGCCGGCGCGTTGGTGTTCGTGGGCTCGTTGCTGGCTGTTTTCTGCTGCTGCGTCACGGCGGATCGTTCGACCGCATGACGCAGGAGGCGGTGGGGCTGCCAGTCGTGCTGGGCGAGCAGAAGCCGCTTCTGTACGACGAGCTGCTGGCCAAAGCCGCGGCGCTGAGTTCTCGTCCGCCGCCGCTTGGGGTCGACCAGTTGCTGCAGGGGAAACGCGTCTGCATACGGGACTTTGACGTGTCTAGTGACGCGGCGGAACTCTTCGCCATCTCGAGCGGGGAATCGCGCGGCGGCATCTTCCGGGACTTGAAATTCGACGCTGACGAGATGATCTGGAGGTACTTCCCCACGGACCCTTCGCGTCGCTTACTGACTTCAAGACATTTTACTCGACGGAGGAGTCGGATGCTCGTCACTTTGTGCTCGTAGACCGAGAGACGCAGCAGCTTATTGGGATGGTGACGCTCGGTGGCCACTGCCCCGGAATCTTCGCATGGAGCTCATGAACTTGTGGCTCGCTCCGGCAATGCAGGGATCGGCTGTGCTGACGGAAATTGTTCTGCTGCTGCTGAAGAATCTGTTTGACAACGGATATCGTCGTGTGGAGTGGCGATGTGACGGACACAACGTGCGAGCGCGACGAGCTGCGCACTCGTTGGGGTTCACTTTTGAGGGCGTGATGCGAAAGCATCGTATCATCAAGAACTGCAATTGCGATACGGTTGTGTTTGCTGCTATCAACAGTGAGTGGGGCGTCATGGAGGAGCATTTGCAGCACAATCTCCACCAAGCTTTTCAGAAGGAGGAACCACGGACACGAGCTGATGACGAGACGGAGAAGAAGAAGACTCGGTAGAAGCTCTTTGGATAGTGATGCATTCTACTGGTACTCGTCGATGGTTCGACTAATATTGTGATGAAATCTCTACAAAGTCTATGGTTTGTCTTGTATGTTTCCATGTTTACCGAGCAGTCTATTCCTCCTTCTCCTCCACACGAAAGCTATCGGAACGCCGCGCCTGTCGGTAAGCGCTGTGGTCGACTGCGTGCACTTCCGCATGCTCCAACCAGTTGATCAAAGAAAAACTGCTCTCTGGGTGGTTAGTCAGCCAGTGATACGTGAACCAAACCTGGGCTGTGATGTAGATGGCGATGAGGACGTCTAATGTGTAGTGCAGCCGCGTGCCAACGATGGCGAAGATGCCAAAAGCCGACAGGATGTAGTTGTAGTAGCGGATCATCCACAGCACACACGGGAAGCGACGGGTGAAAGGCGTGTTGAGCTCCGAACGCACGCAATACTGTAATTGGCAAGCAAAAACATTTAAAACCAGGCTCCCCGTTATATCAACACCATCGCAGCCGCCGTACCGTTTGGGCGAACATGCAGCAGAGCATGAGGAAAACAGCGTGGCCACTGAAGATCATGTCACCGCAGGTGATGTGCTGTGACGGGCGGATCAACACTTTCCACGCGCGGAAGAATGCCCTGCAGGCGAAATATAATAGAGCATGGTTCGTTAGAGTTGGCTCTCCTGCAAGCAGACACATCCAAGTCAAAATACGCACTTGGGGAAAATGGGAAACGCCTTGTAGTCTCCACGATCGCTGTCGAACTGAGAGATGCACATGGGGCTGGCGTCCGGCAGGGACGTGACGGCCACGCAGCACGCTCGCATGAGGTTGATGATGGCGAAGATGAAGCAGAAGCGGCGCAAGATCAGCAGGCGCTGCAAATGGTAAATAGAAAACCAAAGCCACAATCCTTAGTCACTGCATCAGCTGCCAAAAGACCCAACTAGCATACCCGCGGGTGTAGAATGAGCACCAGCGACGTCAGCGTGCCCACAGCAGCGAGGAACTCGTCGGGCAGGTCGAACCACTCGATGTACGTGGTTTGGCCATAGATCTTGGTCATGACAAACTTGAAGAGGTCGTGTCCTAGGTCCGGGAGGGTCTTTTCGTTGGTGCTTTCCTTGGTGAGGCTCATGATGACGACGTTGGGTGTGCGCCAGCTGCAAAAACATCCACAAAGTCAGTGCTTTCTCTCCTGCAAATAGTACTGTCCATTCAACTCACCCAGCAATGACAGCTGCCAACGTATTGAGATACGACGCAATGGCAAAGATCGAGAGCGAGAAGGCGAGCCGGGAGAGGTACGCGTAGCTGAGCATCTCGGCAATGAACCCCTGACGGCCCGAGTGGTCGATGGCGCGTCCCTTGATGTACTGCAAGTTCTCGCCCACGCGCGTGCGCTGGTCCGACACGTAGTCCGACATTTCCTGCAGGTTTTCTCCACGCGGGAGCGCAGCGGCAGGCCGGAGGAGGACACGAGCGCGCGCGCCGAGGCGGCCACGACGCCCACGAGCAGCAGGAAGAAGGACACGACGATGATGAAGCCCGACGGGTCGAAGGCGGACACGGGTCGGGCCTTCATGGCGTAGAAGTGCGACGTGAAGTAGTGCGACCAGCTCTCCATTTACTTGGCTGGAGGGGCTAAAAACAGCAATAAGAAAGCAGCCTTGAACTCGAAGACGAGCGCGTCGTCCAATCGTGGCAATAATCACTTGCGTTCAGTATGGGAAGCGGGCGGGCACCTTTTCGGGTGCTTACCACCGCGTTAAAGCCCGAACGAAGCCAGAGATAAGGAAGCTGCCGCAGTACGCAGCGACGCGCGCGAATGAATGAAGGACAGCACAACACAGCAGACGAATGGTTAGTGGTGTGCCAGCAGCACCCTTGAATCTGCCTCGGTGCCGAGTCCTCTCGTGAATCCATGTTGGCCCGTCCACGTCGCATTCGTGACGAGCCCCGTGACGACACTTATCCGCACTTAATCCAGCACCGACAGTACGTGCTCTCGCACTTAATCGAAACCTGCTTTTTGGCGGAGAGATCAGCATCAGACGAAGATGGCGGCGGTGCGCGTGGCGACGCCCGAGATCCGGCTGCACTGCGGCCCCACGGGGCTGAACGAGGCCGTTCTGTCTCTGGACTTCCTGCGGCCCAGCGCCGAGCAGCAAGACGCACAAACAGGAGAAGACGCGAAGCCGCTGCTGGCCACGGGCGGCGCCGACAAGGAGATCAAACTGTGGCGCGTGGGAGAAGACGCCGAGGCGAAGTCCGTGGCGCTCGAGTTCGTCTTCAGCCTCTCGGGTCACGACCGCAGCGTCAACTGCGTGCGCTTCTCCCCGAACGGCGCGTACTTGGCGTCGGCCAGTGACGACACGTCCATCATCCTGTGGTCGAAGCCCAAGACGGCAAGCGACGACTGGCGCTGGGACCAAATCTCGAGTCTCAGCGACGTGGGGCGCTCCATCCTGTCGCTGGGCCACAAGGGCGACATCACGGACCTGTCGTGGTCTCCTGACTCGGCCTTCCTCTGCTCCTCGTCCGTGGACAACCGCTGCGTCATTTGGGACGTGGAGAAGGGCGACGTGGCCGAGAGACGCAAGGACCACACGCAGTACGTGCAGGGCGTGGCCTGGGACCCCTCAACGAGTTTCTCGTCACGGAGGGCAACGACCGCACATGCAGAGTGTACTCTTTAAGTGGATTCGGAGCTGGATCGCGACCCAATGGTAAGAAACAGGGGCGCAAGTTCATGTGCATCCAGACGCTGAAAACGCGCGAATTTCCTGCAAAGCCGAGCAGCTCTGAGGCTGAAGAAAAGGGCGAGAAGACTACGAGTGCCGATGGGGCTGCAACTGCTGTTAAGGCTCCGGCAGCGCCGAAGCATCGGATGTTCCTGGACGACACGTGTCCGGCATTCGCTCGTCGGCCAGCTTGGACCCCTGATGGGAGCTATTTTTGGCGCCGACGGGGACTTTCCGAGCCAGCGAGTCGGCAGCTCCCGTGAACACAGTGTACGCATTTTCTCGTGGTAACTTGAGTCAACCGACGCTGCACTTGCCGGGTCAGGAGAAGGCGTCGCTTGGAGTTCGTTGCAGTCCTCTTCTATACGAACTGCGTCGTCCAGATGGCAAGCCGGACAGTTTTCAGCCCCCAAACTTTTTAAGACGAAGTTCCGATCCGTTTTCGCCGTCATCACCCTTGACGCGGTCGTCATTTACGACACACAGCAAGCTCATCCAGTTTGTACGATCAAGGGCCTGCACTATGCCGACTTGACTGACGCGAGCTGGACGGCAGATGGTCAGACGCTGAGCATCTCGTCGACGGACGGCTACATTTCAATCATCCAATTTGAGGATGGATTCTTCGGCACGAGAGTGCCCCAAAAGGTGAGCTGAACGCTGTGTTTTCTAACGTTGATGATGTTTTATTGACTTGCTCTGTTTTTTTGCAGACCAACTTGCGCTGAATGACGACAAGATGCGCCGAATGTTTGCGACACCCAAGAAGGCGCGTAAGAAAGCAAGAAGTCAGGTTCAGACGACGCAAAAGGAGCAGACGCCAACAAAGAGTGCTGCAGCGAAGCAGCCTTTGATCCCCATCAAGCGTGCTTTCCAGAAGTCAGAAGGAAGCTCTGCTGCTAAACCCGTCAACTTGGTGCAGGTGAGGAAAACGAAAGATTTCACCGAAGCTGGTAACGACACCAGCACCGAGCGCTGCTGGGCCGCAAGCTGCGGACGATGCTGGTGGCACCCCAGCAGCTATCGCACCAGCAGCTATTACTGCAACAGCTAGTACTCCGTCGGCAAGCATTCCAAGTACTGTTGCGACAGTGATCGTCGACCTTGATGGTTCGACTGAGCCGACTGCTTCCGGGGCACAAGCGAGTGCTGTCCATTCGCCTGCTGGGACTTTTGACGATCCTCTCGATATCTAAGCAGTTCTTAACCATCGAGAGCTTCAATTGGCATCCAAAAGTTACACGAATACGAGTAAGTCCTGGAAACAAAAACACATTTGCTCGTCGATTTTACAGCAGTCCCTTGTCCATGCCTGGCAGCTCGAACGCTTTGATGGTCTTGAACACGAGGAAGTAGCCGTAGGCGCAGCCCAGTCCTCCCAGCAAGAGAATATTGGCCCAGTGCAGCAGCGAGTGGCTTTCCGGTGACGCCATTTGCGCTCTCAGCAACGCCACAGCTTGCAGCAGGAAGCAGATGCAATAGGCCTGACAAAACGTTCGGCGGACGAGAGCGTCGCTCACGAGCCTCGTACGCCATACCATCCACCCCTGGGCCAGTGTCAGTGCACCTACCGTACAACAACTACTAAGTGAGAAGGACAGCCACTACAGCAATTGAGAGAAGATCGTGCCACCGCACCATACAAACGCACGAACTCATGGGCCAAGTGCGTGTTATTGGCGTCTCCGAGCATTGGCGACATGAGCGAGTGCGGCGTGAGGAAACACAGCGTCCCCGTCACCACCGCAATGATCATGTGCACTGCGAAGAGGCGGTCGAGCTGGCGTCGCACGCTCTGCATCTTCGTCCCGGTGTTGTGACTTGTGATTTCTGAGGGGGCAGTGGACTATCGCTCCTAAGACATCAGCGAAGAGATCGGTAATAATGCGAGCTTTGCTGTCGTCGCTGCTGCTGCTGCTCTCGGGCGTCTCGGCGATGCACGTGACGGTGCCGTCGGGCGCAGCCGAGTGCTTCTCCGTGGACGCGGAGAGCTTCAAGCACGGCATCTCCCTCAACTATGAGGCTCTGAGGGGCGCGGCGGACGAGCTGGAGACGGAGCTCACGGACGGCAAGCAGCAGCTCGTGTACACGCGTACAGGGGCGTCTGGTAGATACGTGAGTCCCATTGGAGAGGGAGGGACCCACTCGGTTTGCTTCAAGAACGAACGCTCGCCCGTGGGGGACGTCGTCATTGGCTTCTCCTTCCACGCGGACGACCCGAGCCACGAAGTGCTGTCGAACGCGGACGCCACCAAGATCAGTGAGTGGATTGGAGCTGCTTGTAGACGGTATTTGTATCTACATTCTAACAGTAGCGGCGCTGTGTGTGTGGCTGTAGAGCAAGTGCAGGAGCTGGAGGACCTCGTGTATGAGCTGAGCGTGAACCTCGACACGGTCAAGGACACGCAGGCCTACATGAAGGCAATCACAAACTACCACGACGAGAGTATGTTGCAGCGCTTGCTGGGTTTAATTGTTGCCATTGCTGGTCACTGACACTGCGTTTCTGCTTTGGTGTTGCTGGTGTATTTAGTGATCACGAGCACGCACAGCCGCATCATGTGGTGGACGCTCATCGAAATGCTCGTCCTCTCCGCTGTGTCGCTAGCACAGATTTCGTTCCTGCGGCGCACGCTCGAGGTGCGGCGCATCTTGTAGGCGTCGGAAGGCGAGAGTACCGTTAAACAGGGCAATCTTGTCAGTACATGAAAACAATGAACTGATTCAAGTTATTCAAAAGCAGTGCGTGTTCGTAATTAGCGATCTCCACCGCACAATCAAGTCCGTCATGAGCCGAGCTCTCTGCGCTGCGTGGGCGCGGCATGCTGGCGGCGCTGACGCACCAGGACGCGGGCAAGTCCATGGACCATCTGCTGCAGCGCGCGGTCCCTCCCGCCGTCTACTGCGGCTTCGACCCGACGGCGGACTCGCTGCATCTGGGCAATTTGCTGCAGGGCATCGCACTTCGCCACTTCCAGCGCGCCGGCGTGCGTCCCATTCTGCTGGTAGCTTGAATCGTCTTGCTTTCACTATACCCACATATAGATCTGGGTGCCTGACGCCTCCAATTGCGTGACAGGTGGGCGGTGCTACGGGAATGATCGGAGACCCCAGCGGCAAGTCGGAGGAGCGCGTTTTACTGTCGGACGAGATGGTGGCGCACAATGCGCAGCAGCTCGTGAAGGGGCTCTCGGCTGTACTGGACTTTGACGACCCCAAGACGGGCGCCATCGTCTGCAACAATGCCGAGTGGCACACGCAAATGTCGGCGGTCGATTGGATGCGAGACATCGGACGGTGCGTTTTGCAGCTCAGGGACGTGGTGGGGGTTATCTGGCTGACATTTGGTGGGGGTGCAGACATTTCCGCGTCAACGCGATGCTGCAACGTGAGAGCGTCAAGAAGCGGCTGGAGACGGACCAGGGCATCAGCTTCCTCGAGTTTTCGTACCAGCTCTTCCAGGCCTACGACTTCTTGCATCTGTGCAAGAATTATGGCTGCGTGGCGCAGATCGGAGGCAGTGATCAGTGGGGAACATTGCGTCGGGCATCGAGCTTGTTCGTAAGAGCACGGGCAAGGTGAGCGATGTGGAGCTTTACCAACGGGGTCGAGTGACACTAATTCGTGGGCTTTTAAATGCAACAAACAGGAAGTTTTTGGCGCGACGTTGGCACTGTTGACGACAGCTACTGGGGAGAAATACGGCAAGTCCGCGGGCAATGCGATTTGGCTGGATGCGGAGAAGACGTCTGTCGTACGTGATGTGTTGTGTTCAACGATTCTTGGGAGGATACTTCTTAACGTGAGATGTTGTGTTTTCATATCTTAGTTTGATTTCTATCAGTTCTTCCTCCGCTCGGATGACCGCGATGTTGAGAAACTGCTAAAGACTTTTACGTTCCGAGAGGTCGATGAGATTCGAGACATCGTGGCTGAGCACGAGAAGGCCCCGAAAAGCGAGGTGCCCAGAAGGTGTTGGCAGAGGAGGTTACTATCATGATGCACGGCAGAGAGGGGTTGCAGGCTGCATTGGACTCGACGGAACTTCTTTTGGAAAGAAAAGCGGTCCGATGACTGCAGAAGAGATGCTTCGTATGGCTGGAGACGCGCCCATGACAGCTCTCTTGCGCGCTGATGTCGTCGACCAATCTCTTGTGGATCTCGTGGTTCGAATAGGCGCGGCCAAGTCGAGAGGTATGTTTATTTTCCCTAGCTGTCTTTTTGTTGGCAGTGGATTTATCAATTTCGTATTGTATGTGCAGCTGAGTGTCGGCGTCTGATCAAGGGTGGCGGCGTCTACCTTAACAATGAGCGTGTCGACTCGGATGCTCTTCGCCTGGAGGCATCGAATCTCCTGGATGGCAAGCTTCTGGTGATTCGCATCGGTCGGCGAAACAACTTCATCGTCCAGGTGCAATAGAGAAAACTGGTGTCCTAGTGACTTCAATCGTTTGAATAACCGAGAAAAACATCGTGACATTTTTGGTTTTACGTGAAGAGGTATGAATTCACAAACATTTATCACTTTCACCGGAATATCGATGTTCTCACTGCTTACCGTAGTGATGAATGCTGTGTGCGAAGCAGCAGCAGCATAATGTCAGAAGCCCGTACAGCTCCTACCACTACACCGTCTCGGCGTTGGATGATAACGCGTCGTTTTCGTTTATCAATCATTTCTCGAATCACTTTCGCTATCGAGTCGTTCGGAAAGACAACGCTGGCAGAAGGTAAGACCCCTGCGTTTGCCGCCACTGAACGAAGTAGAGGGCCTGGCTCGTCATCTTTTCCAAAAGATGTTGGAAACAGGTCACGGAATACTGTGGCACTGAAGATAGAAATCACAAGCAGTGAGTTGGTGTTAAGGCTTCACCAGCTTGAGGAATTCCTACCTGAGTATTTTCTTCTCACTGTTGGCATTTGCGCTAATCTCCACCATTATCCCTGACAACTTCCGCGATGCCATCTCCACTAAACCCTCGCACACTGACGCGGACGCATTAACGGGGTCAATTCTTGCCGGTGAGTAGAAAAATTGGGGAAACGCGGCGACAGCACAGCGCTCTTTACCCTCTGTAGTCATAAAAATCAAAATGGGGTTGGAATATGACAGTGCATGCATGATACTTGGTGCCTTACTGAGTAACGTCAAGTCTTCGTCGATCCACGCTAACATATCGAAAATTGTCAGACATCCGAGAACGGCGTCCGGGGTTGAGCTGTAGCTTTGAGCCACTGCCACTGAATTTTCACCGCAAGCGAACCTCAATGATACACTGAAAAATGCCTCGTCTTCGCGAATAATCCCTAACAAGGGCGCTCGCTCTGAATAATAAAAGCGAACGACATCACGTAGGGATGCACCACCGAATTGTCTAATAGCATCTTCTGCACGTGCTCGAGTGTGCTCATACGGTTTGGCTGATGGGGACTGAAAATTCGGCACAAGAACGTGAAGGAAGAACCTGAACAAAGTGAAAAGCGTGTCAGTTTCTCGAAGCGATGAGAACTCCCGTATCGAACGTACAGAAGTAGCTTATCGGTCGTAACAAGTCCAAGCGATTGGTACGTCTCTGCTTGACCGATGTCAATAAGTTCAACCACCAATGCACGTTGAGTATCCGCTCGAACCATCTTTTCCAGAGCGTGAGCGCACGTATCGCTTGCCCGTATCTGTAAAAGCTCCGGTTGCAACCAGAAGTTACCATAATCTCCTGCCTTTGAGAAGAAGACGAATCAATAAACTCATGCTCCGATAAAGCTCGAGAACTTTGTACCTTAAGATCCCATAGTAGCGAAGGACGAGGAAGCGCAAAGGAAGACATAGTACGTGCCATCAACATCGTCCGTGCTGAGTTACCGCCGCCTCCGTGACGAATGGAATTTTGCTGAGCTTGGGTGCTGCTCTCACACCGACGCAATTTTTCCTGGTTTTGCAAGGCTGAAAACTCTATGTACCAGCACAGAAATCACGTCGTTGTTAGCTCACATACACACAGTAATTAACCACCACGGAAGACAACACCTTCAGTAAGCGTATAAACGCTGTGCAACATCCCGCTGATCAGTGGGTTTGTCAGGCAAACGTCGTATAACTCGAACACCGTCATCAATTTGTCCTGTTCGTCGCTCCAGAATGCTTTCTGCTCAAACGTAAAGACCAATTCTCAGACAATACAGCATTGGAAAGTTGCTAAAGAAAGTAAAGCGATACCTCTACGCTCGCGAGTACACTACTCGGGATGGGATCGGAGAGCTGCAAAACCTCTTTAACACAAGTAGCGAAATCTTTCAGCAGGGAACTCTTGGCTTCAGCTGTAAGGACTCCTGCGATATCCGCGTACAACCGCAATACAAAGTCGACCTTCGAGTGAAGATCTGCTCTCATTAGCAGCGCCACAGCACAGAAGATCCGATGCGCGCAAACGGTGGCATCAGACTTTGGTTTGGTATCGGCTGGTGTTATTTTCCCGTGATGGAAGAATCGGAAGTGGGGCTCAGGGTCGGCTATGAGCATCCCAAAGACCTCCTCAAACTGCATCAAGTGGATGTGACGAGGATATGCTGGTTTCCGAGAACTCAAACTCGACGAGGGAATGTTATTCTGCTCGTCGTCGTACATGCCCAAAGATCCCCGGAATATATGTGCGCACTCATCTGCTGTCTTTCTTGAATGACCAACGTACTCGCCCAGTAATTGCCGCTGTTGCGGATCGGACAAGTCGTGGGAAGCCAATGCAGCACCCATACTCCAAAAGCTACGGTTCGACGGGTGTTTCAGTGCTATCCTTGGTGGTCTCAACTAAGTAGTTTCGAGGACTTCAGCTTCAACATCAATTTCGAGAGCGATAATTTGAGAAGAACCACGTCACTTGCTAATTTACGCTCGAAGCGGACACGATGGAGACCAGTCCGCTTCTGGGGAAACAGTATGCGCAACCGCCAGCTTGGAATGACTTCCTTGATCTCTCTGCAATGGCGGCCCAAGTGAGCATGGCCACATTGGCACGAGCAGCTCTCATAGCCATCGACTCTGTGTTTCTTGGTCACCTCGGCGTCAAGGAGTTGGCAGCCGCCTCACTCGCTCAACTCTGGACGAGTCCTGCCCTCTACGCAGTATGGGCTTCTGCCTCAGCACTTAACACGGTACGCGTAGTCCTTTCAGATGCTTTACTTTCCAACAAACGAGCTCAATTTACCCGTCTCGACAGTTGTGCGGTCAGTCGTGGGGTGCAGGCAACCGAGAACTCACAGGCATCTGGCTGCAGTTTGGGCTCATGATCACGACGCTGCTTTCAGTGCCGGTAGGAATTTGGTATTGGTGCGTCGGCTACGTCCTCGAGTACTCGACGGACGACCAGGAGGTCATTGAACTCGCCACCACATTTTCACGCGTACTTTCTGGGTCGATTCTTCCGTCGCTTCTCTACTGTTGTCTAAGGTGCGTCTGGTGGAGCACCTTGATTGTTCGTTGCTTTATTTACTGACTCATCGCTCCTCTTACTGTAGACAGTATTTGCAGGCGATGGGGATCTTGGTGCCCACCACCATTGTTGGAATGGTCTCCATTTTCGTAGCTGCTGGCAGCAACTACGTCCTCATCTACGGAGTTGGCTCCTGGCAAGGTTTGGGCTTCGTTGGGTCTCCGATTGCCACAGTCATCGCGTCCTGGTTCCAGCCTATCGCGCTCTTCAGCTATGCGATTCTTTACAAGAAACACCACCACCGAGCTTGGTACGGCTGGAACACCCACGCGCTTACACTTGGCCGACTTCGGTCCTTTCTCCGGGTGGCCGGGCCCATTTCCAGCAACAGCTTCGTCTCCAATTTGGCTAGCGCTCTGGTAGCTCTAGTCGCAGCTCGACTGGGTGCACGCGTCATCGCTGCCAACGCCGTCATTTCGGGTCTGTGGGGGCTGCTGTGGGCGCTTTTCTGGGGCTATGGGTGCGCCACGCAAGTCCGCGTTGCCAACTACCTCGGAGCTGGCAAACCAGACTTGGCTCGTCGCATCACCGGCTTGGGATTCATCTGTACGATGGTCGTGGTGGTCCTCATCGCGACGGTAACGAGCGTCATGGACCGGCACATCATCGCCCTGTACACGACGGACCAGGAGCTGCTCCGCACGTGCCAACTCGTGTTGCCCGTCTTCCTCGTCGCCTGTGTCTTCGAGGCCATTGAGATTCTGGAAGCTGGGGCTCTGACGGGCATGAGGTGCGTGCTTTTTCCTTCTTCTTGACGCTGCTGCAATCTCCTTCACTAACCTGCTCCTTGTCCTTACTCAGCCAAGTGCACACTGTGTTCTGGACCAGTGCAATCGCCACGTGGCTCATCAACTTACCTGTGTCGTTTGTGGGCGCCATCACGCTCGGCTACGGATTCCCCGCCCTGTGGGTGGGTGTGCTAGCCATGGAGCTCTTCAAGGTGGGGAGCTACTCGATGGCCCTCGCCCGTGTGCGTTGGGGAGAAATGGCTGATCGCGTACAGGAGGAGGCGGAGGCGGCGCCGGACGTGGAGCAGAGCACGGCGCAGTTCGTCTTCGCCGCTGCGGACATCCAGCCCACGACGCCCCCGTGACGCCCCCATTATGCTCTCGGCCCTGGAGCGCCATCGCCACCAGGAGCTCCGCTTCAACATGATGTTGAAGGGCAAACGCACGACCCATTAATGGCCAATCGGGTAGTAGATATCTTTTTATTGGTTGAAACAACAACAATTCGTCATTTTTCAGTCTCAAACAACCAAGTACTGTATGGGCGACGCTAATGGAGACGCGCCGCTGGGCAAGTGGGCGCAGCGCAAGGAGGCGCGGCGCAACATGTACGCGACCAGCACAGAGCAGGTGCGCGTGCACCGCCGCGGGTTGGGGGTGTCGTCTGCCTCTAGCGCCGCCGCCGTGTGCCAGAAGTGTCTGCGGCCTGGCCACTGGACCTACGAGTGCAAGAACGAGGCCGTGTACGTGCAGCGGCCGTCGCGCTCGCAGCAGCTCAAGAACCCGAAGCTGCGCCAGCCTTTCAACAAGGAGAAACCTCCAGAGATGCAGGAGGAGGAGACGGCGGAGAAGAAGAAGAAGAGCAAGAAGGACAAGGACAGCAAACCCAAGAAAAAGGACAAGAGGAGCTCGCGGTCGCGTCGTAAGCGGCGACGCAGCGTCAGCAGCAGCAGCAGCAGCAGCGACTCGTCGTCGTCTGACTCGGACAGTTCCGACTCGGATTCCGTCTCTTCCGGGTCGTCAAGCGACAGCTCCTCGGACTCGTCTGGCAGTGACAGTGACAGCTCGTCCTCGTCGTCTGCAAGTGACCGCAGCTCCCGGAGAAGAAGCAGCCCCAAGCGCCGACGCAAAGATTAGCTGGTTTGTCTGAAAGCTGTATCCGTTGATGCATCCGCAGTCTCAATAGAGCACGAGAACCTCTCCCATTCCATTTTTCTCGTTGTTTGTATTGTCTTATGAGCCTGCTGGTGAAAGTGGGCGTAGGAGATCTAGCAGCTCAGCGTGACGTCCGCAGCAACGCTACATAGCCCCTTCTCTTCCCTTCAACCAGCTTACTGTTGAGTTACCGCTCGCCGCTTACCAGGACGCGCCGAACTCCGACTTGGTCTTGACGAACAGCGAGTAGTCCCACTTGGTGTCCATCTTGACGGGCTCCGGGATGTTTACTCCATCCGCCGCGACTTTGGCGAACTGCACGCGGTTGATCGTGCGGCAGTCGCGGTAGAAGCACACGCGCATGCAGTCTTCCAGCAGCTTGCGCGCCTCCTCCTCCGTCATGTCCGGTTTCCAGTGTTTACGCAGCAGTGGCATCCCCAGGTGGTGGCCGAAGCCCGTGGCGATGTAGTCGCCCTCGAACGCCAAGCCGATCATCGTCACCTGGCCCAGAAAGGGCTCGTTCGTCTCCGGGTTCAACCCGCCCACCACGACCGTGTTCCAGAGCGGGTCGAACTTGTTGCGGCGGTGGTAGAGCAGGCGCTGCAGGTAGTGGAAGATCTCGGGCGCCGTCATGTCGCAGCCGTCGTCCTGGTTGAAGTCGTACACCTCCAGCTCGTCCATCTTGTCCTTGATGAACTGGAAGTCGCTGAAGTCGCCACCTGCGCCCAGCAGCGTCGTGTTGTGCACAGCCGAGAGGCGGCGCTGGTCCGTGAAGCGCGCCAAAGAGCCGTACGAGCCCAGCGTGTCCGCCGCCATCATGACGCCGCCCTTGTACTTGAGCGCGATCACCGACGTGCCCGTCACGATGGGCGACTGCGTGCGCTGGCGAGAGTCCTGCATCACGTCGCTGCTCCCTTCTCTTCCCGCGATCTTTTGAGTCTACTGAAAGAATCCCCTTCAAAACCGTGGATCGGACTTTCAGCCAATCGCAGTGCTGTAAATAAGGAGATACGAGGTGTGGTAGTGGACGTACTTAAGACGATGATTGCTGTACCTTCGCGCCTTCTAGAATTTGACCTACGTGGCGCTTCAACCTTCATTCAGGAACTCACAAGATGAACGTCAAGACGATCGTGGCGCTGCTGACGGCTGTGCTGCTGCCTATGGCGGCGCTGGCCCAGGAGAACGAGAGCGCGGAAGAGCAGCGCAGGCAGCAGGTGGTGGAGATCAGCAGGGACGCGCTCTTCGCCGAGACGTTCGAGACGGAGACGCTGTTCGACGGCTCGCGCTGGTTCAAGAGCTCCCACGAGAAGTACTCGAGCCAGGACGTGGCCCTCGAGGAGGTGACGGTGGAGGCGGCGCACCTGACGCCGGACCGCGGCCTCGTGCTGGACAAGCCTGCGCGCCACTACGGACTGGCCGTGAAGCTGGACGAGCCGCTGCAAGTGGACGGCAGGAAGAAGGAGATGGTGGTGCAGTACGAGGTGAAGCTGCAGAAGGGGCTGGACTGCGGTGGCGCCTACGTGAAGCTTTTGCGCCAGGAGGAGCAGAACCAGGACTACTCGGCGTTCAGTGACGCGACGCCCTTCGTGCTCATGTTTGGACCTGACAAGTGCGGCAACAGTGACAAGCTGCACCTCATCTTCCAGCACAAGAACCCCGTGTCCAACGAGTACGAGGAGAAGCACATGATGGAGGCGCCCGGCATCAAGAGCGACAAGGACACGCACCTGTACACGGCGGTGATCCGTGACGACAACACGTTCGAGGTGTTCGTGGACCAAAAGTCGGTCAAGAGCGGCAGTCTGTTGAAGGACTTTTTACCGTCGGTGGTCCCCGAGAAGGAGATCGACGACCCGGAGGACTCGAAACCTGACGACTGGGTGCACGAAAAGAAGATCCGAGACCCGAGCACTGTCAAGCCCGACGACTGGGACGAAGAGGCTCCGGCGCGTATCCCGGATGAGGACGCGGTCAAGCCCGAGAATTGGCTGGATGACGAGCCGGATGTTGTTAATGACCCGGATGTGGTCAAGCCCGAGGACTGGGATGACGAGGATGACGGCGAGTTCGTCGTGCCGCAGATCCCGAACCCAAAGTGCGCCGAGGTGGCTGGATGTGGCGAGTGGAAGCGCCCGACGAAGGCCAACCCGGCGTACAAGGGCAAGTTCTACGCCCCTTACATCCCCAACCCAACCTACAAGGGCGAGTGGAAGCCGAGGAAGATCTTGAACCCGAACTACTTCGACGACAAGCACCCGGCGCGTATGGACCCAATCGGTGCACTTGCCGTGGAGGTGTGGACCATGACGGACGGCGTTACGTTCGACAACTTCTGGCTCGGCAACGACTTGAAGAAGGCCCAGGAGTTTGCGGAGCTGACGTGGGCGCCGAAGCACGCTGCGGAGGTCAAGGCACAGGAGAAGGCCAAGGGAGGACAGGATGACGGTGAGGAGGCTTCATGAAGACTCTTGAAACACTGGCGGTGGACTTCTCCACGTACGCTGACGCCAACCCTGTGATCGCTCTCGGATCGATTGTTGGGGTCTCTGTACTAGTGACGTTGGCATTCTTCTTACTCTGCTGTGGATCGGGAGCGCCCAAGCCCGAGCCTTCGAAGAAGTCGAAGGACAGCGGTTCCGAGGATGATGAAGAGGAATCCGCTAAGGCGGTTGAAAGTGACGAGAAGGAGCAAAGGTGCGGCAGCGCAAGAAGGCTCCGAAAGTCGAGTAGGTGGCCTACACGAAGTGGTAAGTAATAACGATCAGCAGTCCATGTCAGGTCATTGACTACGTGTACAGTGAACTGAGTGGATGCACTGCTGCAATGTACACTGAACGTGAAATTGAGAGCTGATGTAGCCCATGATGGTCGTCGTTAGTGTCATCGAATGTGTTGCTGAAGACGACAAAGATGGCTTGACACTAGACAAACGTTGATAAGTCACGGTAACGGTGTACGACAGCATCAACGAAACTCTTTCCGGCGATGCAAAAGGCTCATACCGAAACTAGGTTAACGCTGGTTGGTCTCCCAGTTCTGCGCTTGGTACACCGGCGCGTTAGACTTTGGCAGTGCAGGGTTGTCCAGGATAATGTCGGCAGCCTTCTCGGCCATCATAATAACCGGTCCGTTGAGGTTGCCACTCACGATATTGGGCATGATGGACGCGTCAACAATGCGTAGGCCTTCCATGCCATGTACACGCGTCTCGGCATCAACTGCGGTGTTTTCATCTGTGCCCATGCGAGCAGTGCAGGACGGGTGGTAAACAGTACCGGCGTTCTGACGCACCCAGGCGTCGATCTCTTCATCGGTTTGCGCGCTGTCGGTGGGTGAGATGGTGTCGCCGCAGAACTCATCAAACGCCTTTTGCTTGAAGATTTCGCGAGTGAGCTTCACTCCGTTGCGGAGGTCAACAATGTCCTCGTGCGTGTCCAGATAGTTGGGATCCATAATCGGGTGCTCACGCAGGTTGTTGCTGCGGAGCTTAATGTAGCTGCGACTCGTTGCTCGCATGGAAGAACAGTTCGCGGTCATTACGTGACCTTCCCGGACGTGGAGGCCCTCGTCGACGGAGCCTGGGAGGAAATGATACTGCAGGTCTGGATGGCTCTTACCAGGTGCAGTTCGAATGAAGCCACCAGTCTCCATCTGCGAGGAGGAACCGGGGCCTGACTGCCACGTGAGCCACTCCAAAGCAATAGCAACCATCTTATGCGGGAAGCGCCAAGTGGCATTGTAGAGGGTGACTAGCCGGCGCCGCCGCTACGCGGCGGTAGGTCAGTGGTTGGTCACAGTTGTGAGTGCCGCCTGCGCTGCGCTCCGGCGGGCTGATTCGTTGCTATGGGGACTGGCCTCCGCTTCGCTCCGGCCTTTATTCAACTATAAACTTCTTATGTAAAACTATGTGTTACGAAACATTACCCAAACGACTACTCTGTGTCGAATATCTGCCGGTACACGATATTGTGGGTGTAGATTCCATCCTCCTCTTCCAAATCTGGGTACTCGATCAGCGCCTTGAACCTCGATCTTATAGTAACCCTGATAACCATCGCGTACAGTTGACAGTGCGAAACGCAAGGATAGGCCAGAGAGAGCCCCAAGTTGTGAGCGGTCGTCCTTGGGCCGTGTTGATCGTCATTGCGAAGGCCGGTCGCACTGGGAACTGTCTGCGTCGCTGCCGGAAAAGGAACTCACGTTCGTCATCTCCACCAACGAAGACAATGCGAGCAATGAGGACATCCTGCCCTTTGCGCTTCAGTCATGATCGTAGCGGTGATGACATGAGGCGTCAATTCTACCCTCGCCGCCTCGTACCGTTGCAAAGTCCCATGTCTGGGTTTGGATTCCGCATCATCATGATCGGAATGCCCTTCTTAAGTTTTGAGCTTGTGCGGCGGGATGCCATTGATGTTGATCGTGTGAAGGAATTCTTGTTCGAAAAAACTGCCGTCGCCGTCTTCCACTGAATCTGTTGATGTATATTCGTGCGGCGCTGCAAGCTGTCGGGCCGCAACCACTTCGTTGATACACTGTATCATCGTATGGTCATCGCCTCCACGGAATACCTGGATGTATATCGTTACAGTGCCGTCAATCATCAACGTCGTTGGTGCGATGGCCCATTGCGTCGGTCGTCGTCATAACATAACAAAAGTATCAGCAGTGAACGACCCGTATATCGTGAATTCTGGTGTCTACGGTCGCGTTCATGAGGGGCAACACACACAGGGTGCCGCGCTAGGAGATATTTCAGCGTACTCTTCCGTGGACGTATCATGCTGGTTGTGAATTAGTGTATCTCGTGGAAACTTCGCATCATCTCTACCCAGAGCGGTGTTGATGTCGTGTCAGCCGTCTAACACCCACTGCCAGAACTCGAGTCCTCGGACATTTCTTTTAGAACTCGAGTGCTCGGACGTTTCTTGTACGCTTGCACGGTAAGTCAATTGTACTCGCACCTTCACCGCGAGAAGTATCTGCCTGAGATGACATCACGGTTTGAAAATCTTGACGATTTTTCTCATGAGGTTTCTCTCTCACCTCGTGCCAACTGACCGCTGTATTTGTATACTTACTAACTGACAATAGAATCAAAGTTGATATCCCTCGCGTGACTACTGAGCCAAGGTACGTCCTAACCGAATTGTCTGTCAACTCACTGCTACTTCTGCCATGCTACTCATATATAGCCATGCACCATTAATCTGCGCATCGCTACTAACGCCACAACTGCAAAATCCGCCCTCTCTTCTAAACATATACATCATCGTATTTCATCTATAACAATATACTATTGTATTGGGTTGTATAGTAAGTCATTGCGTACATAAAAACACTCTACTTTCCCACAACGCCCTCACACACTGCGAAATCATATACGTTTGTGTATACACTACGTCGGCGTGGCGACACTCCACCTCCTGTGAGGGTAAACCGGCGCTGCAAGTCCCCCGCTTACTGCATCAGTCTGTACGCCAGTATTAGAATGTTGATGTTTTTGTAATCAAAGCCAATAGGTATTCTTTACCTTTTGTCCAAAGCGGTCGACAGCTGCCGAGGCGCGTCATTGTTTGAAATAATATGTCGGAACCTAGGACTATATGTGCGTAGTGGTCTGGCACATATACATACCCGCAAGCGTACTCGTCGTGGCGTCCCAGCGTGCGTGCTCGAATTCAAATAGGGAAAAGCTGGGATGCCTGACTGTGGCGGGGTAACGTAGTTAATGTGGCTCACATAGTTAATGTGTCCCACACAATTATATTATCGTCCAATCATATCCGTTCAATTTCAGCCAATCAGGGCCACCTCGCTCCGTTCGGCAGCTAAAGACAGCAATTTGTCCAATGAGGGCCCCCTCGCTTTGCTCGGCGGCAAATAATGGCCAATTAAAAAGCCGGATATGCGTGAGCGCACGGACCGACAGACAGACACCAAACTGGCGTAGAGGCTTTTAGATCGGCTTCTTGCACTCGAAGTGCACGTACGTACCCAGGTGGTCCTCCATGTTCTTACCAATTGCTGGTAGGTGGTGGACAAGGGGGACCCCAACCTCCTTTAGGTGTTCTGCGTCGCCGACACCTGACAACATCAAAAGTTGGGGCGTGTTGATGGCTCCACTGGACAAAATGACCTCCTTCGCCGTGCGGATCTGCGAGACCGACTTGGTCTTGTTGTCCTCGACTTCAATGCCCACAGCCTTCTTGCCCTCGAAAATGACCTTGTTCACGAACGTGTCCGTGACAACGGTAAGGTTCTTGCGGTCCATAACTGGGTGCAAGTAGCCGGCAGTGGCACTGCAGCGCTTGCCCTTGTGGATGGTCATGTCCATCCAGCCCAGGCCTTCCTGCTGGTACCCGTTCATGTCCACAGCCTCCGGGTATCCGGCCGGTTTGCCGGCGTCAATGAACGCCTGGAAGAGCGGCTGGACCTTGTCCTGCGTCTTTCTCGTGACCTGCAACGGGCCGCTTCCACCGCGATACTCGTCTTCGCCCCATGTGTGCGTCGTGGACTTTTTAAAGTACGGCAGACAGTCGGCGTAGCTCCAGCCCTTGGCACCGCTCTTCTCCCAGTCATCGTAGTCGAAAGCATGGCCGCGGTTGTAAACCATTGCGTTGATGGAGGACGAGCCTCCCAGTACGCTCTCGGGGCCAAGGAACGCGACGGCCGTCCATGTTCTTCTGGGGCTCCGTGTGATAGTCCCAATTGTACCGGTCGTCCGCGAGGTTGTAGGCCAGTGCGGCGGGCTTGTGGATACGTGCAGAGTCCCATTTGCCGACGTCGCTGGGGCCGGACTCGACCAGGAGCACCTTGTTGGTGGGATCAGCGCTGAGGCGGTTAGCGAGCACACAGCCAGCAAAACCACCACCGACGATGACGTAGTCGTACTCGCGTGATGCAGCAGAGGAGCTGAGTGCTCAGCGACAGCTCCTCTGCTGCATCAGTCGCCTGCACTGCGTGACGACCAGTAGTCGTGAGAGTTTTGGAGTGGAGAGAGGGGCGAAGCATCTTGAAGACGAAAGCGCTGAGGCAAAAGGCAGCAAAAGCGGGAATGAGAGCCTCAAACAGGGTCCCCGGCTCTTGTGACCTCGTTGAAGTGGGGATGGGTATACAGGTCGTCAAACATCTCTCAGGTTGACTCGACCTGAGACGGATGCAAAAGGAGATCTGCGCGGTACGAGTCGTTGCCGTGAATCACGACTGTGGTGACGCAGGTCGCGTCACTGCAGTGCTCTCCAACTGTCTGTCGCTTCGACAGAGGCTACGCACACAGTCTCAGTGCGAGGTTGTGTGAGGCGTGCACCGTTGGAAACAGTCTCACACAGTCTCGGCGCATTTATGGTGAAGGCCGTTGGATAGCCGGCATTGCACACCCTACCTGCTCACCAGGTGTACAGCCAAAGACAAAGCCATGTGTGTTACAATAGGGACCACTTCTGCGCAGAAACAGAGGTGACGAGGAGTCAGTTTCGTCTCAAGTCCAGCGCATCAGCCAAATCTACAAGTCCCCACGCGGTGTATTTCCGAGCCACAGAAGCCGAGCCGCGCTGCATAGTTCTGAGAGTACACGATTGATGAAAGCCTCGCGCAATTGGCGATTACATTGACGTTAAAACGTGGCTGAGGTATCTATAGCGAAAGAGCTGCATTGCAGGTCTAATGTTACATTAGTTCCACTTCGCGAATGCGACTTTCGATAAACAGGAGGACGAAGAGACCGCAGTTGTCGTTGTCGACTTGAGGGAGCCACATGACACGCTTGTAGCGAAAGCGCTTCGAATGCAGTAGAACTAAATCAAACACAGAACAACCATTGTATGTTAGCATCGCAATGCCGTCTAAAACGGCGACTCAGTCTACGATCCCAATACAGTCTGGATCTGTGCACCCGTTTAAAACAAAACGACAAACCTGGTGCGTACGCCGGCTGTGAATCTTCAAATGGGACTCCAGTTCAGCCCCACCTTCCGGCCAACGTCGGGCACACGAACTAATTCGTCCTGGGCGATGATGTTACCTCCGTCGTTCCCGTCGGCCGCTGCGGAAACGTCGCTCTCACTTGCACCACTTGAGTCAGACGCCTCGCTGTTACTATCGTCTTCGTCCGAGATTGAGCGCCCAGAACGACTGGATACGTGGGGCGGTGTCCATGTGATTTCCGCTTGCGTCGCTTGACGTTCTGACGTCCTCCCCGCGGCATGAGGTCCGTGTTGCTGCCGCTTTCTTCTCGTTGGCGGCTTTGGAGCGGGGCTCTCGGAACCCGCTTCACTGCTACTGTCACTGGAAGCGATGCTGGCAAAATCCTCTTTGCTCTCATGGGGAACGCTGGACTTGCGGCGCGGGTAGTGCTAGTGTCGCGTTAGCCAGATATGCGAGCGCGATGGCGCGGCATCGGTCGGGCGTCAATTCAGGTTGCTTCGCGGGGTTGATTTCGATTTGGGAGAAGAGGGGGCGCCACCAATTTCAGGAGTGATGGTCACAGAGAAGGCTGACCAAGCAGATGGTAGTGAATAGGGGATACAGTCGCCTGTCCGGGAGAGCATCTCCCCAATGGCCCTTTTAATTATTGTGTGCGTGGCCACTCTCCTGTCGTTTCTATGTGTAGGTGCCATGATGGCCGTAGTACAGTAGAAGGTCAGACTGCTAGAAGATAACATAAAAAGTAACGTAGAACACTTTCGTGCCGGGCAGAAGCCACGACAGGACGTGCGGTGTCTGATGGGGCTCGCTCTCCGAATCCACTTGCTCGCAGAGCAGTAGAAACACTAGTGTGGATCGGAGAGCTGGCCGCAAAACCACCAGAGCACCGCCGTACCGCAAAATATATAACAGCATAATAAAACTAAGATACTTACTCCATCGCTTGCTTGTGTCCGCAATCCTGGTTGCTCACAGCCAACGAGTCCTCCCGCATATTGTCCTTTGGTATGCAGCGTAGATGCGTGGGTACACGGCGGAGCGGGCAGCAGTGAAGCCGTGTGCCTCACGTCGTCGTAGGATAGGATCCGAGACCTGCAAGTCTCGCAGTGTCAGGGCTCTGGCTCGGTCGGAGTCTGGACACTGATAGACTGAGCAACAGCCTTCGTAGTTAGTACTGCAGGGCAGTTCTTCACACTCCCACTTGTAGTCGCTGGCTGGTAGGAAGGCGCCAGACGAGGGCATACTGTGAGAGCCACACGCAGGTTTAGTGCTCCAGTCGGATCACCATGGATCGCAGCGCATACAGTTTACCCCTTGATGAACTAATGTCATGCATGCTGCCCAGGAATCTGATTTTCAGCCAATCGCCGAGCAGTAAAAGTCGTACTTAAAATAATGTTTATTGTACTGCTGCTCTCGCGTTGCCCGTACATGTCGGTTTTGCATGAACGCTTTGCGTTTGCACTAGCCGAGTGCCGCCGGTGAGTGTTTGATAGTTAAATTAGTTAAGCTACCTACGCTACGCTCCGGTAGTCAGCGGTACCGTTCCGCTCGCAGGGGCTCGCTGCACTACTTTCCGTGTTAGTCGGTGAAGGGAGGCACAGGCGGCCCTTCAGCATTTTAGCCAATCGGGGCCGCCATCGCTGCGCTCGGCAGCATTTCAGCCAATCTGTGACGGGGCACGCAGCAGCTTGCTTAAGCATCACTTCATGTGGCTAAATGGGACGACGCCTAAAATTATGTGGGGCACATAATTTTGGGGCGACGTCCCCAACTGATGCTTATTTCACAAACCAATTTGAGTATTGGCGATCATGGCGCGGATTAGAACGGCGGGAGCCAAACCGGGAAGCGCAGGAAGCGATACGGACGGTAAGTGGTGCTATGCAGAGCTGGTGCGCTTTGTACCTAATACATGTCTGTTGTGGATCAATAGGGCGTTCGCAAACGACGCGTTCTCCTGTAACGCGCTCTGCAGGCGCAATGAGAGCTGGCCCAGTTGGATCGAGTGCAGTTGGATCGAGTGCAGTTGGAGCTAGTGCAGTTGGAACTAGTGCAGCTGGAGAAGGTACATCAAACGCAAGTCTGTTTAAATTTGCTAGCTGTATTTAACTTACTTGTTTTGTTTGCTAGAGCACAATACAATATTCCAAGCGTAGCAGCACTTCCAAATGTGACTGCTGCAATTAATCTCATGTACTTCACCAGTGCCGCCGCCTCGGGCGGTAATGGGTCGACTGGAGCAGCGCAAGAGACGGATCGAGCAACGGGCAATGCACCAGCACTGAGCGCCAGTGAAATTCAGGCGAAAAATGAAGTTATGTGTGCTCGAGCTGCCCATGCGCGTTCCTCTCGAGCGGAAAAGCTTCGCCGCCGTACGTGTATGTGAACCTTATATGCTTTACTAGGATGACTTATTTTTTGCATGTGTTGTTGGCTGACAGGCCGGGAAGTATACGAGTTTCGCGTGGGCCAAGCTGCGCATGCACGCGCTGCCAAGGGCTCCAACAAAAAGCAGCAGTAAATGCAGAGCGGTCGGGCAAGTGACGTTTACGACTAATGGAAAACTCAGTTGTTGGTATTATTCAAACTCGTCTCTAGGTATGTGTTCAGCATTTCTACCTGCCGCTCTTTCTGTTCTGGCAATTTGTTCACACATCATGTGAAAGCTAACATCTCTTCTAATCTGAGCTAGTTTCTCTACATAAAATCTTTCAGGCACCTCGTGAAACTTACGCGCTCGTTCTTTCTCTGCTTCTAGTGCGGCATTCATCCTTCGGGCTCGTTCCCGTCGCGTATCCGCTCGCTTAGCCTCCATAGCTGTCTTTCGTTGCGCGTTAACTTTTCCTTTGACGTCAGCATTTCTCTCGATCCCGGCATCTTCGATGGCCTTGTGCTGCTTCGATTGCTGCTCATGCAGCCGCCTGTCGCAGTCGGCCGACTGGAAAAGAGATTGGAGCCGGCGCATTGGTTTCCTCGCCTTTGCGAGCGCCGGGCTCACCGCAGGTTGGCCCCTCGAAGTTCTCCGTTGGCTAGGCAGTGGAGATGTTAGGCCGTTGGCGTTACTGTAGATGGGCGACGCCGTAGTTGGGAGCTAGCTCATTGTCTGGTTAGAGCAAATTGAACAATGAAATGGCATCCCCAAGATGCCTGCCACCGGTTGCCTGTCGATGCCTGGAGCAGCTGCATAACATGGAAGGATACGCCGTCAAATGAATAACTATAAGGAGAGCCTCACCGAGGTGCTAAAGATCGGTTGTGCTGCAAAGCTATCTGTTGCATGGTAGAAAGTAGTGTGTCGGTTTTTTAAGGTCGTACGTACTACTAACTGAATTCGTTGTTCCTCGATAGCAAAACTCGTCCTCTTCTCAACCGATGGTTTTAGTTTGTCTCAGGTTAGCGGTGCAGTGAGTACGATATCGTCACGAGACCGAACTCTAGATAGTGCCACGTATGCAAACGATGTACTTGGAATCATGAGCGAATGGAAAACGTCTTTGCTGCAAGTCAAACCCTGTACTTTGTGGACGGTGATTGCATACGCCAGTCGTAGCAACATACCTTCACGATATACTGTAAGATCACTTGTTTTCTTGCCCCAACTCACTTTTCTAGGAACTACAGGCACGATGTTAGCGACGTCAGGTAGAAATGAAGGCCCAGGGTACATATCCAAAATTTGAACTAGTATTATGGGCAAATCCATCTCAGCTGTGAAAATAAAGTCATAGATAACGCCGTTTGTGCCGTTGCAAAGGCCTGCGATTTGAGCCACATTGAATGTCAGCGTAACTGGTGCTCCAACAGCAAGATCAATACTTCTTCCTACAACTCTATCACTGTCTGGACTGGCCGATTCTGCATCTGCTAACAGAGCTTTTCTAGAACTAGAAGCCACGTTTTAGCTTTACACTATGCTTTGCGCGTATATGAACTATAGGTTCTGATCCTTTCTCCAGACTGCTATGATTTGCACTAGCCACATCTGCATTGAGGTAAGCAATGTGTTTTGCCTCTGACCCCAAGCTGGCATTTGCTTTTCTTTGCAGTATCTAGAATTAAACAAGTTGACGTCGGCTTGTGTTTGACATTTACAACGAAGGCGCCGCAAAGCATCAAACCACTCTGGATCTGCCTTCCTCGATTTTGACTTGTGAGTGCACACACGATTGCAATGTTTTCCCGAATTTTGCGTCCGATGCGCTGAGTGCGATTTTGAATTTTAGCTACTGGCGTCGATAACGCGTAAGGAATAACAGGATCTAGTTGCGCAAAATCACCCGTAAATATAACATCTCTTCCGCCGAAGGCAAGGTGACTACATCTAGGCCATATCTCTCGCATTCGCTGGTCGATCCAAAAAGCATACCACAGGATATGACGCTGAACTCATCAATAATAACAAGATGAACATCGTTGTATTGATCCTGAAGCCTCTTTAGTTTGGCAGGGCCTCCTTTAAGAGTAGTTAAAGAGGTATATGGAGTGGAAAACGCTCCACACGAAAAAGACATCAGTTCTAACGCAGAACATATCGTTTAACCTTTGATGTTAAAAGCAGCCGTGCCTTGGTGTGCGAGTAAAAGAACGCGTTTTGGTGTTCGTCTAGTAGCTGTATGCTCGCTAAAAACAGTGTGAACATCTTTGACAATGTGCTTTATTAGCCAGCTTTTCCCGCTTCCCCCTCGCCATGAATAATCATCTGCAGCGGCTCACAGATCGAGTTATCTAGCGAAGCACGAAATCGGGCCCGCGATTGGGCCATAGCAAATGTGAATGGTACCCACTGGGATTCATGCATTGAGGCAACGTCTTCATCGCTATCGTGATCAATAATCGGATACTGGTAATTACTACCTCGCCCCTCAGTATTACGTGTACAAGTAACAGTTCGTCGGACATCTCGCTGTAGTTTTAGCCACGGCTTCACGTGGGTTTTAATAAATCCTTTGGCTTTAACTACGTCTTCATTTGTGTACACCCGCTTACTTTAACATCGACTCGCAAACGCCTCTGAACGATTTTTAGTCGCTTGACGCAGTATCATCAGGCTCATCAGCCTCCACGAGATGAACTTCTTCTGAATCTGATTCCGCGTCTACGAACACATACTCTGATGGGGGCAAAGGTGTGCACACTTCGGTATTCTTCGCATTTTTCAACGCAACCATGACTTGCTTTCGATCTAATTTCATTCTAGATTCGCTGCGAAGTTCGCTGTCAAGGAATCTTTGTTGCTCTTGATCGAAAACCGCAATGCATTCATCATCTGTCTGAGGTAGCTCTTCTAAAGACCTCCATGGTTTGTGAAGAAATATCTCAGCAAAACAAAAGTTGGGGTTAGCTGAATCAGGAGCGAACCATGGAGTACTACGGATAACGTGTGGCTTGCCACGAAGTTTGATATATCCTTCACCATCAATTCGTGCCCAATGATCTGAGTTTGACTTCTTTTCAGATACTTGATCAACTAACTCGTATTTTTCGATAAAAGTGGCAAAGCTAATATCTTCAAACAGTGGCTCATTTGGGCGAGCCATGTAAGCTTTTCTACTGCCTCAACTCGAATCGATTCGCTGAGCGGATTTATGCCTACTTCAATGTCTTGTAAGTCTGACGCCTCCACACTGTAGTATCTAAGATTATGCCTCATTGCCTTAACTTGTGTTATTTGTCTTGACTTTCCATACAATGGCAACTCTCTAAGCAAAATAAAGTACGCTTCCTGGGCGCTTACTTCGCGGATTGACAAGGTCGCATTAGCCACGCGTTTTATAATTGCTAGGTAAATTAGGATCACAGCGCTTTACAGCACTCGTAATTACTTTTCTAAACCAAGGTGTGTCTGGTTCAGCCTTACTCACGTATGCAGCAGTATACTCGGCAGCGCCATACGCGTTACCGACCAATGGAATGTCCATATTTGCACGCCAAGAAGACAGGAGAATAGGACAATAATTATTGATGGTAGAATCATCGCGTTTTAGATGTACCTGCATCGAGGAAATTCCATCGGCAGCATTACTAACTCAACATCAGTAGCTTTGCGAAGGTCTTTTGGATAGCCGAATCTGCATTTATCTCCTCGCTTACGGCACGAAGAGTCGGAATAGCAGAGGTGCGCTTGAACACGATGAACTACGCGAGAAAGATCACACTCCCATTCAGGTGCGCTTGCATCTGGAGGTCTAGCAGACAATATCCAACTCATTTTTGCTTTCGCTGTTGCAGGTAGCGCATGTACAGGTTTCCAATTCTTCTGAACTTTTGTTAATACAGATATAACGCTGTCAACGTAACTTGCCAGCTTGGTCTGGCCTAGTTTACTCTCTGCGAGCTGCATTACGTCGGGTGCATCCTTGATCCAAAGCAGTGCGTGAATAGGTGGAGATCCACGGTGCTGAAACTCCACTCTCCAAAAGTAATCAACAATTTCTCCTAGTGGTTTTGCCTTACCGCAAAGCACTTTTTGAAAATAGCATCAAAGCGTCTACTAAAATGACGTGCAGCTATGTCGGGATTCTCGCTTAAATAGCGTCGACGTTCAGTGTTGCTTAATTTCCGAGCTTCGTCCAAGGACAGTGACGGATTGCATGCTCGGAAAAATCAGGCCAGATTGTGTCGGCAGCACTTAAAGTAAGAAAAACGTCGGCCATCGTGATAATAGAGCTCTGCTGCCAATCATGCTCATTAGGTCATCGCGAACGTTTGACCAGTACAACCCACTTCCTCGTACACCCCGAAAAAGGGCTTCAGTGAGTCAAGTAATTTTGTTGCAGCATGCATTTCACCCTCTACACCATCAGAACAACCTACATTACTAATATTTTGATCGGATTCGGGTGGTGGTGCTGGTATATTGATACGACGAACAAGTCCGTCGATCTGACGCCTCAGAATTAGATTAATGCAGAAAAATGAAGTTACCATGCATAACAAATCGACGATCGTGGAATTTCATGAGATGAGCGCAGTATTCAGCTAATTGGTAGGTGTGCAGTCGGTCTTCCACGCCTTTAAGTGGGTTTAACTCCCTTGTCCACCAGGAAAAAGAGTAGGGAAGCAGTTTTGCATAAGCATATCTGTAGTGTATTCATTCATCAGCTCAATTTTATTTTGCAGATCCCCATCGGATACGATGCATTTCCTGCGGCGGTTTTAGCTGCGTTGAGTATTTTTCAGCTTCTGTTTCGCCGCCAGCAGAATCGGCTTCAAGCTCAATTGATTCATCAATAATAATTGAATCGTAATGCTGATCTTCGCAATCTTGACTTGGTGCTGCTGCACCAGAGGTACTACTACCCAGTGCAGGTTCGTCATCACTTTGTTTTCGACCATTGACACAAGTACTGGCTGACGGTGACGGCCCACTTTCGGGGTTTAATTCTTTGCCTCTTCGTTGGTTATAAGGATGTGTGGTAGATCCGTAGTGGATTCGACATTCTCAAGGGCAGTTAAGTTTTCTTCAGAAATGCTAACATCTCTGTATAGTGGATTATTTATTATGAGTCATTGCAGAGCACGTCGAATCAGGCTAGGTCGGACTCGGAAGAATGCATTTCCTTGATTGTTTTTAGATTGCAGTAACACTACACCATACTTTGTTAGTGGGCGAGGTAATGATAGTGTTACTGACGGACATCATTCCAATAGTTAATAGCATTACCGCGGGTAAATTCTTGCTGGTCCTTGCAGAGGTTTACACAGGTAGTAAATGAAATCCCCAGACCGATTAGTCTAGACTCCATGCGGTTGAGTACAGCTAGCTCCGATGGGATAGATGCTATACGAAAATCTGTTACTCGGCTAAACTTATGTATCTGTCGTTTTAAGAGTGATGTATTACATCTACAGCACAGCCAAATGAAGCAGCAACCCTTGCTATCTCTGTCGGTGAGCGCTTCCGGGAAGATCTCGCAAACACTGTCAGCATTTCGAAGCGGAGCTAAAAAGGCCCTTCTGCATCGAAAAACTTTTTAACAAGTCTAGTTGATTTAGTAAGTTCGCCACAGCTCTCACATATTTTGAGGAGAGGGTCATCGATGTCATCGAAGAACGCTAGAAAACAAGCAAAAGTGAAAACACGTTAGTTCTATTAACATAAAAATACGATCTCTGAGTCCGCGTTTACCTTGTGCATCTGCATCTTCATCCGTCGCGCTTGGGTCCACTCTAAGCATCGCTTCACCTTCTTTCGACGTCCAGGCCAATTTTGAGCCACTGCATTGCGTTTTCGTGTCTCTAGGTATCGATCACTGCGTGCTGTTGATTCAAGGTTCTCAATTTCCTCAAGCCACAACTCATGTCGGGCTCGCTTTGTCGTATTCTGCACTGGAGACACTGAGGTGTTCTTTGTTAGCTTTCGCAGTGTTTTCTGGGATACTATTGCAGCACGTCTTTGCTTGGTATACTATTGCAGCACGTCTTTGCTTGGTTCTGGACATATTGCCAACTGCGACCTCTGTACAAATCAATGAAGGCAAATCGCATAAATCGTTAGAGTCAAATTAGGTACGCACGCGTAAAATACACTCATCCTCTCACCTACTTCGCGATTTTCGAAGCTCCAGCAACTGCTATTTCCGTTGATGTCTCGTTCCGAGCCAATATTTGGACTGACCGCAACTGCGACGCAAAGACGCTCTTATTAACCCTATCGTTACCGCCATACATTTACTGTTTGAAGGGATTCCATACAAACTCCAAGATAAACGCCCTAAAATGGTACTTAAAGTCCCTTTCTATTGCATAAGGTTGCACAGGTAATGGGTCTCAAATGATAGAAATAGGGAGGTTTTACGCGACTCTTCGATAAAAAGATACCTCAGGTACCATTTTACGGAAACGATTTGATTGGGGGTTAGATGAAAAAATAGCAGCAAGAGCAGTACAGTGCGGAACAGAGCAGTACCGTGAAGATCGCTACTGAGAAAATCGCGGTAGCAAAGATCGCTCTACCCAAAGTCATAATATTCTCTGCCACACCACAGAAGACAGCAGTGCGACGCCGTGAAGGAGGCCCGACCCGAGAGCCCCTCATCGAAGACCCCTGGCCAGTACGCCATGAACGACGAGTGTGAAGGTTTCTATGTCAGTGGAGACAGTGAGCTCAACTCCTACGTGAACATGGTAGCGTACGTAGCGATGATGTTATTATCCACGCTAAAGCTGCTACCAACTACGTTTTAGCTACAGCCGAGGCTGGAGCTCCATTAAAAGTAGATGCTGGGTCCGGAAATGTGCTTCAAGTTCCCATCTACTGTGTACACTTGCTTGGGTATGTAGAATAAATGGAATTTTTGCCAGCAGGTCCAAGTTTCCTGCTGACAAAGGTGCGGCTTGGTGGGGACGAACGCTTACAAAGCGCAACCTTATGCGTTTCGCAGTAGTCTGTGTTTTAGTGGAATTTCTGCGTTCGAAATTACAAACCGCGTACTTACGGTTTGATCTGCTTCTTTCGTCCAGCCCCAGCAAGGACTCTTTGGCTACACAAATTGGTTGTGGATCCGCAGGAGGTACATGTGGAGTCGTATTCGCTGGTGTTGGCGTTGGAGTACTCGCGATGTTGGTAGGTCTGTAGCATGATGAAGACAAAACGCGACGATTTATGTATCGTACTATAGGCTGCCAGGTTGAGGCGCCCGTCGTGACAATTGGCGCTTAGGACCGCATCCACAAGTGCATTATTCGTTTTTTTCGTTTCCCGGACATGAGTCTGTGAAGCTGCAGAAGATTTCGTAACGTTACTGGGAAGTCTTGACGCAGTTTTTGTAACGTAAGGACAAGAAATGTCATGTCGGAGCAAATATACTTTTTTGTATGGAAAGGTTGAATCTCAAGCACACGGAAGTACATGTATCTCGAAAGTTCGCTACACTCCTCCCGTTGGCGTATGAGCCGATGCAAACCAAATTTTCGGTTCATTTACCAACGAGATGAGGATCTTTCGAGTTTTGTTACAATGCTCTGCTGAGGATAATGAGTAAGATATAGAGTGCTGCAAGTATTGTATGGCGGTGTATACACATAGAGTAGATCCTTCAACGTCGATCCCTCCTGAGATCGTGTCTCAAGAGGCAATCAGAGGTCGCTACCACAGCACTTGTCCTCGGTTTGGTGGCAACGCATTCTGCACGAAAACGAGAGTCATGCCTGGATGAAAGATGCGATCGGCGTTTTCAAGAAAACTAATCCCTCGTGGGACCGAATCCGGGCGATCATGATCGATAAATACTTCGGAGGGATGAGTCTTGTCAAGAAAGAGTTTCCCTTGGCTCGGGTACTGACTTGCCACTTTCATCTCAAGAAGCACTTCCTAACGGAGATGTCGAAATCGGTGTATGGCGGCCGCGACGCAGTTGATGTGGGTCGTGCTAAAGACGCCGGCTGTCGACATGATGCTGAAGTCGAAGGATGAAGCTGAGTACGACCGTAGTTTAATCTACGTGTACTACATCTTGGACGACTTTGATGATCAAGGCGAGCTCCCAGAACTGAAGCATCATCTTCTAGTGTATTTAATAGGCAATTGCCATACCCTCCCTTGTTTCCTGCAGCATTTCTCGTACTTTGTCGTCGAGTCGGGGTCCGAGCCGAAGTTCCTCTCAGCTTGTGCCCGTGGCTGGACGCCAGCGGCTTGTACGACTGTCACGGGTTTAGCTATTTTTTCGGTGCCGATTTTAGACGCATGCGCTGTCGACGCGACAACGCGGCGAGTAGTCTGCTGGGTTCGAGAAGTCGACTTGGGCGTGCGCTTAGCGCGAGTCGTGACACTGGCTTTGGCGGAGCCACCAATCTTGTGGATAGGGAAGGGCGTGTAGGTAGTTGGGAGGAGCCATAATTTAGTTGGTTTCTTGAGCAGGGGTGGCTCTTCGCCTGTAGGTCTTGTGATTCACTTGGTAAATTATGAATTGAGTTTCCTAGTAGCTATCTTCTCGTTGGGTCAAGGAGAGTTCCTGAAGACCTCAATGCACAAACACACCAAAGGTTCAACTACCGTAGGCAACACTCATCACTAGCTCGTCCATCGTACGTACCTGCCAACAGAACCCCGGCAACAGGAGCTGTTGCTTGTCCTTGCGACTGAGCTACTAAAGTCAACAAGCCCGGCTGCGATGGATTGAGGTTCACTTGCTTCTATGTTGATGACAGTACACGTTCGAACGCTGCAACGCGTACTTTATGCTACGCTAGATTTACGCGTACGAACCGACAGAAAAACTGCAGAAGGCATGTATAGCTGTTGCTCATCAGCACAAGCCCGATACCACTGAGGGTGAAAGACCGTCAGTCACGGTAACGCAGCGCACACACCCGGATACAGCTACACCGCAGCGACGTTTTGAATCATCGTTTATCCAGGGCTACAGTAGCCTGTATGAAACAAGAATAATGCTTGCCTGTTGGGATATCGCTTGAAATTGGAACAACAGAAGTTATATTAAATTCGGATAGATTCATGGCAGCTAGTTCAATACGTTGGACCGGTGGAACAATAAAACTCTATTACTTGTTGGACCATGGACTGCTTTTGTTTTGTTCCAAGGGACCGAGTTAGTTCAAGCTATCTAATTATAATGCCACGATATGGTCATGGTCGTCCCTCGGCGGACTACTTTAGCAGTAGCCTAATTTTGTAGTGGTAGATACTGAAACTTCTACGACGACGTGCCAACGTATTATAAGAGAACTTCGGATGTTGGATTAATTTCGGTATTTTGAAACTAGAAATACAAGGTACAAAATATATTACTTTGGAACAACTCGACCCTTGGCTCGGGGCTGCTCACCCCGACATCTAAGTCCTTCGCTCGGCCAGGCGGCTTGACTGGAATTAGATGCGGGGGCGGATTAATTCTTAGCTCCCAGAGTGAGCAGATTCACAAACATGGCACCTCTGCTGTGTATGTTTTACGGGGAAGTGCGTCATCTTGTCGCGTCCAGACCGACCCTAAACTTGGAACGCCAGCAGTATATAGCAATTCGCTTTGCCGACAGCACCGGCCTTCTATCACAACGGAGTCACAACCGGGGTTTATTGGCTGATTAACGCAATACTCACAAAATAGGGATAGGGTGTCCGGCTCATGAAACATTATGTTACAGTAAGGAAATATGGCTCGAGAAGGACGTGCACACTTCACCAGACAAACCACCGGATGCCCGAATTACTTATGTCCGCATAAATGACAAGTGAGGTGGCTGCAATATATTGGTAGTTTATACTGGGAATACCTCGCTACAGCCTGATAGACGGCCTGCTGCTTGTTTTTATCTACCGTAAACGTCTTTTGAGAAGCACCCCTTGCAGCATCGTGGTGCCCGATACACAGGAAATGTCACCTATAAACTAAACGCTTCTCCCACTTAGGCTGCAATACCCAGCTTTTTTCGTACTGGATGAGCCGTATCATACGGAGTAGTTTCCGTAAAATTTTGCAGGCCAGCTGCCCGCGCCCTTCGGGCTACTTACCCGTGAATATCACGCTGGCGGCAAATTAAATTCAAAGTTCTGATGCAAAGTATTAGCGGGTAGGAAGCATAGGTCATGTCAATTCGACGCACACACTTCCGCGCCTCTTGTAGGCCCCTAAAGTCCCAAACAATTCCATTCTATATTAAATAAATCCGAAATTTACCAATAAATCCGAAATTTTACCGTCTGTACGAATGCTCACCGAATGTTGACCGAGGTTACGGTTATGCAGTACCGTCAGCTCTAATGTCTATGGACTAACATTACTAGACATGTGTATGGTTCGTTGCAGTGTAATACTGGCGCTTTTCACTATATTCCGGAAATAAGCTGGAACACTTTTAACCTATCCCTAGGGCTGGGTTATTGGTTTGAAAATTTGTAAGCCACATCGATACCTCATAAGTTTGACACATACCCAAAATAAACGGCGAACATGAAATTGATTGAGTTCAAGTACCGGTATACTTGTATTAAAGCTAAACCTTAGCTATAACTGCTTACCCGGGCTTCCGACCGGGGAATACACAGTTCGTTAAGAAAACTTATGCTTATTTTCTGATCTTAGTTAATTTTAGCGCTCTTAGTTTCACATAGCTATTATAAGAAGAAAAGAAAAAAAAGAGTTCAGTAGAAGTTGGCTCTTTCAGCTTAGTGATACTGCGCTTGTCTTGCACAACTTTAACGTAGATCAACAAGTCAAGTTAGTCAGTCGGATAGTTGTCTGTGCCTGCGGGTCCTAAACCCCGACTCGGGTTCACGGCGACAGTAACTTCGTGTTGGTTCTCGGTAGGCTTTGGCTTTGAGCGGTGTTCATTAGTAGACGACGGCGAATGACGCATAAGTCGTGAAATCCACGATCCTCGGTACGCCCAGCAACGCCGTCACCAACTCCATCTAGAGCGCGCATATCCACGTCACGCCCCACAACACCATCTCCACGCTATATGACACACCCGAAATCACGGCCACCAACTCCATCTCGAAGGCAGATATCCACGTCACAACTCCATCTCCACGCTCCACATGACACCGAAATCGCCGTCTCCAGCTCCATCGCAACCGCCATCCTCGACGGTACGTCCGCCAACGCCGTCACCAACTCCAGATCCACCTCCGTGCTCCATGCCACGGCCGGGCGGCTGCAGCTCCGTGGGGATCATGGCAGAGAGATGACCCACAAAGCCACGAGACAGCGCGGCGCTGATGTCGCCCATGCTCCAGTTGTTATACGAAGGTTCAGGTTGCTAGCGGTTGTATTGGGCTTCGCGCACTCGCCGTTGAGCGGCAGCATGAATTTGGGCTCAGTGTCCTGGCACTGGACAACCAGTGAAATCATCCGCGCGTAGACTTCCGCTTCACGTTGCACCGCCTGCTCGTCGTCACAATGAGGAACAAGACCGATTTCTAGTGCCCATTTCTGCCACTAATGCACTAGCCACGCGAACGTATTCCCACTGCCTATGCACCACACAGTCGGTTAGTCATGAAAAGCTAAACGCAACCGACCCGGAGAGCGGGGATGCCACGCCTAGGATGCGGACCGTGAACAGGAATGGTCGCACTTCAAAACTTGAGTTGTCCTGGGTATCGAAGGAACTCGACTCTGACGACACCTTCGCTACATCTCCGCTCGTGAGCTTCATGACCATTTGAGCTGACGTACTGATGTTCACCACGGCGAACAAGAGATACAACGTCTGTCGTCATGGCAGGCACCAAAAAGTAACGTCCTGTTACATTCGAGTCGCTGCCCAGTCTTATTGGCGTTGCGCCAAAGCGGACAGCACGGAGCACGGATGGTCACCCATTCTCAAGCAATCCAAAGTTCGAGTATCCCGCCGAGCTGTAGCTGATGCATGTGCCCGGACCGCAAGACGCTCTTGGCGCGAGTGAACTCGCCGCAGCAACGCAAAAGACGCGATGAGCGCCAGGAGCTACGCCTGGGCAACCTCCAGCGGTTGTCGTGTCTATTAGGCAGCGCCAAGGAGCCGCCGTCGGCATTTACAGGCAACGTGGTGGTGAGTGGCAAGTACGGCGCCTGAAACTTCGACCCACGCGTGGTGCTGGCGCAGTTGCAGCGGCCCCAAACGCCATAACCAGCTCGGACAGCGGCACTACCGCAGGAAGTGCATGCAGCACCACCAACTCCATCTCAAGCGCCATCCTCGACGTCAAGCCCCCAACGCCATCTCCACGCTCCACGAGACATCCAAAATCGCCGTCGCCAACTCCATAGTCCACGTCACATCCCACAACGCCATCTCCGCGCTCCATATGACATCCGAAATCGCCGTCACCAAATCGAGCGCCATCCTCGATGGCACGCCCGTCACCAACGCCAGATCCACCTCCTTGCACTTTTGCTCCAGTCAAATAGACGGCAGCGGCTCAGGGATGTCTGACTTGTGCTTGTGGGGTACGGGGCATATCGAATTCTGATTGAATATCTACACATGCAAAACACAAAGACCTCTTTGGCAAGGGCCCGTGCTCACTACTTTTGGCTACATCTTGAACTTCGGCAAAATCTTCTGCAACACAACTGACGAGGGTGACTCCGGGCGCGCACTTGAATAAAATATGGGACGCTGATTGGCTCAGCCGTGAAGGGTCGCTAACCCGGTCGACCACTTTTAATCACTGATCCAGGTAATTGGCTAGCACTCCAAAACGCATCTTTCCATTTTCGGGATCACTTCGACAGTCAGCCAAGTCATCACCAAGTCGATCGCTGATTGGTCGGATTACACTGGACTTCGAATCTGGACAGATCGTCGTGCCTGATTCGCACCCACTGCCAAGATCTTTCCATGCGACTCTTCTCGGACTCGATCCGATCAAAGATCTCGCACACTGCGGGATCTGGGATCAGACTCTGGGATTGGGGACCGTAACTCGAACTTCTTCACAGATCAACTCCATCTCGAACATCACGTTGTTCCGGGATCTGGAAACACTTACTCCGGAAAAACCAATGTCTGGGATCCGGGACTTTGTGTCCGGGGTCCGGGCTGCGACCACACCGACAAGTCCGTTTCACTTGAACCTCTGACCCAGCTCGGACACCACCCACTAACACGTAAACGACTGCGTACAGTTGCTTGATGGTCTCACGGAAATATTTCCGTGTACCTCGTCACACCTCACCAACTCCAGATCCACATTTGCGACCGAGAACGCCATCGCCAGCTCCATTAGCGGCACTGCTGAAGTCGTGATGCTGCATGCACGCACTCCCTGGTCTCCGCGCCGCAAAATTGAAAATGACAGCCACCGGGTGCATGCACCCATCGCTAGTGTCCTAATAAATGATAGTGTAGGACGCTAGTGTCCTAATAAATGATGGCGTAGGACGCTAGTGTTCTAATGGAAGCTGCTCTAAGAAACCTCGGGCTCAGCTTCAACATGGAGAATGTGGGAAGGGGCGTGTGGCTGTGTGGCGTCCGTTGAGCACAACCTACCGGTATAGTTTTAGTAAGTGACCCACTTGCTGTGTGATGAGATTTACCGAATACCGCCAGTCCGTCCAGTGGTGTATCTTATCTTAATGTGTCGTGCACATCACATACTACCGGTCAGGTTTTAAGTGCTGTGTATGTGTCTGTGGTCCACAAACAAAATCGATTAAAAATACCTAAAAGCTCAAAAGCACGCACTATCAACCGTTCTTAACAAACTGTGAACAGTTCTTTACGAACTGTGAACTATGCGCTACTAGAGTTTGGGAGCCTTGACAAGGAGAGAGACAATGGTCTTAATATTGTACACCCCATCGATCTCATGGAAATAGTCGCCGAATAGCTACCATTGTTGTTTGGAAAAATGTAGTACTCGTCGGGATCGATGAAAACAAACCGGTACCGACCTTGGCATGCGGAATACAGTGCCAAGTGCTTTTAAGCTGTCTAGGACGACAGCCGATGACTATCATCGTGTGCAATTGCTGATCAGATCAGCGCGATGGCCAAGGCACTTGAATCCCGGCAGCTGACGGTTCCGGTACAGAAGCTTCTTGCCTCGCTTCTGCAACGCGAGGAGGAGGGCATGCGTAGCGTAAACCCCGTATATCTCGTCGCCGTGGTCGACAGAAGCCTTGACCTTCTTGAGCTGCTGGAGAATGCTCCTCATGTGGGTCGACGTTAGGTAGTCTCGAGTCTGAAGTGCGTTGTTAACCTTGTAGATTCCACAGAAGGAAAAGTTTTCCGGCAGACACTCCTGTGTCTGGAACCCAATGCGAGTGCGTGTGCGAGAAGGCATGTACAATACACAAATCCCATATGCTAGCAACATGTTCACAGTAAAGTCTTTACCATGAGTAAGGTTGTTACACAAATTCGTGAGGTACTTAACCGTAAATAATGCACATCGACCTGCTTAGGAGAAGGGGTAGCGGTGACGAAGAAGGTGTGACCTCAGCGCCGCCGTTAAGTGGGAGTGTCTTTACAGATAATACTCCTCGTAGTTTACGTACCTGATCAAATTTAATAAATCGCGGTATAACAAAAGCCAACGGTTTCCTCCTTGCCGTCGTTCTATCGAGTTGTGTTCGGGGTGTTCAAGACTGTAAATGTGTAGCAGATTAGCTTTTACTACAACGCCTACTCGCTATTTATCCTACCAATCGATCGTTGTCCCTGTCAACATGAAAAACCTCGAACAAGTTGACCGGTCAACATGTTTAATTAGCAATGGCTTGGAAAAACGAGTTTACCTAATGAAACCAAGTCAAAAGGAAATTGTTACGGAAAGGGTCATTGACTCGTTTTTGACAAAAACGCACAGGAATAGGTATCTATTGGTTACAGGGTCGTACAAAAACGGCGGTAGTTCGCGCCATATAATAAAATACTTGCCGCGGAGCCCTTTCAGGTGTAGGTGCCGCTATTAATGCCACCTTTACAAACTGCAAGTGTTTAATAATCCTTAACATGTAGACTGATCAGCATGATTCGAAGTTGACAAAAAGGATTGGTCCTTGAGTGGTTAAGTATAAGGGCGGTTTTCATTCCGGGAGAAATATGTGTACAGAATAAAAGAGTCCTACAGACTTTTCGCTTGCAGGTGTAAAACAATTCAAGACTCCAGCGAACTAGCAGCTTCACTAAAGTTCTAGCATAAATATACTATCTATTCTATTATCCCGTAAATCAATTTTCAAAATTGGTCATATTCAGCATCTACATGGGAAACAGACTCGCACATACATAAGGAGGTATGGGGATGAGTGCCAGAGACGAAAACTTTGCTTTTTTGTAAGGAGCCAGGTCACAGCATGGCACAGAGCCGGAAATGTGGTTAATAGAACGAGCCTCCTCGCCAGAATCAACACCAACAGGCGCCTGGCGACGCGCGCACTCCTCCGAATACCGATGCTGCTGCGGTATTCAGGCTTACGAAGAACACGAGCAGAGCTCTTCGAAAGGGTCGTCATCAGTGTAGTCGGCTTCGCGGGTTAACCCGCTCAGAACGAGCAAAATAGCGCCTATCGGTTATTGGTCAAGAAGGGCATGTAAACGTAACCGGCTGTGGAGGTGCTACCGGAAAGTGGTGTGGCCACAATGTTACCGGCTTCCGCTGCTTATTGAAGGCAATGCCACGTAAGAGCGACCAATCATATCTCACCATGTCGGCCTCTCTTCAACCTCCGCATATAAGAGACAAATGCAATCTTATCGACACATTTTGACTGGTATCATACCGGTTAAGACTAAAATCTATAGACGCGCGCCATTCATTTGGCGCTGCCTCCTGCATCCCAACGCGCTGACCAAAATGGCGACCATCCTTCACGGCGCGGGAAAAGCTGGACGCCGCCAAAACGCTGGAGGCTATGAAAGACATGCGCGCGTAATCAAGGAACGCTATCCTCACTTAACTGTGAGTGCCTACGAGTCAGAATGGAAGCAGCAAGAAGAAGGCATGCCCAACAGGAGTTTATACCGTTGCAAGCCATAGAGCTCCCAACTAAGAATAATAGAGAATCGCAACTTAGAATAGTATAGAATGGTTTAGTACGTCGTGGAGGTGGAGGCGTGCCTTTCAAGCACACCACAAGTTGTCCGTGAGAGCGTGGACGCGTAAACGCCTTTTTGTATCCATTTGCAATAGAAAATGGGTACAAGAAGGCGTTTGGTCATCTGCTGGATGACGCTGTATCAAAGCAGCAGATACGATTGAAAACGTTTCGCGCCAGTGTACCATCAGCGCGGACATCGGCGAGGTTGAATCAGATGACGACATCGAGGTGAACGAGGTGGACGATGAATAGATGACATTTTGTGTGTGTCAACTGTGTTTTTGTTTGTTTTCGGAATAGATACCGGTTACCAGAATCGGCACGTATTAAATAAGTTGCTCGACCGTCACCAACGGTCGAGCCAAAACATGTTACCATATCTGACACGACGACTGGAGCAATGGGACTGCCGTCCCCACATTCTGATGATGTAGCACAAGACACGTGACAGCCGAACGCCAACTCCAACGCAGGCAAGAAGCAAAGACGACAAGGTTCGGACGCCAGCGCCGGAAGCGAGGACAGGTTTGGAGGGTAACAAAGACTAGGAAGTGCAGCTAGGATTCGAGTCTAGCGCACGGCAATCAATTGAGCGTTTTTCTGATCTGTTCGTGCATTCTCTTGCAACGAGGGCGCTGATGACGTTTGTGCATTCTGGTCAAAACGAATGAAGCTGGAAAGCTGAAAATTTGCATAACTTAAAAGACGGACCACCCGGACAGATCTTAAGCTCGTTTCTCATCACTGGTGGTACAGATGACAGCTTTGTATGGAATAGAAGAACATGTTTGAGGTGTTCCGTAATCTACACACTGAGTAGCCGGTTATGCCCCACCTAACTCTTCCTGCAAGAAATCGAACTTAAACACAGACATTTACAAATTCCTATATTACCTTATGTTCTGTGGTCCAACGTAAGGGAAAATATATATAATTAACATATTTTACTAAGAGGTCAAGCACGTCTTGCTCAGTCTTTGACAGTCTGAAGGGTTCCGTGCGGCTGGGATGCACAGCGGGTTTCATTATTTGATGGACAATTTCACAGGACGAACCAATGAGAGGCTCGGGTATTCCACAGGAAAGCAGTTAGCGTAGTCTTTGAACAACTGGTCAATCGCAGGAGGCGTCAAAACCGTAGCTTTCGGGTCCAACAGCAGCGAGGGCCTTAAGTCCGTCACTCTAGTCGTCTTCGTCCTCTGGAGTGTTGTTCTTAACGCGCGGTTTCTTCTATGCCGTCCTCCTGCGCCTCTGCTTTCTTAATCATGGCGAAAACGCGCTGGTCGTCCTCCATCAACCATTCGGGGTCTAGTAGACCAAAATCCGACCTCATGCGCGCGTCAATCAATGGCGGGGTTGAAGGGCAAAAATCACGGCTTGCCCAAAATGGCATCGTGACTTGCGCGCAGGTCCCACTTCGTTAAAATAATACCGTCCACAATATGCCCTTCTAGCTGTATACTACCCTCACCTCGTTCGTCCACTGAGGCGTGATATTTATCCATTGAACCGTTCTGCAACCGCCTTCTTCCGCCACACGACAGCCGACGCGAGGCCCTTGCGAATACCGGCTTCCTCCGCTTATTGGAGATGCAGCGGGGCTGCCGTAGACTGTAGCGTAGAGGAAGACTTAGTCGGACTCAGCGAGTCTCTTAAGCAGCTAGCTTACCCTGACGTTCTTATACAAAGAACAGGGACGAGCGTACGACAGTAGCGTACAGGCTCCAAGAAGTAACAGTCTTTACAAGACAATGAAACTCTTAAGGTTAAAGATAAACTGAATGTATTATTGCGATCGGCGGCAAAGCCGCCCTGGTGTAAATCTATAGGTCTCACTATCTACTATAGTAGAGCCTAGTCTAATGCATATCTATTGGCTGTGAAGCCACCTACTGATATCTTGTTATCTTTCACGTACTGAGTACTGTTTTAGGGAGAGTGTGGTCACACCAAATAGGGTAATCGTAACTCTTTGCGTAACCCCGTTACAGGAGACACACCAGATTGAAATACGCGTACCGTTTGTTGCTGATGGAGAACTCCGGGCAGAAGTACTTCGTGTACTTCCTGGGCGTCGACTTGTAGATAGCACACAATTTACAAGAGCGGTGACGATGCTTCAGACCTGCTCAGTGTCTATCAAGTCTGGGTTCCCTTCGCGACGGTGACCACACTCGGTTCCTGTCGGCACGATTTACTGGGCCACACTTGTTTCTCTGCGCACTCGAGATGTTGTCCTATCCTTGGTTGTACTCTGTTCGTTTAGCAAACAACAAGTCGTTATGTTAGTCCTTATGTTGGCCATATGTTAGAACAATAGCTATTCTTGTTCTTGAACACAATATGTTGCATAATCCAACAAAAGCTATTCTTGGTTTATCATATGATCAACATAAGAAATATTATGTCTTACCTCGATAGCTTGACACCCACTCACTCACTCACTTACCCACCCATACCACGCACTCGGTGCTTATTTTAATTTGTTTTTAATAATATTTTTTGCAAGTCATGTTATCAGCGTAGTGTAGTGGTTATCTCGTCTGCTTTACACGCAGAAGGTCGCCGGTTCGAACCCGGCTGTTGGTACAATTGTGTTTTGCAGTTCTCGGGATTTTATTTCCAGAGATCACACCGAGGTCGTAGAGCATCTCCAGCGGTAACTAGGCTTATAGGGCCGTTCCGAACCGGGATCATTCGGATCGCGATCCCAAAACTAGGCCTCTGATTGGCCCGTTTCAACCCACTTATTTCCGATTGTAACCCAGAGTAACCCCTTGCGATCCCAACGACCCGAGTTTCGGGTCGCGCGACGGGCTGGATCGCCGGATCGCAGAGGGTTACGCCCTACCCCTTCGGATCGCGATCCCGGTTCGGAACGACCCTTAACCAAGCCGTTAAGACTCTGAATTTTATTTTACGACCTCACAGTCGTTGCCATCCTGGGGGCATTGTAAATGCCACATATTGACACGAGTTTTACAAAACAATGATTTTGGGACCATGAATACAAAGGCCCATCCTCGATAGATTTATGTAAGTGTCCTTTACGCAGATTCAGTTTCAAATGTGTAGCTAATAACACAACAAACGAGTGTCGATGCAGTTGCTCGACTTTTCTCGGCTTCCTCCCACTGACGACTCACAAGCTGTGTACCAAGACGCCTAGGACTTTGGAGCTCGTTCAGGTCAATCTCTCGCAGTGACGGAAGGTCTAGTTTACTGGGACTTGCTGTCACGGTAGCTTTTCTTCGGACTGCGCCGTCTGGATTTCTTGGAGGCTGTGCGATTAACATGCGATGGCTGCTTGCTTTACGGCCTTTTTCCTTCTGCTCATGTTTCTTCTGCTTCTCGTCCAGCATGTAGTACAATGGAAGGTTCATGCAAAGTTGATCTCCTGCAACGTGTGTGCGTCTACCACAAATCAAGCACCAGTTCCCACTCAGTCGCATGAGTTTGCGTGTTATGGGGACCCGCAGATTGGGGTACTGCAATGCTTGCAAAATGCGCGTTTCGCGCCAAGCCTCTCGAGCGTCTGCGATGCCACGCAGTCGTGGACAACGTGAGATTTCACCTCCTTCCCACCGAAATGCAGCATGAACATTTTTCTCTGTAGACCAAACGACAACAAGAGTGAGGCAAAAGCTCAAAGAGTGAGTAACAATGAAAAATGACAGGTACCGTGAGCACAAGACAGTTTACGTCGGTGGTGGCGCGGATGTCCACAGGACAGAACGAAACTTTCTTCTCAGCAGTAAGATATTCGCCAGCCACGTCGAACTTGCCCAGAAACGTCAGCTCGACTGTGATGCTGCGTTGTACACCGCATACCTCACCCATGCTACCATAAGACGTATCGTGAGATGAGAGTCCAACCTTTCCGACATTTCGGATAATTAGGGAAAAACTAAAACAAAATCGTATTTAGTCAAAACAAAGCTTCCCTCCATTCACACACACAGAAAAGAACAAGAAGCTGGTTGCCATCTCCTAGGACTCAATGGGAGCAACAAGGTGCGGATCCTGTGCAGCAGTCACTGTAGGTGGGCGAGGATCTAACGTGTTGTTGCGTGCCGCGAAGAACATAGGTCCGATTCCGTGCACGCCTCCACGGGTTAGACGGATGAGGACGACACGCTGACGGAGTACCAGTCGCGGTCGCCGAGACCCAAGGATGTGGGTATCAAGATCCCCCGCTGCGGCATCTGCGGCTCCGACACGCACAACATTGAGCGACTGGGCCCAGACCACGTACCCGTGCGTGGGGGCCACGAGACCGTGTGCGAGGTGATGCTGGCCGGAGACAGGTGTGTGCCTACATGAACAAATTTCTGGACGAGCACGGCAAGGTGTGCGCCAACAGCACGAACGTCTACTACTGCCACTGGTGGACACGTACGACTCCACGTCCCGCAAGACATCACCAGCGGCGGCTGCCGACTAAGGCCGCGTCAGCTCGAGTAAGCCTTCAAGACCACGACGGACGTGCCACTGCCACTTGCGTGCCGGCACCACCGTGCTCACGCCTCCGCCCCTTCACGAGGCGGACGTTCAGAATCCGAGTGTGTACGTGTACACTCAGCCCGCATTGAGCAGCGAGTCTTCACCGACGATAAGTTTTCCCAGGAGGCAACCTGTGCGTCCAAGCAGCCCAAGGCAACAGACGGCTCGGTGATACCCACCTCGACAGCCGCTTGCGGGCTCCGTCATGGTGCAGTCAGGCGGGCTCAGCGGGATAATGGACGCGATGAGTGGCTGACATTCTCTCGACGCGTGCATGAGCGTGTACACGGCGTTCATGGGCAGAGCGGTGGATTACAGCAGACTGTCGGGGTCGTCTGGAAGAGTGGGTCAGCTGACTGGCGAGCGTGGTGTAGGTGGACTGCTGGTTTGAGTTGAAGACGTCACGGAGGCAGAGCAGAGCGGGGTCTAACGCGCTGACGGTCGTTACCGCGACGCTGTCCTCCGACAAGACCCTCCGGTTCTGAAGCAGCTACGTTTTGCCAGATCTCAGCTGCAGAGCAGCGTCTGCATGATGTGCAGGGGAACGAGTGCTCGCTAGTTGTGGGTGTTGGTGTGCACGTACAAGCAACCCACGGCGACCTGCACGTACAAGCACGACAAAGTAACCGGTGGCTCGGACATGTCGGCTCATCACTACAGCATGTCGTCGTCGTGCGTGGCAGTGTATCGAGGTGGTGAGGGAATCCAAGTTCGGGGCAGCAACGTCGGGACATTGAGGCTGGAGGTGGCGACCAAGAAGGCACCCTGTGACCCAGAGCTGCAACACAAACGAGGATGTTGGCATGCTGCCTGACGGTTCGCTGCGTTACGGCTACAGTAGACAATTAGGCGTCGTTCAGGTTCGCAGACTTAGGGTAGTGTAGCAATTTAACTTAGATTAGTAAAAACTAAAGCACATGCCTCCGCAGTTGTAATACAAACAAACGTACCGGTACACGTAGGTGTTGCATGTCGAAGTGCACGATTAGTGAAACGAAATATCAGTCGGTGGCCTATTCTAGGACTTTGCCTAGTTGTCGGAACCGCGAGGATATTTGAAAAATCTGTTTTTGACTTGGTTTTTGTAGTGGCATATCCATATTTTCGCTCGCATTCCGACAAATATTTGTCGGAATGTGTCGGAACGCAAAGGCTAGCATCCTATGAGCTGAAATAAGTCTATACCGCACTGTGATTGGCTAATAACCATACATTTGTTGATACCCCACAATCCTTTGACTTTATCTGTCGGAAAGACGTGTATATTCATCCATATCATACATGTGTCACTGATTGTGTTATTGATCAAGTACAAAATGCCCCGTCAGCACGAGCCGATCCCAGGATGTAGAACTGTACATGCACGATAGCTGAACACCCATCATCTGCGAATTCGTTTTCTAGCGTTCACATGTCCAGTCGGAAAATGCATTGTTACCTCATTGCGTTAACGATATTATTCGGCATTGCTACCACCGTGGCGGTGCCACATGATGACGGTCGGTCTAGTTCGCATAGCTTGGTAACTCTAATAGTCGAGAGCGAAACCCCTGCGACGAGATTCTTGCGACTTAGCAACACCGCGCGTGACGATGAAGAAGAGAGCAGGAGTTTCGGCTATCGAGAAAGCCAAAGCGCTATTCTCCTCGTCGACAATCACCCCCGAAAAACTAAATAAGTGGCTCAACAACGGCAAAAGTGCGGACACAGTTTTCTCACGCATGAAACTTACCAAGACTGGGGGTATGTTGTTTTATCACCCGCAGTTCCACACGTGGGTCAAGTATGTGGACGATTTGAGCGCGAAGTACCCGACAAAAGCCACATCAGCGATCTCGACACTGACAACTCGATACGGCGACGACGTTCTGTATAAAATGATCGACACTGCGAAGCTTAACCCGAGTACGGAAGCTCTCGCGGCCAAACTCCAAGCCGAACAGATTCAACACTGGGTGGGTATCGGGAAATCCCCCGATGATGTCTTTCAGCTGTTCAATCTCCAAAAATCAGGGAATAAACTACTCACGAACGCACACTTCACCTCTTGGACCAAGTTCGTGGATGATCTCAATGCAAAAACTCCTGAGAAAGCAACGTCCATGCTCCCAACACTGAAAACTTACTACACCGACGAAGCACTTTCCGCGATGGTTGAATCAGCGAAGAAGACGGAGGCAACAAAAAGTATCGCGGCCAAGTTGGAATCCCAGCAGCTTCAAGGTTGGTTGAGCAGTGGGAAAACGCCTGGCAACGCTTTTGTGCAAATGGGACTCGGCAAAGCGGGCGATGACCTTCTTAGTACCCCACTTTTCAGCACTTGGATGAAGTACATGGATGATTTCAATGCGCAGTACCCCACAAAGAAAGTGACGGTGGTTCAGGTCTTTACGAGGGGACTCGGCGATGAAGCTGTGGCGAAGATGATTGCAGCAGCCAAGAAAGTGGATGCAACGAAGACAATGGCAACCAAGTTTGAAAGTGAACAGATGCGGTTATGGCTGGCAAGTGGTATGTCGTCGGATAACATTTTCACGTTGCTAAAGCTCGACAAAGCAGAGGACAACTTTTTCAGCAACCCGCTTTTTAGCGTGTGGACTTCGTACATGAAACTCTTCAACAAAGAGAACCCAGGAAAGGAGGCGAACTTGTTCAAGACGTTGACAACTCACTGCAGCGACAAATCGCTGATTAAAATTCTCCAGGCTGCCAAGAAAATTCCGAGTCTAGAAGCCACTGCCACCAAGTTGCAGACGGAGAAAATGCACGGTTTTCTCGCCGACAAGAAATCCCCCTCACAAGTTTTCAGGCTGCTTGGACTTGACGACGCAACAGATCATGTGATCGGTAACCCGATATTGAAGACATGGCTCAGCTACGTCAAAGTTTATAACAAGGCAAACCCGACGATGACAGAATCGTGGTTCGTGATACTTCGTGGACATCACAGTAACTTGGACGAGATGGTCTACAACGCATTGCAAAATCCAAGCACAGTGAAGATGGCCGAAAAAGTGGAGGCTGCACAGCTCAAGCGTTGGCTCGACGATGGAATGCCTCCTCAGCGCATCCTCGCATCGATCTTTCAGCTTTACAGTGGAGGTGACGATATTCTCGCCAGTCCAAGGTTCGAGACGTGGACTAAGTATTTGGACGACTTTAACCAGCGGTTCCCCGACAAGAAGACAACTGCGATTGATGCCTTGGACGACTTCTACGGCACCAAAGGTCTGGTGGCCCTGCTATCACAAGCGGAGATGACCTCCGACAAACTGGCCACCGACTTGCTCACTGCGCTGCTCAATAAATGGGTGCGTGAGAAGCGAAGCGTGGCTTCTGCTACCAATATTCTCAGCGAGATGCAAATCACGGACGAAGTTATCGGAGCATACACCAAGAAATTCAACTCGGTCTGGGGAAATGCCTAAAATTGCAATGGCTGCTGCACTCAAGTAATAATGAGTCATCGAACATGGACTTTCACATGCCTTGCATTTGTTCCTGGTAGAGTTATTGAGGTAATAATACCTCCATATTGGAGGAATGACACGTACAACAATGCGAATATGGCAATCGTGTACTTCCTCTCTTACGCGATGGTCTCGCCCACTTTCTTGGCCGCGTCCTGCAGCGAGCGCAGCTTCACTTGCTGCTCTCCGTCCAGCATCTCCCTATACTCAGCCGAGAGCTCCTGGCCGAAGCGGTCGCGCTTGCGGCTCATGGCGGCCGCGTAGTCCTCCCACTCGCGCAGAAACAGCGGCACGAACTTGGGCGCCGCGCCCTTGTGTCGCTGGAACTCGTCGCGCACGTACTGGTCCCCCAGCACGCGCATGTGCGGCTCCAACTTGTGGCGATGCAGCGTCAGGATGCGCTTGTACAGCGTCAGCACCTTGGAGCGGTCCGTCATGTCAAATCTGTGTGGACTATAAAAAAGGTGTACTATAATAAATAGAAATCACCAAATCCGAACCCAAATCCGGACCAAAACCTCAAAAGTCAATACGAATCATGCGCTCCATGGCTCTAGACTCGTGGCTCTTCGGGGAGGAGAAGGCCGGCACCGAGGGCCCCCGCAATTCGGAGACGCCTGCGCCTGCTCCACAGCCACGTAAGACGGCCGTCCGCTTGACGGGGAAGACGTCCCCGCCCAAGAACGCGAGCTCGGAGCTGTCGTACCCCTTTCCGGTGAGCTCCAAGCTGCGAAAGCTCTTCCGCCCTAATAAATTGCAGTGGAAACGGCCACTAGGAGCCAAAAACCAACCCACTAAGCAGCAGCGACAGCTGTTGGGACTGGACACGACCAGTTTCCAGAAGCTCCAGGGCCACGTGCCCTTCACACTGAAGGAAATCGTCAAAGACCCCAAGAAACTGCCGTATCTGCTGCAATGGCTGGCGGTGGACACGGAGATCCCCAAGGAAGCTGTGCACAGTAACTACCACCAAGTGCTGCTGTTTCTTATGGAGATCGAGCAGTTGCAGACGGTGGACGAGGACAAAAGACGAGTGCAGGCACTCAAAATCTGGCACAAATACATCGACAACGCGTCCGAGTTCCAGATCGCCACGACGTTGGAGCTCACCCCGAGCTGGAGCAGCTGGTGAAGGACAACATTGGACGTTCTAGTAAAGTGGGCGACAGCTTCTTCCCTATCCAGAAATTGGCCTACATGAGGCTCACGAGGGAGGAGATGCCTCGGTTTTAAAGAGTGATGAGTACCTCGAGATGCTCATTGACACGGAGGACGGCACCAGGACGATCCCAATGGAGAGGATACTACAACAGCCAAGAGCGGCGCACTACTTTTTACTCTTTTTGATGCAAAGTCGGCAGCACTTCGAGCTCTACTTCTGGCTGCATGTCGAGTACGTGCTGAAACCGGTTTTGGACGAAGCGAACTACGAGTTGTTCTGGAGACTGGCACGCGTGCTTGTGGATAAGGCGCAGAATGACTCGCAAGCCATCACGCTGGCGACCAAAAACGATTTGTATCTGGCAGTCGCTAGTCGCCGTTTTGATGAGAAGTTGCATCCACCGCAGCCAGTGGCCAAGGCGCTCTTTAATAAGGCGCAGCAGGAAATCTTTGCGATGCTACGGTCGTCGTGGTTTGATCGATTCACCAAGAGTGACCTGTACAAGGTTGCGCTGAAGGACTCTCTTATCCAGTTTGATGTTGTGGAGTCCAAAGAAGATTCGCCTCCGAAACTGCTCTCAAGAGCCTTCTCCTCGGCAGAGTATTCAAGAGTGCACACCCAGGCTGGCGAGGCTGATGCAAGTAATGGAGAGGACAATACTGAGCACGAAGACGATGAAGAGCATGTCGACAGTAAGCAGGGTGCTTCTGATAACGCAGATCGCATGAGCGCTAACAACAGCGAACCAGGCAGCGAAAGCGACTCAGAGGAGAGCGAAGGGCGTGAGTTCGCCAAGGTTGTCCTGAATCTGGAGAGTATCATTCGGCTGACCAAATTGCCTGAGGGTCTACAAGTGCACTATCGGCCGAACTACGAGGCACCGAGCACAAGTGTATCTGTCAACAGTGAAGATGACTGTGGAATTGATACTATTTTGACGTTTGCAACGTTCGTGGAGACGCAGTTAGGAGAAGATGCAGCCGCGACACTGATGCTCATGCCCGTTCCGAACCCGCACAAGGAAAAAGACAGCAACGACGAGTCGTTTGATGACATCTCAAGGCGAATCAAGACCTTTCTCGTGCCTAGTGGTCGAATCCTCATCAAGAAGTCAGGAGGGAAAAGCGTCCTGCTGACGTGTTGTTCCCATTTCAGCAGAGTGGTCGAAACGGGTTCCTGTTTGGATCAGTTTACTTGACATACGAACCTCTTCATGTGGGATCATCGAACGAGGAGATTTACGTTGCCAAGGGGTTTTGTCTGCTCTCGCACCTACCGCTCGTGAACTCACTGCGCAAACTAGTGGAGGAGCACGTTCAAACTGCGCAGGGCCAATCCAGTATTTTCGCGCATGATCGATTGACTTTATTGTTCCAAAGCAGCCTCAGCTGGAAGAGAACGACCATCACCTGTGCCCGAACGCACACATACGTGCACCCAGAAATGCGGCGTCTGGCTCACCGGAAGCACAGCAGCATTCTCAGCTTGCCATTGAACACGCTGGAGGCGCAGGTCGACGTTCCAATGACGATACTCTTTGAGCAGTTTGGTACCGCTATGGTTCTGCAGATATTGGCCAGCGCTGTGCTTGAGTGCAGTATCGTCGTCGTGGCAAGTCAGTATTCGGTGTTGACAATGTGCGCTGAGGCTATCCGCAACCTACTACGTCCATTCTCGTGGTGTCACGTGTATGCACCTGTGCTACCCAAGCCGTTGTTGTCCTATCTACAATGCCCGACTCCGATTCTAGTTGGTGTGAACAGTGACTTCGCTCTGCGGTCAGATCTTCCGACTCGTGGTTTGTATCTGGTCGCTGATGTGGACCGCAAAGTGGTCGAATACGTTGGGGACCAAAGTGTTTCTTGGCGTGGACTGGGTCTGCGAGATGATTTAGGAGAGGATGCGATTTTCCTGCCTCGGTGCTTCGAAGCAGCAAAACACGAGCTGGACAGACTTCTTTTCCTCAATCACTGCAGTTTGACGCAATTGGTGGATGCGACACAACACCGCTGGACGGTTCGAATAGTTCCTTTGCTTACGGTTCTCCTCCAGAGACGGAAGCAGAGCGTGACGAACAGATTCGCGGGATCTGCTTGGACCTGTTTTCGGAGCTGCTAAGTGGTCACACGAACAATTGCCTTGTCGTTGGTGACACGAACGAGTCCGTGGTGATCTTCGACGAGACCGAATTTCTCGCCACTCGTCCAGACGAAGATTTGCCTTTCTATCGGGCTCTCCTGCGGACACAGTGCTTCTCGGAAATGGTTAGTGCACACCGGATTGATATGGGCTCGAAAGACGTCGATGAAGTCTTAGAGGCGGACGACGATTTACAGGAAGGTATTATCTAACCAAGACCCTATATTATAAATGTAAAGCAATCCCTATGTTCATGCACAACAGGTGAAGAGCTATTGCTCACTTGCCGATACATAAGCAGCAGGCGTTTCAACTTCCGCTCGCTGAACTTTCTTGGCTGGTGTGTCCTCCATCAGTGTATCGCTAGCATCGTCTTCAGTAGCACGGGTCCTCTTGAGAGATTGCACGGCGTCATCTTCTCGATCGTGGCTGGCGGTTAACGTTGCAGGATCCGATTCAGCGGCCGTACTAGTTGCATCAGTCGAGCTGTTAGCATTGGCAACCTCCGTTGCTGACGAGTTGGGTTCCTCTGTTGCCGACGAGTTAGGTTCCTTCACCGGATCCTTAGTGCCGATATCTTGGGTCGCGTCCAACTGCTCCATTTGGGCTTCATCATGCGTATCCAGGCTATCCTCGAGCACTTCTGTATCTTCTACATCCTGAGATTGACCTTCATTGGCATCGCTCGCCGGAAGGACGGTGTCTTCAGTGGGGCTTTTGCCGTTCATCTCCTCCTCCAAGGCAACAACCGAAGCATCCACAGATTCCTCGTTAGCTGGGATAGCGGTGGTAGTCGATTGAGAGGGGTCAACTGCAGCGGCCGTTAAACCACCTAGCATATCGTCATCACTATCGTCGTCACTTAAGTCTGCTCCACGACGTAAACGTCGCCTGGGGCGAGCAACGTCGAGCTCTGCAAGATCTTTCTCCAGTCGAGACTCTCTGACTTGTCTAGTGCGTTCCTGCAAGTAACTCGAAGGGGAGCGGCAATGGGAGCATTATCGTTTTCATCCTGGTCGTTTTCATCCTCGTCGGACGAATCGTGAGTCTTCCGGTGAAGTTTCAGATACTTGACACGGCGTTCAATCTGCTCGGGGTTCGATCACGCTCCTGGAACATATCCTCGTACGAAATGACCTCGTAAACAGACGGCAGGTGACGATATTTCATGAACATCTTAGCCAGGTAGCGATCCTCCACCTTACTCCAGTTCTTGGCCCGCTCCGTTGCCGCACGGGACATGGGTGCCTTCCTTTTGGCGTTGCTCTAGCTGTTTCGGTACCATCATCATTCGTTTCAGCCGCGCCCTCATCCTCGTTGCCTTCCTTGTCCACCAGTGAGGTGGACTGGAAATCCGACGGTTCTAGAGAAAACTGAAACTCGGCCTCACCCTCGAGCTCTTCATGATCCATAGCAATTCGATGCCGTCTGGACTCGTTTAATGCCTCGATTCGCTTCTCACGACCCAATGCGACGGCCTCTGATTTGGACTTACTCATCGAGTCAATGGGGTCGTAGCTTCGCTGGATAAGCATGCACGACTTGGAAGGATATGACTGGCGCAGAAATGCCTCGACAAACAGCAAATTGTTTTTGTCCGCAAGAGTGAAGAAATCCCGAACGACACCACGAATGAAGTCCAGAAAATTCTTGTACTCGGGGAGGCGCTGGATGTAGGCGTCTTGAAGCATCTTGTTGAACAGCAGAAGCACGTGGATATTAAACAGCATTGGTTGCATCGTCCACTCCTCTTGCTGGTAGATCTGGAAATGCTTCGTCCGGTAGAAGAACGAATGAATGTAGTGGTTCACTTTTGCTGTGTTTTCGCGGTAGTCTGCGAGGAGGGAGCAGTACATGCGGATTGTATCTGACGATACCATACTAGAAAAATACTTCCGTACGTCGAAGTCAGCCTCTTTCCGCTGCATTTCCATCAGCAGCTGAGCGTGCCTCTCGGTTTCCTCTTCGTCTGTCGAGCTGCCATCCGAATCGTCACCCTCCTTGGATTCCCCATCTTTCTTCTTTTGCCGCTTCCTGCAATAACAATGATGGACAGTAATCAGTAACTATGTCGTAGCATTTGAGCGGCTTGAGCCACTACGTACTTGTCTAGGTATGCTTTTCTTCGCGAAAGAACCTTGATAGTTCCTTGAGAGTCGAGTACTTTAAAAACAAGCTGCGTTCAACGAGACCAATATTAGTCCAATCCACAAACACCTTCCTTTACAAAAGGAAATAAAAACTTACATGAGTAAGCGTGACGACGTCAACCACGTAAGCCTTCGGGAAAAGACCAGGGGACCACGTCTTCAGTAGCACTGGCAGCCGATCCAGGAAGTCGCGCTCATACAAAATCTTGTGCTGCAATGAATCCGCGATACGCTGGAAACGAGGATCGTCACTTGTTGTCAGCTCAGCAAGATATGCCATCATCTCGACCAAGAGCTGAACAGAAACGGTCATGCCATGGTAATTCTTCATCGTGGCGTAATTTTCGATCGACTGTAGCACGAAGTTGAAGGAGAACATATCCAGCGTAGACAGCACTGCCTTCTCATCATAGTCAGGCTTTTCGGGGGCTGGCGGTGGGGGCGTCGTGAAATCCAACGCATTCTGTAGCTCAGTGGTTTTCTTCTGCACTGCTTTCAGCTGGTGCTTGTAATGCGACTTGAGCGCTTGGAGCTTCAGGCGATGATACGTAGTCAGGAACCAGACGAGATGGAAATACTGGAGTCGATCTGTCGAAATCAATTTGCTGCTTCCTCTGCGGAACTCGGTCTTCAACGAGTTCGTGAGCTGGAAATATGACTTTGCAACGATGGAATCGCAGATCTCCAGCAGAACCTTCATAGTGCGTCTACATTCAAACAAAAGGTCAGTAAGTCGCTCATTAAGTTACAATTCACGCGAAAACTTACTCATCGGCTTCAGTCACTCTTCCTTTGCCGCCAAAAATCTCATGGATATCAGTGATCGGGGCTGCGATCTTCTTTCCTCTCCGACGGGAGACCGGCTTCTTGGCAGCTTGCGGCACCTGGTCGTACACTGTCTTGGAGAAATCCGACACGACTGTCGCCCGCCCAGTAGGACCGACCATTTTCATGATGCCACCAAAGTTGGAGTGGCGATGCGATCCTGACTGGTGCAGAGCCGACGCCTTCTTCTCGTTGTTCAGTTTCGCTAGCAAATCTCCTCCTGCAGCCGCCGCATTCCGCGCAGGCAGCGACGCAGTTGCCGAGCTGCTCGGCTTACCCGTCAACTGGTTCTTGACGTACGCCACCACACATTTGGGCTGCGAACACTCCAGCGTCAAGTCGAGCATCTCCATAATCAGCAGGTTCCACTCCTTGTTCTCCGGCGCGTCAATGTCCTGCGCAAAGAGCAGCACCATCTCGTACACGTTCTCGTCGTGCAGAGTCGCAATGAAGTCCTCCTGCAGGTGGCTGAAGTAGGACGTGCTGGACGTGACGAAGCGCGCGTCCTCGTTCGGAATCGCCAGCAGATTACGTAGCAGCATGAGCACAATTTCCATATTCAAAAGTCCTGCGCCGTGCGCGCCGACCCTTTGCGGGACAGCGGCTCCACCAGGATCGTCATCATGATGGGGACAACCCCGCAGCGCAGGAACTCGTGCTTGTACTGCCTCAGGTACTTGAGCTGCTGGGCGATGTTGGTCGAGTCCCGCGCGGGCTTCATCGTGAGCATCACGAGCACCTTGAGGATGGAGAAGACGAGCTTCCAGTCGTGCTGGTGGTTCACCAGCAGCGGCAGCAGCTTCTTCTGCAGCACCTTCCACTTGCCCAGCTGCTTGGCCACCAGCCGGAACTTGGCGTGGTCGCGACGCACGGCGCGCTGCAGGTCGTGGATCCACAGCTCGCAGTCTTCTCCGCGCAGCAGGACGGGCGCCTCGCCCTCGCTCTGCACGCGCAGCATGCCCAGGTTGGAGCACACGAGAAGCAGCTCGTTCATCATGTCTGCGTCCAGCGCGGGCTCGCGCGCGTCCTGCTCCTCGTCCGAGGACACACCGAAGTCCTCGAGCTCCTCATCGCCGCGCTCTGCTTGGTCCGCCATATTGGCAAGTGCCACAATTGTTGGCGCCACAAAATGCGGTATGAGGTGGAGCTGGTGTGGTGGACAGACTGGCGTAAGTACGACTGGAATCAGGTTTTTTTCCCATTGGTAGTTTTTGCAGGATGGAGGCGCTCGCAGGACCGATAGAGCCGCAGGACGCGCCAGTGCAGGACGAACAGCAGGATCAGACCGCGCAGAATGCTCCGACGCAGGACGCACAGCAACAACAGAAATTTACGTACGACGCTAATCCGACGCAGTTTCAGACTCAGCAGACGCAACCGCAGCAGACCCCGCAGTATCAGACTCAGACGCAACAGTATCAGACCATGTACACTCCCCAGACTCAGATGAGCGGCTACAGCCACAAGACGCCGACCACCATGGCTACACACCTCCTGGCGGCCTGCGAGTCGTGCCTCGTCGTCACGCGCGTCCCGGGCGTCGACTTGTCGTTCCGTCGCATCATGGAGCGCAAATGTCCGCGCTGCAACGGGACGCTCGTGCTGCCCCAGGAGGTCATGGAGATGCTCATTCTCTATGGCAGTTTTGTGCCCGAGTCGGTGGCTGCCACGCTCGTCCTGGGGACGATGGTGCTGCACCCGTCTCTACGCGCGGACTTTATGGCGGCGGCCATGAACGAGCTGCTCATCCCGCTACAGACGGACTTTGTCTATGATGTGGCAGTTCCCAAGCGGCCCGAAGGACTGGGCATGTCGCTCCGTATGCACCGTGAGTGTCTGAGTCTGTGCCTTGATGTCTGATCTGATTCTAACTATTTGTGTCTTTGTGGGGTTTTTGTGTCTTTTTGCAGAGGGGAATCTCGTAGTTGGCGGCTTTATCGACTTCGAGAACAACAGCGAGAGTCCGTCCGTGGCGGCCAGGATCATTGCAGTGGAAGATATTCTCGTGGCCATCAACAAGAAGTCCATCACGTCCTGGTCATTCGAGAAGAGTATCAGTATGCTCGCCCATGCAGCGTCACCAGTGTATCTGACGTTTCGACGTCGCCAAGCAGTCATGCTGCTCTAGTATGGACAAGACTGGGATGGGTGCACAAATCAATCGCTCGAGTTCGTGTTGCTATTAAATGTGTCAAGACTGAGCTAGCTATTGCAGTAGTTCTTGTCGGAATGGAGAAGCCCCTTCATGGTCACAACGCCCTCAAGGGCGCCGCGGTCGCACACAAAGCAGTGGTCACAGCGCAGCATGGTGAAGATAACGTGCAAGTCACCGAGTGACGTGCTGCTCGAGATCGTCATGCCCACTGGCTGGATAATGCACACATTGCTCTCTGTGATTTTGATCGGGTCATTTAGCTTCGCACGTTTGCAAGCCGGCCATCCCTCGCTGAATAACGTGAGCATTTTGTCATCGTCCAGCAGGAAAGGAACAGGTCCGCTGCCTTCTAACGGGTTAGTCGCCGAAGTAAGAGCACTGTACGACTCATCGAGCGACATCTCGCCGTTCAGTCCCCCTCACGCTTACTTCTCATGCCGTTTACCATTGTAGCCCACGAAAACCCTGATGACGACGATTTGGGCTCTTCTCCTAGGTCCTGCCCGACTTCGTTGACACCATTTGCGAGATAGTACGCCCGAACGAATGTCTTGAGATGAGTTGAGCTCACGACGCCCAGCAAAACCATGGATTTTTCATCCTTAACGACAGGGATATTTTGATTCGGGAGACGATGAAGTGCCAACAACAGCTTTGCCACCGTCGTCTTCTTGGTAATGAACACGGTGAACACTTCCACGATTTCTCCAGCACACGCGTTTGGCTCAAAGTCCATTATCGGGAGGAAAGGTGTGCGGCTCACTACCAACAGCGTATCGTACACGGACCTTTCCTTTGACAAGTTCGCCGTCGCCATGGCGGTAAGCACAGCGCAGAAAATGGGAAGAATCAACGACATTTCACCGGTGATCTCAAGCGTGATCACGGCCACAGAGACTGCTCGGGTGGCAGCACCTCCAAATGCAGCAGCTCCAGCGAGGGCATACGCACCCGGAGTCGCACCGATACCAGGAAACAATGTTGCTAACGTTTCACCGAATAGCCGACCAAAGGCAGCCCCGCCGATAAATGTAGGAACCCACACACCCGTCGGCATCTTCAATGAGATGCACACTGGCAGCAAAAACATAAATATTGCTGGCAAAACGGACAGGGTGTAAAACTTGGAGAATTTGTACCACGAGTCCGGAAGATCCGCTTCGGTAAACAACGTGGACAGCGTGTAGATCGTCGTGCTGTGCGCAAATTCGCCGGGAACGTACGTCAGAGTTCCACACAAGACAGCGACCGTCAACGGATCAATCCACTCCACGAGCACTTTTTCAAATCCCGCGATGATTTACGCAGGTCTCGTCGGGCTTCAGCAACTACTCGCAAGAGTTTGATCATCAATGTGCACAAGAGCCCCAGAATCGCCCCCATGAGCATGTAAAGTGGAATCTCCCAGATAGAAAACGGGTTGTCGCCGAAAGACGTGGCCAGGACTGCCGTGGTCGCTTGCTTCGAGGTGCTTTTCGCCAATACCAGCGTCAACCGAAGCATCACTGCGCCAGACACGGCACTGATAAAGGCTTTGACATAATTGGACATGAGGTAGTAGGTGGCGGTGACCTCCATCGAGAACAAGACACCCCCAATTGGCGACGAAAACAGTGACGAAACACCAACGGCACACGCAGCAGCCAGGAGCTGAATCCGGCCATTGAGATGCGAACTAAAGCCGCGATAAAGTGGCGATCTGAGCAGGTGGTGCGTCACAATTGACATGATATGCACATACGCACCTTCAGTGCCTACCACGAAACCAGCCCCAACCGAGCAGATGAGACCCAGGATTTTCACAACGAGGGTGACAAAGGCGAAGTACCCAGGGAGATACAATCGAGGATCGATCCCTGTCAAAATGGCCTTCATCTGTGAAACACCAGAGCCTTCAAACGTACGCAGTAAAGTTAGTCATCACTCGCATGACAACCGTTCTCGCTTGACCTCCTTTTTACCTGCTGCTACAGGTGCAATTCGAGTGATCAGAAGACCCAAAAGGAGAAACCCACAGTGTGGCCCGTCCAAATCAAGTATCGAGCTGGCTCCGACGTCGTCTGACTGACCATTGTGTCTCTCAAATTCAGCAGTTCCTGGCAAACACTAGAAAACATCAAACTATTAGTTCTCCTCTACCTATTCCAAAAGATTCATCTACACACCTCCTGATCCCGTAGTTCAGAGGTCCTCCAATGACCCCCAAGAGCACCAAAAGCTCACTGCCCTGAGCTGTCGACGGTAATATTTCTGCTTGTTCTTCGCATGCCCCCGCTCGCCACCGAACAACGAGCCGCTGGACATGGAGCGTTGCGCCGCGTACTTGCGGAAAGCGTCCATGCAGTCCGAATCTTCGCTTCGAGCGTCCACATCGACCAGAAAGTCCCCGATGGACGCATTTTCCTCCTGGTGATGCGACGCAGCTCGCTGCTGAAACTCGTGGAGACTCGAGATGCGCCCCGTGCGGCGTTTGTGAGCAGGCAGCAACTCGTCTCCTAGTTCCGTGGCAGCCAATACCATGGCCGTCAAAAAGAATGGGGAAATGCAGGGAATGTTTCATGTCCCATCGATGGACATCGACGCCCTTGCTCAGGATTGTATGCCTGTCTTTCTCAATGCCTGCATCTTGACTCCATGTATTAATACGTTACATGTAGTCCGCTCATTTCCTTGTCCAAGACTTTTGGTGAAGTGTTGGTTGGTTGGTAATACCCACGATACTAGCTTGCACCTAAGCCAGACACGCAAACGGATAAGCTTATGGCCCGTGTGAAGTGTGAAATGTTGGTTTGTCAGGCTCAGCAAGCGCCTAACTGCCGGTAGTATTTTTAAAAACGAAACTTTATCTTATCTAAATTCTTCCTTACTCATGCAGCGCTGGAGAACTTTCCCGAGCGTAGCAATCCTTTGGTTGTGACGACACCTTCCAGAGCCCCGTGGTCGCACACGAAGCAGTGGTCGCAGCGCAGCATGGTGAAAATCATGTGCAGATCGTCCAGAGGTGTGTTGATGGAAATGGTCATGGCCATGGGCCTGATGACGCAGATCCGCCCTTCGGTGATTTTCACGGTGGTGTTGAGTTTCTCCGCTTTGGGGCTCTCCCAACCTTCGTTTAGCAACCCGAGCATCTTCGAGTCGTCCATCAGGAAAGGAACTACACCACTAACCCCTTCTGGGTCGTCAATGCGTTGTAGGTGATGTCGACGGAGCCAATGCCGTTGAACCCCCAGTGTTGTCGGTGCGGGTGTTGAACGTCAGCTTGTCTTTCAGTGTGGCCCAAGACAACAAGTTCGTCTCGGCTTGGGGTTTCTCGCCCAGATCTTCATCGACACCACGGAGACCATGCAACTCGTAATGTCTCCGCACAAACCTCCGCAGCTGTGAGCCGCTTACAACGCCCAGCAAAACCATCGTTACCTCATCGTCAACGACAGGTATTTCGTGGTGAGGCAGCCGTTGAAGCGCGAGCAGAATGCGGGAGATCGTGGTTCGCTTCGTAATGTAAACTAGACACGTCTCCACGATTTCCCCTGCAGTGGTAGTTGGTTCAAAGTCAATGAGTGGCAAGAACGGCATCCCGCTCACGACAAGGAGCGTGTCGTAGACTGATTTCTCCTTGAACGAGTTGGAGACTGCCATCGCCGCGAGCGATGCACAGAACAGCGGCAGAATCATGGACATGGCTGCTGTAATTTCCAGTGTAATGACGGCCACGGAAATGGCTCGAGTAGCTGCAGTTCCGAAGGCGGCAGCACCAGCCAACGCGTATGTACCGGGAATCACGTTAAGACTGGGAAATATCGTTGCGATAACTTCTCCAAACATCCGTCCGAATGCCGCGCCGGCAATGAAAGTCGGCACCCAAATTCCAGTCGGGATTTTGAGTGTGATACACAGTGGAAGCAAGAACATGAATACGGCCGACAAAACCGAGAGCGCGTAGTACTTGGACACCGCCTGCCAGGCCGCAGGGAGCTCTGCTTCGGTAAATAAAATGGCAAGATCATCCATCGAGTTGTGTTGAGCGAATTTCCCAGGCACAAATGTCAGTACTGCCGTCAAAATTGCAACCACAAGCGGATCGATCCACGTGACCAGCACTTTTTTCCACTGGTGCGAGGATTTTCGAAACGCGCTCCTCTTCTCAGCAATTTTGCGCAAAAACCACATCATTCCTGTGCAGAACAGTCCAAGGATGGCTCCAAGGAGAATGTAAAGCGGAATTTCCCAGATCGTAAACGGACTGGCGGGAAATTGCGTCTTCAACACTGCTTGTGTGGCGAGATTGCTTTTGCTCTGAGCCAGCACCAACGTTAAGCGCAGCATGATTGCTCCAGCCACCGCACTGATAAAAGCTTTGATGTAGTTGGACATGAGATAATACGTCGAAGTCACCTCCATCGAGAAGAGAACACCGCCGATAGGCGAAGAAAACAACGACGACACACCCACCGCACACGCTGCCGCTAGCAATTGGAGCCGGCCGTTCAGGTGCACACTGAAACCCTTAAACATCGGCGTCTTGAGCAAGTGGTGTGTGACGATGGACATGATGTGCACGTAGGCCCCTTCCGTGCCCACGATTAGACCGGCACCGACCGAGAGCACCAAACCAACGACCTTCGCAAGGAACGTGGAGAAGTCGAAGTAGCCTGGTAGGTACATCCGCGGGTCGACACCCGTCAGGATGGATTTCATTTGCGAGACTCCAGATCCGGCGGCTACAGGCGCGAGTTGGGTGAAGAATATTCCCAGTCCCGAGAAAATTACCGTGTGCGCAATCCACACAGCGAGCTTGGACATGTAGTCTGGGGCCAGGTCGACGAGATACTTTCTCAATGTCAAGAGGTAATTGAACAAACTGCAAGCAAAGTCGTTAGTACCGATAAAACCACACAAGGAATACGAAAACTCACATTCGGATCCCGTAGTTCATGGGTCCCCCAATGACTCCCAAGAGGATCAGAAAGCTCACCGCCTTCAGCTGACGACGGTAGTAGGTACGGTCGTTCAGTGCTCGCCCTCTCTCTCCTCCGAAGAGCGAGTGACCCGAGATGGAGCGTCTTGTCTGGCTTTTCAGGAAATTGTCGAGGAAGTCCGGGTTCCCCGCTCCACGGCGACCGGAAGTGACTTGGATACGCGTGTCCCCATTGTCGCTGACACTGTCTTCGTCCCGCAGCAACGCGGTGATGGCGTTGCCGAATTCACTGCCACGGCGTTCGTCGTAGCGAGCCGCGCGCTGCTGGAACTCGTGGAGACTTCCGATGCGGCCTGTTTGGCGCTGATGGGCCGGCAGCATCGTGTCTGACCTCGACGGTGAGTTTTCCTTTGGCAACTCCATGGTGTCAGCGGCAACCTCAGCGGAATGCTACTATTTAATAATCAGGCAGCCCTTGCCCCTCGATCTCACCCCGCCCAGCAAAAACGCAGAGTAAGATTCCTTCTCGTTATTTCCAGCGTCACTTGCGATGCGACGACTGTGACAGACTGCGTAGTGGCGATCTGAAGTTCTTGACGTCGGACTGCTTCGCTGCTTGTCGCCACGAAAGAAACTATATATCACTGGGGGACAGCCTTGATGGAGAATTATATTCTGATGTGGTGGGCAGTCGGGAAAACGAGACGAAAATGTCCAGCGGCGATGGCGTTGAAAAAAGCGGTGGATGCGTACCAATGCCTTGGGTTGGTTTGTTGCACGGCGGGGATCATGTCTACTTGAGCGTGCGATCATTGCGTGCTGAGGGGAAGTCTATCCCCATTTGCAACGAGCGGAAGGACACTGTTACCTATGGATTGACATCTACGTCGAAGTAACACCGAGGGTCTCAAATAGATGTGCAAGGGAAGAAGGCCAGGCATTACATGCAGAAAACAAGGCTACCAGCTGATGGCATCAAATGCTTTCGAGTTGAAAAGTTAGAGCATTAACTCAGGGCAGTTGCCTGACATAACCTTTTAAAATTTCTTTAAATTAGTTCATTTAATTTTAAAAAATCTTAGCGAACTGTGACTTTTCGACTCGAAAGCGTCATTGATGCCGTCACTGCTTCTTGTTTTCTGCATGTAATGCTTGGCTTATTGGATAGAGGACATGTGTATTCACCGGTAAACCCAAATTTGGCCAGCAGCTTTTGTGCTGCCACCACTGCCAGATTTGACTTTGAAAACCACTGCCAGATTTGACTTTGAAAATAGAGGTCTTTAGCAAAACCGTATAATCAAGAAATGCCTGTTTGCCACATGGAATTTTTCCCTACCCGCACTTTGGAACCGACAAGTGTGAACAAGTAAGTTGCTTCGAGTCCACCACTTCCAAAGAAAAATGTGGTTGTCCTTGAGTAGCTGCAGCTTGCTAAATCGCTATAGTAGCTATGGTAAAGTTTAGGTGGAATAGACCAACACGGGGAGAGGTATAGTTAGGAGCACACTTCTGTTGTAGAAGAAACGTCGCGAACACTTCGAAATCTAACCAGCAGTGGTTCAAAGTCTTCCCAGTAGGGTCCCCGTATACGACTCAGAGGTGACTCCAGACTCAAGCATCAATGAGCTCCGATTCATCAAACCAGGCAAACGATATAATTCTGCTCATGCGTCGGCTAACGTCGGGGCTTCGGCTAATGTACAGAGTTGATGTACTACTCACGAACTGCATCGAGGCGGCAACACAATCAGTGACTACTTCAGGTTGAGTCCACCAAGCTTAAAGACATACTTGCAGTCTAGATAAGCATACAGTCTCGATAATGACCGTGAAGTTGATCATTTACTTGGTTGTATGCGTTCACTAACCTCCGTTTGCAAACCAGACTTAATCTTTCTTACCTTTTGCAAGAACTTCACTTAGCAGTTTGGCACACTCATAAATAAGCTGCCGGTTGCGCTCTTCTGACTCTTGACGGGCTCGTTGGGCGCGTTCTTCTGCTTGTTCATGAGCAAGTGCATGTTGTTGCTCCATTTGAAGACGCTGATCTTGGATTTCTTTTTCGAATGCAATGCGTTCTTCGTGCTGTTTGGTTTGAGCTTGCATTTGTTGCTCAAATTGGAGACGGCAGAGCTCCATTTCGTCGCGCTGGCGTTTGTCCTGACGATCAACTTCGAGTTGAAAAACGCTCTTGCGCTTACTACCTCGTGGTTTTGCTGGCGTTGACTGGTTAGACGCTGATCGAATGGTGCCGTCGCTATCTGAGGAAGATCCGCTGTCTTCTTGCTCACTTCCTCGAAGTGCACGGCGCATCATAGTTTCGCTGACGATGTCGGCCTCGTCGCACTTGCCGCGTCTGCTTTTATCTTATTGATTCGATCTTGTTTATCATCCTTGAATGTATCTTCCAGAAGCACGTACTGCCCCACGAGGCCAGCTTTGCTCGTTAACAGCATCAAGAGACTCTTCGATGCCGCTTCCAAGTGCAGATCGGAGCTCTCCTGCAAGTCAGTTTTCTTGAGCAATCGCACACGATCACGAACTTGCTTCTCAGTGAGGGCTTCCTTGATTGCAGCCGATACACGTTCAGCAACGCCAACCCACACACGACCGGACTCCTCGTACTTTGCAGCATAAGGCTTTTGAGCCGTCACTTCCCGCATGAGCTCCTTGTCGTTCTCCTCGGTAAAACGGAACACCATCGCTTGGCTTTGGTTGGGTGCTGCTGAAGATTTTGAAGTGACCTAAATTACTCCACGGTTTTGACTAACCCGGAGGTGCCTCGGCATCTGGTCCCTGAAACGACGACGGTTCTGCTAAAGTTAGGTACAGCAACTTGTCGATTGCCCCATTACACATTCGACAAGTCTGAACTGCTGCAGTTTTGCTAAAGACCTCTAATAGCCGCTATCAAACCTGTCGAAGTGAACCGGTGGGGTCATCACCCATTCCAGAAAGAAAATCTGAAATATTTATTTTATTATGGTGGTTGCACCAAAAGCTGGAAATGACGGTGGATAAAGTGAAGAAGTCGAAAGTGAGTAAGATCTCCCAACCCCTGTGGCATCGAGGGATTCATTGGCAGCACCTTTGATACCATAGACACTAGTGCTGTTTCACGCACTCGAGAAATCTGCAATAAAGTACTTTCACGCATGCAGGAAACGTTTCACGCAACACTGCCAAACAAGGATATTTGCGTAAAACGTTTCCTGACGTGCTTTCCTGAAATGCGTGAAACAGCACTATTAGACTGAAAAGTATACTCTGAGGGTAGTCTGAAAATTCTACAAATCTATTATACAGAATATGCTTAACTATAGTATAGTTGAGCACCGGTGTAACCCGGTCAGCGCCAACTGGTTCGATTTTCCAACGCTATTTTTCAGCAACTGTTGTTGAAAAATAGCGTTGGAAAATAGCAGTGTTGGTAAGAGAGCACAAGGATACGCTGCGTAACTAAATAGTTATTGTGCGTTCTATTCGAAATGTCCATGCTCGATTGGTTGATGTCCTGGTATTGTTTCAACACCAAGTGTACATGACCAGCTTTACCGATACTTGAATAAGTTAATTCAACTGCTTTATCCATCTGTCCTGGGGTGCCATCCACGCTTAAAAGCTAGATTGGCAAAACGACTGGCATTGATGGTCGCTTTAGCACGGCTGCCTTGTGCAACGATAAGAAGCCGTAGTTGCCTCACAGAAAGCATCGGTCTCAAGCGTCTGACAGTACGATATCTAGCGCGACCGATTCACGATACCAAAAGTATGGTACACCGTTCACCCTAATTAGTCGTCGGTATGACCTAAATAGTCGTGCACTGGGTGCCTGCCAAAACCCCTATAAAAAGATTTGGTGGTTGGGGTTAGGGCGTATTAAAGCTTGATAAACCCACTTCATAAAACTTTTTTTTTTGGTAAACCAGAATTTGGTGCGACCAAACAACTACTTTATCGGGGTTTTAGGCCCTGGTTTAAGTAGAAAATCTGAAAGTGAAATTCATCTCTGATTGGCTAAAATGTGCACGGCACTCGGAACGAGTTTCAGAATTTGCACCGTTCTGAGTGGGGAACTCAGAACACCTCGGCGAGGCGTTCTGAACTCGGAACGAGTTTCACTGTCTATTTCGATTGTGTCTATGCCAAATGTAAGTGGAAATGTACCATGCTCAGCTTACAATTTCAGCCGAAGAAACAGTTGGAGAGTTAATTTCCAACCGTACCCAGCATCACGCTTGTCTGCGGCGTTGCTACGACCGATTTCGGCGATCGCTGTAGATTTAGATGGTGCTCCGAGAGGCATGCAAACACGTTCATTTGACCAAGCTCAAGAGAGCCATGCAACACCCCAGGACAAAGTGGTCCCATTAAAAAATTCGGTGCCGCAAGCGCACATTTTGTAGTTTATGCTTCGCCAACTTATACTTGCTCGGAACTCGTTCTGTCCAGGGTTCCGAGTCGGGACCAACTTCGGAACGCGTTTACTTGGACTAGACCACTTCGCTCAGCTACTCCTATCCCTAAGAGAAATCTCAGTACGGTTTTACTTAGACCAGGGCCTTATTCGTTTATGCACCCCCTTATTGAGCAACTGCATTTAAAATGTCACTTGGTTTTACTATAGTATTAGATACTACCTCTAACTGGAAAGGTTGAAGAAGAAGGATCTTTTGAGGGCGCATTTCGAAAATACGCGCGAAGTTGGGGTGGGGAGGGAGCTTCCCACTTCCATTTCCCTCCCTCCCCGCAGACAGCAGCGCTGCTGCTTCGTGCCCCGTCCAGTACGTCGGGAGCTCCTTGCAGCTGATCCTCGCCCCCTCGCCTGCCTCTAACTCTCTCGTATGTGTCTTCGTTGTAGCCCAGTCGCCCAGTTTCCTCTCGCCTGCCCCAGCTTGTTATGTGCGGCCCCAGAGTCTCCCGTGCCGCCCCCGCCTGGGCTTTCGCTACGCTGTAAGGATTCTCGAGACAGCTGAAGAGTCTGCGCAAGTAACTAACTGTATTTGTTGTGGTTATTCTGTCTTCTATGATCTACCAGTTCTTTCGCTACTTCTACTGCGGTCCCGTTTCGACCGTCGCGGGCCTGCAGAGATCCCGCGTTGCGTCTCCGCCCATTTCTTCGGTATCTGGTTGCTTGAGCCTCCTCGCGCCTTACACTAGCATCTAATCATCGTGTTTGTGTCTGTGATGTAGCTGGGCCGTGCTAGCTTTGTTTGTTGGCGTGTCTAGCGTCGTTGCCTGTAAGATGTAAGCATACACAAGTCGGTCGATGAGGCTGCTCAATCTACTAACTGGGTTATGGTTGTTATTCTGTCTATCCAGTTCTGAAAGAGTAGTTGTTGCCGCTATTCCTGACCTGCTTCGTCCTCCGCCGCCCCGCAGGGATCCAACTCCTCGCCGCCGCCCAGAAGGTTGATAAATGCTTGCTGATGCCCCTCATGTCCCTCACGTGCCTTCAATTTGTAAAGCTGAAGATGTATTGTGATCGTCGAATGCTTTGTCCCTTCGGAAATGGGAGCTAATTGGAGGGAATAGGGTAATTTATTGCTAATAAACGAGAGCTCTAACATATTAAATCAGGGTATAATTCAGAGTCTGGCTTTTTAATCCGAGCTCTTGCCGCCCGGGCAGATTAATGAGATTGAGCATTCTGAAACCGGCTTAGGTGCTCTGCATTCTCACGAACCCGATCTGGTTCACGTCACCGTGTGCACGCGTCGGAAAACGTAGTCAAGTGTAATAGTGTGACAAACAGCTTACCTCGCTCTTGTCTTCTTCCTTCTTCTTCGTAGCACTTACTTCTGACCTTACCTATTCAAGACTTAGCTTCTTCCTCATGCAAGCTTGACTGCTACACCACTCAACCTACTTCAGTACCCTTGTACAGCTACTCTTCCTCTCTCCAACCTCGTCCCTCCAACTTACGCTGTCGCTTTCTGCGACGGTCTCCGTTGCGCCAACGGAGGCAACCGGAGCCGATTCACAACAGCCCGATACTTAGCCGCAGTAAAGGCGGGCGAATAGCCGAACTACTAAGGTCATTGATTGGCCCGCTCCATAGCATGTTTATATAAATGGTCGAAGCTCAGAATGCCCATTCAACCATGGGCATTCGACGAGATGTGTATATATATGAATCACAGGCTGCCCAATAAAACATAGTGTAATTCTGAGATAGTCGTTTAATTAGAGGCTGCGGTCCGTTTATATATTGCGAGGCTTATCAGTGATCTAAAACGGTCGATTAGCAAATAAATTGGACATAACCCGTGGTTTTCACAATACAAGTTACTAACTGCATTTGTGTATTGTTATTTTGACTACTACGTTCTTCAGGTGCATCTACTACCGGTAGTGTTTCTGGTATGACTTCGTCACAGTCCAAGAAGAGGTTATCTAGTTCCTCATCCCCTGCAGAAGAAGAACCTCCTTCGAAGCGCTACAAGCTTCGTCCAGGCGAGGACAGCCACGGCCTGAAACTGCGGTCGGGTCCAGTGGTCCGTCACCCATTGTTGGTGCGCGCAGCTACCACCCAGATCGAGTCGCTGAGTAAGTTCGAGCTCGCTGACGACCTCCCGAGCTCAGCGCAGTCGCCCGGGAAGATATCACTGCTGGATGGGTCCTTCTTGGAAGAAGTAGACGCCTCCGACCCATCGATTTTGGCTATTTGGTCACCGGCTCCGGGAAACAGAAGTGCTTCCGCGACTTCGTCGCCACTACCACCATTACCAGCCCCTCGTCTCCTGTATCTACTATCGCGCCGTGGTCTCAAGATTCGCTGCCGTCCACCGTGGCAGCATGGACCCCGAGTCCCACCAAGAGCTCTCCGTCGACGTCACACGGTCACACCCCGGTACCCCTCCTGGACAGGTGCCCGCCTTCTACGAGGAAGTTTTCTGGTCGGACGGATACGATACTGATTCGGTCCGACCTATCGCGCATCTACGGCCCTCCGACGCATGGGTCGTCGCGCATCCTAACGACTACGTCCAGCCCGAGACTACAGGATCAGTTTCGGGTTGGACGCGACTGACCGGTGTAAGTATTTCCGGGTCAACCGGTGACCACGGACACCACGAAGCTTCAGAGCCTGAGGTCTGGGTTCCGGAACCATGGCCCGAGAATGTGGAGTTGCTCAGCGAGCAGTGGAACCCCAACCACTGGAAGTTTCCAACGGTCGATATCGGCATACGGGATGGTGTCGGGTGTGGTTGCGATGCGAGGTGCACCGCTAAATCGTGCCTCAACGCGCGAGAGAGTCGGTATTGTACCACGCAGAACTGCGCCTTTGCTGGCTATTGCGGCAACGCGCTCAACGAGAGTTCATCCCTGTTGCTGGACCGAAGCAAGCGATCGGGCATGAAAGGTGTGGTTGCTACTGCTCCGATACCGACGGGCGAGGTGATCGGCCAATACACCGGACGACTGGATTTGTTTGGGCCGCCTTGCAAGAACGGCCCACGAAATGATGGTTATCGAATGCACGTAAAGACGCGCACGAAGGGCAACCGACACGTGGGTATCGACGCCATCGAGCAAGGCAGTCTCGCGCGATTTTTCAACCACGCGTGCAGCCCATGTGCGCGCTTTCACGAGGTGCAAGTTGGCCGCAGCCTAACAGTGGTTGCTGTAACTATCCGCGACGTGGCTGCTGGGGAGAAAGTGACGGTGAGCTACGGCTCACATCTCTGGTTTGTTTGCAGGTGCAACTGGAAGGGGTGCCAACATCGACACATCCAGCACCTGCAATACGACGTCAGCGAGATTGACGACAAAGCTTGAATGGAAGCCAAGGACGAAGGTGTTGGTGATGTTCAACATAGCAGGAGGAAGGAGTTGTAAAATTTGCAGTTGTCTATAATGAATTCGAGTTGTTTGCACCGCACTTAAATCACGTGAATTTGGAATTTTCTATAATGAAATCAAGATTTTTCCTGGCACTTAGAGATTTGTTTTTGAATCGTCTCACATTTCTTCCTCCCGTCGCCAGAGCAGGTATCTCGTGTCCTGCGTTGTCCCCGCCGCAGCAGCCATTACACCCGCCGCCGCAGACGCCCTCGTAGCTGCAGACTAAGCCCACACAACCGCCGCTGCCGACTTCCGCAGCGCAGTAGGAGCCCACGCAGTCCACAGACCCGGAAGAGCCCGCAGCACACGAGAAGAACCCGCAGAGCCCCACAAGAACCACGACTCGCTGAGTCCAATCCACAATGAGCGGAGTAAGTATGGGCGCATACTCTTGATTCGCAGGAACTTACACTGACTTTATATTGATTTATCTTTAGCGAGGAAGGAGAACTGGCTACCAGAACTACAGTCCACAGGACCAGTTGCTCCTGTGCACTGTCGTGGATGAATTTGTCCCTCTTGGCCGCAACATGTGGGACCACGTGACGGCGAAGTTCAACGCCAATAGGTTGCGCGGCTCACCAGAACGAGACTTAGACAGTCTCCGGCGAAAGTTCAAGAGCTTATATCAGAAGAAGAAGCCTACGGGGAGTGGAGAGGTGCCCCTCCGCCTGCAGCCGATTGTCATGGCAAAGGCAATTCAGATGAGGATCGAGGCGGAGCGGGGGGAGGTGGCTACTACGAAGTCTATTATTGTACTCCGCTTAAATGAAGACGCCCAAAATTGTAACCACAAAGCAAAAGTGTCATCGCGGTTCGTAGACTAACCGCACAGAGCTCAAAATACCACCAATGGATAGCTTAGAAACTCCTGTACAAATAGGTCAGCCGCGTTCGTTCTAAATAATTATCAAAAATGCAGGTAGAATGACACGAGTTCACCCCAGGAGAAAAGGTAATGATGGTGGCGAGCTACGCGTTTTTCGCCCTGCAGAAAAACAGGCCTCTTTTGAGGTATCCGCACGAGGGAGATTAAAGCTCAGTGCTTAGTCTACTCGGTAACGACTGTAGAGCGCGTGGCGGCTCAAGATAACGCCAACCTGGGAACATATTGTTGCCTCTGGTGATCTAACCGAAATGTATCTGTTAACTCTAATATTTAATATTTGGCATGGCTACATTTGATAGACTGGGATTCATTTGCCGAGTTTACCTCTACAAATCAATGTGCACACATGATTTGTTGAGCGTCGTGTTACATTCTTCAGTTGCCGTTCGTCATGTCGTTCATGCCTTTTCTCATATCAGCCATATGCTAGCTCGGATTGACCAATGAACACCTTTCAATCTTGCAAAGACAATACAAACCTATTCACCAGAGTTTGGAGGCCATCGGAATGGCCTTATTTAATTGCCTCTACTGTAAAAACCGCTGCGAATTAGCAAAAACGAGCTCTTTTTTTTAACTCAGAGCACGATTTTACCGCTTATATCTAACTGTCGCTACAGGTTTTGTCAGCCGGTCATCCACTCTTATTCGGTCAAAAAGTTGGCGTCGTGACTTCCGCGGAGCCCAATAGCCCGAACGTTCAAGTGCCAGGGCCAGCTGACAAAGACGAAGGTCAAGACCAAGACGGAGACAGCGAGGACGACATCGACGCCGAAGAGCCACTCAATGACGAAAAATCCCAAGACGTGAACTCCACGAATCAGGGAGACGCCATAAGTCAGTACGCGCAGCGATCCCTGCCTTCCACGCCCAACACTCAAGCCGCAGGGACCATATTGACGGACCGCGGGGCTATTGACGCCAGCCTCGTTCACCTCGACAACTTCTCGGACGAGGAGTCGACCGAGGACAAAGAACCCACCCGGGCTCTACAGACGACCCCAGAACCCCCGCCCAGCACTACCGCCACAGAGGAGGAAAAAGCACGACGACAGGCACTGCGGTGTCGCCGGCCACCGAGAACCCTCAGACTCCTATACTAGCCCCACAAGGGGATCGGCGCGTCAACGGAAGACCCCGGGGCTCCCGTCGGGAACCAGTGCCCACCGTGGCATCTCCGGACGGCCCCTTGTTGCAGCGAGATCCGCAGCGCGCGACGGAAGACGCGCAAGAAACCTCGGCCCACAAGAACATGTTGGTTGCGAGTAACCGCCTCGGCGGCCAAGACCTCCGCATTCTCCGGGACAACTTCGGAGCCATGACACAAGGGATGTTAGATCCCAACGGGAAAGCGGGCTCAACCAGAGTCGATGCGGTCCGACGGGACCCCACCACAGTTACTTTCGCCAAAAACCACCGTGTCAAGGCGAAACAAAGACTCGATGATATCCAGAAGGAGATTGAAGAGGCGGAGCGCAAACAGGCTACAGCAGGAGGGGACGTGATGAGTGTGCTGCTCATGCTGCAGAAGGACTCCGAACGCCGTGCGGAAGCCGACGAAAGACGCCGCCGCGACGAACGGGACGAGAGGCTCGCCGCGGAGAAGAGAGAGAGGTCGGAGAGAGAGCAGATCCGGCTCGAAGAACAGCGAGCGATTCGGGATGCCAAGGAAGAGCAACGCAGAGCAGACGCGGCGAAAGAGGCCAAGATGGAGATGGAACGCGAAGAAAATAAACGGCGTTACGAGGAGCGTCTTGCGCTGGACCGTGAAGAAGCTCGACAGCGGCACGAGCAGACGATGCTCGTGCTAGCAAGTCTGAAAAAGCAGTAGGACGCTTGGACGGTTCGGGAGGACTCTCGTGTCAAGAAGGACCAAGACGCAGAGAAGAGGATGAAAATCGAGAGTCGATGCATGAGTAGGTAGTGAAATTGAAATTCATTCAGAGTTACTTGTTGTCCTCCTTATCATACGTCCATACTGTTCTGATCTGACTTACCTCTAGCGTACGAACACGGTAATTAGCAAGTCGAAAAAGATTGTCCAGCCGCAATTTGCGATTGTCAATGTTGTGATGTAGAGGAAGTAGGAGACGACGATACACCTTGTCGACGGACCCCATACCCCATTCAGCTGCCTGACGGACGTAGGTGATCGCTCTCGACTTGCGCTTTGCCACCGCACGAACAGAAGATACCAAACGACCTAGATCACCCTCCTTTAGAGGAGTTAAAATGCGACCCACCATATCATCCCCGCAGGGAAAGGCTGAGTCGGCAATGACTTCGTACCTCGGGTCCGGGTTCAAGACTGGATCCAACAAAGCCTTTCGAAATTCGAAGCTCGTATCAGGGTCATTCCAACTGCCTGGGCAGTTATGCTTACACCAGACGATCAAGCCGTCTGCACTAAAGCACAGGGTGCCAGTGACGAAGACGTCATGAAGCCAGCCGTTTAATGAGCGTTTTGGATATCGGCATTGGGTGGCTCCTGAACCTATAATAACAAGTAGAGTAGAACAAGTAGTCTGCGTTAAAATCAATAAAAGTAAGGTTTCGGCGCGAAAAATGAGTGAAGTACCCGATAGTTCTTGCCGTCGATGAATCCCCACGTGAAGGGGAGTAGAGGATGACGTCCCGCAGTGAGAGCAGAGAGAGCCTTCTGCCGAGCTAGTGTGGGCCATACGATTCTGGCTGGTGAGAAGCCCCACAGGGCTGCATGAAGGGCTTGCTCGGCTTCTTTGAGTAGGTCGAATGGGGCAGCCTGAAGTTCTGTGTGAGGGTCTTCTGACCCATCGACCCCACGTAGAAAGCCAAGAGGAGTCCAAGCACTTGATGATCAAAGCGCAGCTTTCGAGGACGTCCCCGAGCGGACAGAAAGTGGGGATTACGTAGAAGGCAGCAAACCTTTCCAGAAGGCGGTCGAATGACACGCTACAAACCAAAGATATTTGCTGTATGTTAGAACGTGTAAGTCCATGATAATAAACTACCTCATTGATTTTGAAAATGGTCGTACCGACAGAGGCTCGTGATCGTTATGAAGTTCTCGTCGGACCCGTACATCCAGATGTACATCCACGGCGCGTCTTCCGGCTTGGGGATGCACTCGGCTGTGAGATAGTGCCGAATGCGCACTATACGTGCGTGTTCCACGCGCTGGAGCTCTTCACCGAGCCGCCGCCGTAGGTCTCGGAGGGTCCTAGAAGCTCGAATGTGGGTCCCCGACATGATGTACAGCACCACAGCCAGCTTAGAGTCCGCCATCGCGCCAAGACTCAATGAGAGGAGAAGAGAGTGCCGTTGTTCCGAAGGGAGGGAAATGGAGGGATTGAGGGTGGAATAGAGGGAGGGAGAAGATCACCGAGAAGCCAGTGCGCGGATCTTGGTTGAAGTTGCCAAGTGAGGGATGAGATCTCATCGCACACCTCTGCCAAACTGGAAATATAGACACCTTTTCAGAATTTTGTCCATTGCAGATATGTCTCATAATTTCACCTATACATAGATCAAATGAATAAGGGACACGTCACCGACCAGAGCCAATCTTTTATGGACGTTTCGGTCATACCGTTGAATAGACATTTTTTTATACAGCCCGAAATGGATAAAGGCCTGATAAAGGTCGATATAACGAAGAGTCACCAGACTCTTTTATGTGGGTTTTGGCAAGCACCCACTGTGAAAGTCATCCCACAGGTTTTGATAAGCATGGCCAATTCGATCTGAAATCGATAAAATAGACCGGATTCAAGTAGATCTCGGCGAGCATTTTGATGTATTGACTACCGGTACAGTAACCGGTTTCAAGAAACACGCAATTCAAAGCAAGGTAGCTCGGGATTCTAGGCATACACGGTAAATAGTCATGGCACCACTAATTAGGGTGAACGGTGTACTGTCTAGTGTTTTGTTTACCCCGAGATCATCAACAACACACACTACTGTAGTCGCTCCGCATTCGCACTCACGATCGGAAATGCGTGGACTCCAGCGGCACGTCTACTCTGTTTACTGCTGAAGTAGACTAGAAGTTCCAATGGAAGCCTTTTTCGAGCTTGAACGTGGCTCGGCTCGAGTCGGGCTCGAGCTCAAACAGCTGGTCCAGATGGCTTCGCGCTCCGGCTCTTGTACCGCATTCTATGCACACTCGATCGTCGAAACCTCGATAGAGTGCCTTAGTGACACCGATCGGCGAAATTCCCCGCCTTTATGGCTTTGTGACATCACGGTACTGCGACATGGTGCGCATAGCCGGCGAGCAGATCAAGCCGGCAAACTGCTGCAACACGAACAACAAGCACTGCTGGTCAACACCTTGTCCCCACGGCTCATGATTGAGTAGGTATTAATATTACAATATCAGTTTACTGGCTGCCAGCGCCACCTGCGAGCCATTCTGAAGCAAAAGCTCCGCTGTCGGTTTTCCTCCAATCATAACCGCCCCAAAAACCGTTTCGGGTCCATCCTCCTGCCCGCGTCACTCCATTCCAAGATTGCCTCGCAACCGCACAAGTTGAACGTAACTGTCAGAGTCAACGCCATACAATGCTGCGCCATTCGCTCCGCTCGTCCATCGCCGCCGCGCGCCCCACAAGTTGCCACCCGTGCACTCAGCACGCCCGCCGCCTCCGCTGAATACGACTACGTGATCGTAGGCGGCGGCTCGGCTGGCTGCGTGCTGGCCAACCGCCTGACGGAGGACCCCACCAACAAGGTATTGCTGGTCGAGACGGGCCCCAACGACCGCACCAAGTGGGACTCGTGGAAGATCCACATGCCCGCCGCCCTCACGTACAACTTGGGCAACGAGAAGTACAACTGGTTCTACCACACGGAGCCCCAGAAGCACCTGAACGGCCGTAGTCTGCCCTGGCCGCGCGGCCGCGTGCTCGGCGGCTCCTCGTCGCTCAACGCCATGGTCTACATCCGCGGCCACGCGTACGACTACGACGACTGGCACCAGAGCGGCGCCGAAGGGTGGAGCTACGCCGACTGTCTGCCCTACTTCCGCAAGGCTCAGACCCACGAGCTCGGAGCGGACGACTACAGGGGAGGCGACGGCCCGCTGCACGTCATCCGCGGCAACCAGAAGGACCAGGTCCTGTTCCAGAAGTTCATTGACGCCGGAGTGCAAGCCGGATACCCGTTCACGGAGGACATGAACGGATACCAACAGGAAGGGTTCGGCTGGATGGACATGACGGTCCACAAGGGATTCCGGTGGAGCACAGCGTCCGCCTACTTGCGACCGGCCATGAAGCGCGCCAACTTGACGGTTGTCACGGACACTTTTGTGAACAAAATCATGTTCGAAGGCAAGAAGGCGGTCGGTGTTGAGACGGAGGACAAGAAGAAGAAGACGTTGAACCAGGTCCGTGCTGCCAAGGAGGTGATCTTGTGTGGCGGTGCAATCAACTCGCCGCAGCTGTTGATGCTGTCCGGTATTGGTGACGCGGATCACTTGAAGGAGGTGGGCGTGCCTGTTGTGCAGCACATGCCTGCTGTGGGCCAGAACATGGAGGACCACCTCGACTTGTACGTCCAGTACATGTGCAAGAAGCCGATCACGCTACACAACGCTACTTGGTACGTCTCCTATTGTTTTCTGATTGTTTTTGGCGCATGAATGGATTTCGTACTGATTTTCCTTTGCGTGTATTTGCTTGAGCAGGAAGTACCCGCATAAGATGGCTGCGATTGGTCTGGAGTGGATCTTCAACCAGACCGGAATGGGAGCTTCGTCTCATTTGGAGTCGGGCGGCTTCATCCGCAGTGCCCCCGGCAAGCGTCACCCTGACCTGCAGTACCATTTCCTTCCCGGTTCGTTGACGGGCCAGCTTACTCCTGGCGCTTATCACGCCATGCAGGCTCACTGCTCGCCGATGCGTGCTCAGAGCCGCGGCTGGCTCAAGCTGCGCAGCAACAACCCGCACGAACACCCGATTATCGAGCCGAACTACCTGAGCGTGGAGGAGGACATGGTGGACATGCGTGCTGGAGTTAAGCTCACGCGTGAGATCCTGGAGCAGCAGACGATGGACGAGTACCGTGGAGACCCGATTTCTCCGTCCAAGGACGTGCAGACCGACGCCCAGATTGACGAGTGGATTCGTCAGAACACGGAGAGCGCGTACCACCCGTCGTGCACTAACCGCATGGGTATGGACGACAACACTGTTGTCGACCCGCAGACGCGTGTGCATGGTATCGAGAACCTGCGTGTCGTGGATGCGTCCATCATGCCGAACATCGTTAGCGGCAACCTGAACGGACCGACGATCATGATCGCTGAGAAGGCTGCCGACATCATTCTGGGCAAGACTCCTCTGCCGAAGTCCACTGCGCCCGTGTACCAGCCCAAGAACTGGGAGACCAGCCAGAGATAAGCTTCCACCAAACCCGCATTCCACTTTAGCAAACGTTTGCGAGGTGAGCTGCAAGCTTGCGCTCCTCGCTGGCTACACTGGTGGCAGTGCAGGAATGGTTTAGATGGACTTCAAATATTAGAGCCCTCTTTCATTTCCGCACCACGTTCACATGCCAAACAAGAATTGATGAAGCTCTGAACTACATGTAGCGAACCGTACATGTAGATGGACGACGGCACTTACCGGTATCTTCCTGGTGGATACATCTGTATTATCTCGTGCTTTGCCAGAAAATTGGTTCTCCTTTTCGCTGTTCCGGCACTTCCATCACTTCCCAATTCGCTCTCCAGCGCAAACTTCCGAGACCATTTGCTAGCAACATCATGCGTCTGCAATACGCCGCATTGGCGATTGCTGTCGCTATTCTCGCCAGCTGCGATTCCGCCTTCGCTACGACGGACGCTAAACTTGCCAATCTGGGGGCAGCCGAAAGTTCGGTCTTGACTTATGATGGACAGAATGAAGACAAACGCGTCCTGCGCGCTGAAGACACAGCCGACACAGAGCTTTCTGCCTCCGAGGAGGAGCATGAATCGGGTTTCTGGGAGAAGACCAAGTTCTACTACTGGGTGAAGATGGGATACACCCCTGCCCAAATGTACCTGAAATTCTTCAATGGCGTGGACCGAGCGATTGTCGCCAAGAACCCGAACTACGCAGTCTGGAAAAGGTACAAAACTTATTATGCAAAGGAGACCAACTCCGCGTAGATTTTGCGTAAAGGGGGTAATTAGATCGTCTTCAACCTAGCTGGTATTCCCACACACAAAAATGGTTTTTGTTTCTTCAGGGGGTGAAACGAAAAGCGACCCGACTCGATCAAAAAGTGCCATTCTGATGCCTGGGAATCGAGGAATCATCTGCAATTATGCAAACTGCATCCCATTTTCAGGCTAAGCTTAGGCCAAGGTGTCACCTTTTCAAAGAGACCGACCGTTTCATCATGTGTTTCTTTTGGAATTCATGGCTTCGATTCCCCCAAGGCCCGAAGGGAACAGGCTACAGCAACAGAATATGTACAGCAGAACAATTCTGTGCCGGTTCGAGAATACTTCCTCCGGGCGGAAATGATTGCCCGCGGCGCCTTTCCACCGGGTCCAGAACTGCCATACTTTATAGGGATTTTATCCTGGTAGTGCTACGATACGTAGTTACGGACAGCCCAACAGGGATTAATTCGGCGCACGAAAAGTGTAGTCTTTTTATGTCGAGGAATACAAACTTCAGGTGTCGACTCCTTATAAATCTATCATTTCACATTAACTCATAGGGCTATCGAAATTCAAAGGTTTTTAATGCACTTTAGCAAGGTGGAGCACAACTGATAGATTACGTTAAGAGTGGTTGACTTCCTTCTAATATTGTGGGCTGAAAATATTAGCGTATTTGACCAATGCGGTACATGTTTAACAAGAAATGCGTATTGGGAATACTTCGTAAAAGACTCGAGATCACTACTGTACAAATCTACGCGCGAGCCTGCTGCATTTGCGGCTGCCCGACCCAATTAGTCCTCGATAGCGAAGAACCCAGCCTAATGTGGATAGTTTCTCACTGATGGACGTTGTGGAACGCGAACTCTCCCGTCGACAAGTCAGCCCACGAGCCCCCATATATCGTTATCATAGAAGAGAGATGCCAAATAGTTATTATCCTTCGTCGTTTGCACCGAGGCCCCGGCGTAACAATCCGCACAACTTGTCAGTCAACAAGCGAGCTGTAACCCCTCTTCTTTTTAGTACTCGATGCACTCTGTCACCAACATATTGCGAAACTGTATCAGCTACTTCATGCTCACCTACATGAAATAGTCCCCGACAAAATAACATGTACCCACCTCCACTTGGACAGATCGCCACCTTCACACCATGATGCATCACCTAAGAACCGCAAAATATATTTAGCTGCACCCCGACAATCATTCCACTATACAACGTACCAGCTTCTCTACATATGAGTCCACGAACCCCAATCGGGAACCCGCACATCTCACTCAGTGCATGCACGGGCACCTTCCTGGTCTTCCTCGTCAATGCCAAGTTCAATAACTACACAAAAACACAGAATGTTAGTGCCCCTCCAACACCAAATCACAAAATGGAAACTCTGCACGGACATGAGCTGGTCTCCTCGCATCATCCCCGAAAAACTCGTAGAAATCCCCCGTTTGGAACAGCAGCATACAGTCTGCAGTGCAGCAGACATTAACACAATGCAAAGAATTATGTTTAAAGAAATAACCACTTCAGCTCACAAAAATGCAATGTAGTTGTACCTCGTAGACTGTTTTGTGGCGCCGTTCTTCGGCAATGATCTTGGCAGCAGCTTCAGGGAGAGGGCCGCTCGCTCCGACACCACAGCAGCAAAGTATAACCCTGAATAGGGCGGGGCTGCCGTGGTGAAGGAAATCGCTTCCCTCCCCTGCGCCCTGCTTCTCGTCTGAATCGCTTTGTTCTGCACTGTGGCGGCCGGAGTTTAAAGAACATTCATCCCCTTGTCAAGATACGAAGTGACCTTTTGAAAAATAAACAAACATTAAAAAAATACTTTTGGCTCGCGCTTCCTCTAGTTAAATTTTCGTGACATAGCGACAAAGAAAAATCTGTCAATGTTTATATATCAACTAGGTCGTCGTTCGACTTGGCTGGGAATACCTGGGGTGTTATGTAGTAGTAGTAGTAGTAGTAGTACGCTACTTTGGTAGTACTAGTAGTGTTAGTATGATAGTAGTAGACTAGTAGTAGTAGGTAGGCTACTACGGTACATAACACTCTATGATTTAGTACATGTAGTTCGTGAGTTTTGTTGTGGTTCATATTTTTCTGAGCGACGATTGACTTAGGTAGAAAAGTAAAAAAATAGATTAGACGTAAACGGCGGAGTCGCTCGCGAGTGAGTGTGGCTCGCCGGGCAAGATTAGTTGGCCACCTTGGGTTTCTTCTGCTTGATAGCGTCACGTCCCCGGTGGTAGATGTCATCAATGTCAGGCTCCTCTTAGTGGGTATGTCTTTTTGGGGGCGGCATCTTGAGCCATGGAATCATGTTGGGTGCCTATTTGGTTGGCGGCCCCCGTGGTAGGGATCGATACAGCTTGCTTGGCTAGGTCTTTGCAGCGTAGGTCTTGCAGCCGAGTAGTGAATTGGCAGCATTCTTCCCGAAAGAGCTTTGGTTTCGTGAACCGCAGAATCGTGACTATTTGGCCACGAGTGGGAAGGCCATCTGAAGTCTCATCAACGTCCCAAACAGTTCCCGTCATCAAGTCTTTATCCGCGGTGAATTGGTTGCTGGAATAATTGTCTTCGTATTTCTTAGTTCATAAATAATATTGTGTTAGTAAAACCATTTTTCTAAGGCAAACGCGTGTAATGTACCTCTTTCAGTCTCGCGTCAGTTTCTGGGGCAAAAAGGTCAGTGAGATGGATACGAAGAAGGTGACGTCCATCAGCCAGAGCATGCGTAGTGAGGAAGACGAATCTCCCCAAAATTGCGTGTTGTCCGTGGTTTTTGGCTTTTCGTTAACGTATTGCACAAAATCTGTTGACAGTAATAGGTGGGTAATGCAATCACATATTGAAATATTGTAGTCAGAACTGTTACCCTGTTTGGTAGGAATCTTCCGCGGCTCAGCGTCTTCTTTACTTTCACCACGTTATTGAAGAGGAGTCTTGTAGTCTTTCGGAATCGGAATGCCATCGATTTCCATGACGGGCAGGAGCTTGTTTGCTTTCAGGGGATATTGATAATGAAAGAAAGTATGAGGTCGAACGAGCGGCGAGACAGTTGAAAAGAAGAAATCCAAGAAATGGTTAGAGAACGTGACAGTTGAGTAGAGGCTTCGAGGTTATAATTATTGCAAGGAAAAAGAGAATAAACGTCCTTGTACCTAATCTTCAAAGTCGCGAGGATGCCAGAAACCATCTTGGCCAATATCCATTCGCCACTTGGTTGTGTTCACGTTTGCTTGCAGTGCCTTAAGCACGCTTTTGCGAAATGCGGCTGATAACGGTAAACAATGAAGTAGGCGAGCGAAGCGAACGCGAGAGGTTCCCACGTACAGATGGTCAAATAGCCATTTGGGAGCACCAGGGACGCCTTCAAGAAAAAGAAGTACACGCTTCAGTGTCCCACCTTTGTGCTTTCCAGACCGCCATTACGAGTGCAAGGTCAACGGCAAGTTGCGAGTACTTCACTTCGATCGTACTGGCCATCAACGTTCTCGCTAGCTTCACCGTATATTTGCCTTGATTGTGTACAATAAGGCCAACAGGAATGATAATGCTGCACTTGTGTAGACGTGATCCATCAACATCTAATACCCATTCGGTTTCCAAATTACAGTCTGGTGGCCATGTTGTAGCTGGAACTATTTCACCATTTCGCGCGACCAGCTGTCATTAATGAAATCGGGAGGTTGAGGGAGATCAACCACATCACCACTGTGAACACGATCAGTCTCCAAATGTTGAAGCACGCTTTCTGCAACTTCGGAATCATTCCAGGCTAGTGACATCAGTCTGCAAAATATGCCGTTAGCAACCCCCACTCCACATTTCCATTGCCATTGTCGAGAATTTGACCGATCCCGCCCTTGTGTATTCGTCGCTAAAATTGATTTTTCCACTGTGTCGTTGAACGCTTTAATACTCATTTTTGCAGCTGGTAACGTCACTTCACATGCACGCGGTAACGGCGTTTTGGTCTCGGATTCCTCTCGGCTTGCCAGCCAGCTTCGTGTTTCGGGAGAAAGTCGGTTCGTACACACAGCATCCATCCACCTTGCGATAAATTGTCTAAGATCCTCACTAGATGCCCCCGAGTCAAAATCTCAGGGGTAAATGAAGAGCCATATACTGTCATGTGTAAATGCAGGCGACCATCAATTTGCGGCTTCACAACACCATTAAACCCAGCAACTGTTCCATACGCCCCAGCTTCTCGCTGAGTGTAATTACGGCTGACTCTGGTATCTGGCGAGGCAGAGCATTGCAGAATTGCTTTCTGGACAACGCTCATTTTTCGCTCAAATGCCAGTGCTGCCAATGCAGGATACCGATTAGAAATCGAGAGTCGCAGTCTTGGGCTTTCTTTCACATTTTCTGGAAGGTCTGCCCACTGAATGTTTGCTCTACCATACTTGCACTCGTCGTCATTCCACACATTTAGTTTTCGCAGCAGCACGATACGGTGAAGCGTGAGATCGTCCTGCTCCGGGGTGCCACCGTAACCCAAAATTGAGGTAAACCAAAACGAAGTCGCATCGCAGTCAACTTTGGACGTGTAGCCGCACGTTCGAACGGTGAAAACGGCACTGTTCCTCCAACGACAGAAAGCACTCGCAGTAATCCAGAGTTCAGACGCTTTGCAGCTGGTGACTCTGGGTCTCCTCTAGCAGCAACCAGAGATTCTTTAAATTCAGGTAAACTCGCCAATCGCCCCAGCTTTTTTAACGTTTTTGCGTGTGTCGTTGCTGCTCGGGCTGCTTTTCGCACTGCTGCATGACGTTGCAATTGATTGAAAAATGTCGCTATCAAAGTCAAGTTGTCCTCAAATCTGCCATCGTAGTAGCACAACAGATGTTTTACCAAGTCTTGAGGAAACGACCCGGATGGAAGCATATCACCCCCATCATAAATAGCGTGGGAAAAGCCCCAGCAATTAGCTGACCGTTCTCATCCCATTCCACGATTGGAACTGCTCCCCTTCGTACTACTGCGACGTTTTCGCTCAGACCAGCCGCGTCGAGCATCGCGTCGATGACAGATTATCTTACTTTATCGGTTTGACACTGAGCAGGTCGCAACACGGCAGACTGCTGCACTAAAAGTTTTCGTGATCGACATCTCCAGTCGCATCATCAGAAAAGCGCTCGGAATTCACTGCATCATCCACTGCATGTAGTGCAGCATCATCACTAACGATCACATCGTTTTCGATTGATTCCTGTAACACAGCCAGCCTTTCTGTGACTCATCGATTTCAATGTTTTCGTTGCGAAAATAGCTGTGTGTCTCCTTCAAAACCGAAAGCCATTTAAATATACTAGTTCATAAAAGCGACGATAACGATGTTTTTGTGCTCTCCATTCTTCTGAGGCCAATGAAAGTCACCCGCGGTTTCGTGGCTGGGAGCACTTTTGCACAGGATTGAGGACCACTTGAAGGAAAGCAGATAGCGTGGCCACTACAATGCTTATCAGATATCGAAAATTCCAGTCCGAAGCATCGAGTAGGGGCAATACAGTTTTTACCAACTGCACTTAGCTCGGGAAGATCAGCGGAGCGTCCGTAGTCATGGCCATTCGCAAGGCTAAACTTCGATTTCCGAGGATTGTAAGCACACTTTGAGCAAAGGTGAATTTGTTCTGTGTCTCTAACGAGCTCTGGATTGAGATAATACTGGAACCCGTCCTGCCCCACAAAAAATTGCGCATATTTATGAGCCTTGTCGTCAGAAAGATGTCCAAATCGCTTGTCATACTCCTCGCTAGAAACGCGAAATGTGTCTGGCAGACGCGATAACGGTAGACATACATTCATGGACCGCGGGCCGAGCAGAAATTCGCAGCAAGAAGCACATGCAAAAATGGCGCTGATTGACGGATCTTCTGCCGCTGCTGATGCTTCGCATCGTGAATACTCTGTTGCGCCAGGAGGAGGATCCAGCGCACCCTTTAACCGCTCTCGCACCGATTCACTATCACGAACATGTTCATCATTATAAACGAACGCATCCGGATGACTTCCACAGCAATAGTAGCAAGTCAATGAAAGTCTCGGGTCAGTCGTAAAGCTCTGCCCATTCGCCATCAATGCAATCTCGTCATCCGAAATGCTGTTTTTCAGCAAAACTAACTCCGCCAAATCTCGGAGAAGCTCCTCGTGACCTCTGCGACGGGATTCCTTTTCTGCTCGATCCAAAAGAATTTGGTCACATACATGACCATATAATTAACTGAGACCAATAATATGTACCTTTTCTCTGCTTAGGCGAAGCCCGGGACGCGCGCATATTTTGAGCACGTAGGAGCTGTTCATTTTGGGTTGCATCCTGCTCGCTCTTGCCACCGGTAACTTTGTTCCGCGTAGCAACGACTGTCAATTTGTGTTTGGCACGGTAATCGCGCATGTAAAGCGCCTGCTTGCGCTTTCCATTTTCCACTCTTTCATTGCACTTATCTTCTATAGCATTTTCTGTGGATGTGGCATCGACATGAACCATGCTTTCTTCGCACTTCTCTTCTGTGGTCAGCTTTGTGCACTCGCCGCTGACACGATCATTTTGATGATAAGCCTCACCGCCTTCTTCCTGCTCAAGTGTACTGGTATTATCCCGACTAACAATGGCTGTCAACTTGCGGTGCTTGCGCTTTGCGCGATAATCCCGCATGTAAAGAGCCCACTTGCGCTTTTTGTCTTTCTCTCTGGCTTCGCAATCTTCATCTTGCTCGCGGCTGATGACTCGATCCGGCTTCGTGGACATGGCAACACGCTCCCGCATCGTGGACATGGCAACAGAACCAACAAAAGTGAATGACTGAATGTCGTTGAATGCATTACAGTTAAAACAGATCGTAGTCTCTTCTCGTCAATCAGTTGACACCTCAGATTGAAATTGACCTTTCCGTTGCCGATGTAGCACGAATGTTGGCTGAATGTAGACTGGTTACGCTTACGCAGTTACGCAATTGACAGTCACGCAATTAATCCAGTGAGGGCTGTCCATCCCTGTTAGATATTCCCAGTATAACAACTCCTTCATGAAGAACGTCATCGAATAGAACCTGATCATTTTCATCAAATCTAAAATTCGCATAACATAAAATGTTAGAGGTTATCACATAACATCATCAAAAACGGGAGCTTGACCTGAGCTACGGCAGCCAGGAACATTGTCTAGCCAATGAAGCGCTTACTCTTCCGCTCGCGGTGCGGCACGGTCTCTCCGGGCAACACGTAGAAGACCTTCTTGTCCTCGTTAAACCATTTCTCGTCCACATGTACAACGTTGTACATGGGGACGAAGTAAGATCCGTTGGGTCCGTGCACCACGTGCCGAATAGCGCGGCGAATACGGGCGTGCTTGTTCGCCAGGGTTAACAGCGGGTGGATGGTGCTAGTGTGCCGCAACAGCAGTCCTTCCATAAGCGCCTCCCGAACAACAGAGCGACCCACACCAAGTTTCTGCGCAAGGCACTGTTGTGTCATGCGCCGCCGCATCAGAATGGCAGCGACGCGTGCCAGGACAGCCTCGCGATCCGTCTTCTATCGCCCGGACGCCTCCTTGATCCGACTGCCCACTCCATCGATTCCTTCACTGGCGTGGGTGACCTTGAAGCGACGCCACACGCGTCTGATGGTGGTCGCATCTACGCCAAAACGTTCAGCAGCGTTGCTTATTGCTCCTTCGTCGGGTTTGCCTCTCAACCCATTCATACAGCACCACATCTTTCCACTGCCTGGTGGTGAGGTTGGCCTTCTTGTGCAGGACCTGAAGGTGGCGGTGGAGGTGTTGGTGTTGATTCGTGGTGGCGAAAAAGAGCAAAATTGGTAGTGAGGTGCCTCCGCAGCAGGTCATTCTTCATACTTTTGGCCGCAGCTGCATCGTTTACAAACTTGTTTTGGAGCTCAAAAGACCACGAGAAAGCTTAGCTCAAACTGCGTAGATTCCGCCAATCACCGCGTGTCAAGCGAGGACACAGGAGGAAACATATTTTGTCATCTGTTTGGGCGGGCAATCATTCCCAACCGGAGGAAGTATACGGTCCTGCCAATCTTCATATGTTATCACACAGTTGCTTCTGTAAAATACATAAATTCCCGGATCGTGTTGCAACAACCGAAAATAGGGAAAATGTCTAAAGAGGTATATAACCCGAACTTAAATGCCAAATGTGTAAAGTTTTGTCGGTATGTGTGTGCGGTTTCCATATGGCAAAAATTCTAAAGAGGTATGAACGTTTTCAAAAGTGTATGAATGCAGTGCAGCAACAGCGCCAATCTGCCATACCGGATCACAGTACGGCAGTCGCAACTCGAAGCAGTACGGTCACTTCTGCTTCATCAGATCAAAGGTTTTCAAACCCAGCCCAAATACAGTGTAGCCATCCTGATTCTACTGGCGAATCTGCAGGAGCACAAGGTGTGGTCGCTCAAGTCAAACCTAAAAAATGCAGTTTGGCCTGCACTATCAGAAGTCTCTATTGCGAGCCTCTAAAAGCCACTCGTTTAATACACGACGGCAGCAGTCCTGGGGTTGAATCGTTCGCGCTTTCCCAAGGGAAGTACGTGTGTGTAAGCCCTGGTTTCTCTGTCGGTGTCTGGGTCTGGGGATTTCAGAAAGCATTTTGATTGGCCAGCAATTTATCCCCAGACGAGCTCAATATCCCCACCCCCAAGGTGGTGGGAATTGTTTGGTGATTATATTCCGAGATAGACATCAATTCAAAAAGGCAGTCAAAACTGTGGTCGCCATGGACAGCCAAGACGAAGATAATGCAATTCTAGTTTGTCTGGTGGCACTTTGCGCTGCCGCAATCGCAGCCAGTACCTCGCGCTTACGAGCTGCCAACGAGAACCTGCTGACCGTGACCCACCTGGACTTCGACGCGCTGCTGGCATCTCCTCGCTACGACGCATGGTTTCGCGATCACCTCCGCTGCTCGCAGAACAATTTTGTGTGTATCTGCACGATATTTCGGTCCCAGGCATCACCCAGTCTGCTTAACGGACGTGAGCATTCTTTTGAGAAGAAGATGGTCTTACTACTACTGTATCTAGCTTCATCAGGAAGCATGAAATATGCTGGGTTGGCGCTAGACATCTCGAAGTCTCACGCGGTTGGCATCATTAACAAGATGCTGAGGCTTGTTTGCGGGCAAGCAGACGTTCACATTAGCATGCCGTCAAGTCGTGCGGAGTGGAGGAACGTGATGGACGGGTTTGCTGCGGTCCGCGGATTTCCATACGTCTGTGGTGCTGTGGATGGTTCTCTCTTCGAGATAGCAAGACCTGCAGAGTACGAAGGGTGGTATTGCAAGGACTTCTATCCAGCGATAAACAAGCCATTTGTGATTCTCGCCGTCGTTTCATGAACTACGACATGCGGTCAAGGTCTTACAGCGACCAAAAAACTTGAAAAAACTCTAGAATTGGACTTTCGGTTCAATCTGTGCTTCCTCCTGGTTATCATTTTATCGGTGATGCTGGATACACGCTCAGCTGCGGGCTGCTAACACCTTATATCCCACGGGAAGAAGGAGGGGAGCTTTCTCGCCAGCAAGACTATTACAACTACATCCATAGTGCCACGCGTATGGCAATCGAGTGCGCTTTCGAAATGTTGAAGCAGCGATTCCGGTTAATTAGACGCCAGCTGGAGCAGAAGTCGAGTGGCAACTGCGTCGGGTGCATCCTGGCTGCTATGGTCCTGCACAACATTCTAATTGATTTGGACGATGACACTATTAGCCGCAACGAGCACGATGATCCCAGCGATATTGTGTTGGAAGTGGAGCCGAGTACCGATCGACGTGATATTTGCAAGGCAAAACGAAACGATTTAGCTAGTCTGTTGTACCCTCGAGCAAATAGATGTTAATTGCCACCTCGCAGCGCCTGAATGAGCTCCTTGATGGCGGCCGTCTGCTGCTGCAATGCGTCTTCTTGTCTTTCAAGCGACGCCACCACCTCACGGGTGATCGACACTTCAGTTGACGCGGACGCCTTTTCCTTCATGGCTTCACCAACAATCTTCATTCCATCAGCCAGTGCGCGCAGCCTATAAGCAAACAACAATACGCACTTAGACAAATACAAACAATAACAGCAGCTAGGTGGCTACAACCAATACCTTCTTCAACGCATTCACCGTTCGTTTTCTTGCGCTTGCTGCGTACCGTCCCGACTGACTCATCCTCGTTCGATGCCATTTCAGCGGCGTCGGAATCATCGTCATGCGGAGTCGACGCATCACACAGCGATGTGTTCTGCATGCCTGGATTGGGAGCCCAGTGCTCGAGCATCAGCTCCAGGCATGGAGGAGGCGGCATCTTTGGCACGTTGCCAGTAGCATCACGATCCAAGCGATACATCGACCATTTTTTCTTAAGCCATTTGATCTGCGTAACACAATTTCTGCATTTAGTAACATATTAGCAAGAAGCGATAGCTTACCTTATCCTTGCACTGGGTCACGGTGTAGGCTCTTACCTCGGCTTTGTTTACTAGCGTGGCCACCAAAATCCATGCCGCACCAACCTCAACGTGGTTGTGTGCGTGCTTGAACTCGTCCTTTGCCGTCACGTATCTGAAGGTAGGAAATACATGCGTCGCAAAGTTAGTGACCAGTTGGATCTAACCACAGCACAATTTCTTACCGCACTGTGAACAGTGTCTCTGTCGCCTTCTTCGTCCACACCTCTGGGTCGCTTTTGGACGGACGGCCGCGCTTCGTCGGCTTCTTAGGCGCGGCTCTCGTCTGAACAAGGGCTCCTTGATCACCGGTGTTCCCGCTGGCAAGGCCAGATGGCTCCCTACTGTCGCCAGCATCTCCCACACTTGCTATCGACGGGGAGGGTGAGGACGGCTGGCGGTGGAGGGCCGCGTCCGGCACGGACGACAGCAGCATATCGACGAAGCTAGCTTGCATCTCCCGGTACGAGGCAAGTTCACAACTGAAATGGCAAACGGCCACGACACTGAATGGTTCAGAAGGGCTTAACGAGTTTGAAAGGGTATACAGAGCAGCGGGTCACCTTCAAGAACCAGCTATCTGGGGATGGCGTCGGGGATTTAAGCGGTCGTTTATCCCCAGACCCAGACACCGACGGAGAAACCAGGGCCTAAGTCGGAGAAGAAGTGCACTTCATCGCACGAGGGTTTTCGTCGCCCGACCGGACTCGAAGTTGGCGGTCGTTAGCGTCCTGGACTGGCATCCCTGAGGTATAACGCTGCTCTCGGAGTGCGCGAGCCTCTTCTGCTGCACCTCGTCCGCGGGTTCAGACTATAGGGCTAAGTCTCGTATTTGGCGAGTGAGCCGCACAAACATCCCTGTTTGTTGCTGAGCCCTGCAGAACCCAGCAACGGGTATGCTCCCGGTGGAGCTTAGCACCGCTGCTGAAGGCCGATATGGTGAACTGTCTTGGCCACAATAGACGGATCTGCAAGAAGCGACTCGCAACTCATTCCGCCACGTTCGTGTCTCTTCAAATATTGTGACCAAACGTGTATGCAGGTGTATGCTGCAATACCGACGGCCCCGGTACTGGCTAGGGTTAGTCGGTACATAAACGTTTGGCATTTAAGTTCGGATTTCATACCTCTCTAGACATTTCCCCTACATTTTTGTCTTGATGATGTCTTGATGAGTCTTGATGGGTAACCTTTTGTTTATGTGCGCAGCAAATGTTTGGATACCGGATAGTTACGACATGACGTCAGCACCGTAAATTACTGACAAGGCGAAGAAATAATGTTATAAAGGAGACAGTGCTATAAGCGCATCCCTATAGACCAATCAGACGCGATAATGATATTGTGGGCGCTATAAAGATGGCTGAGCTTGATAGCATTAAAGTATAGAATCATAGCAGAGAGGTAGAATGTCGATTTTTGTTTTCATGAAATTCCCACCCCAGAATAGAAAGCAACTAACCAAAAACACCAAGTCCCATTTTTTTGTTTATTTTCGGTTTACCCTGCACTGCACCGAAATATTACCAAACTCGAACCCAGTACAGCACGCAACTACCCGGGAACAGTGAAATGGCTCTGGAGATCAATAATCTTCCGCAGGAACCGAAGGCGTAGGTAGCATTGACCGAGATTTAACTCCTTGACCGTCTGTACATGGTCGTCCTAACACCAAGCGACACAATTATTTTCGGTAAAAGTTCGGTACGTTTTCGGTATATCAAACTTTTGAACTGGGTTTCGGTAATTTTTGGTAGACTTTCGGTATTGCGCGGCTCCAACGGTTTGTTGTGAGAGGCTTGAGGAACGCCCAACTCGCTCAGAACTTCAACAATTTCCTCGCTATCCGCGGAGCTTGATCGAGGCCTTGCATCTCCCACACGCTTGTGCTCACTCATCGGCTCAGCAGGTGCCACGTATCCAGGTTCAGCAGGTGCCACGTGTCCAGCAGGTATTCTATCACCATATCGGGCGCTTAAGAACTGCCCCGCGCGGCCTTCACTTCGTATCTGGACGTGTTTAGCTCCGGCTTGCTGCTGCAGCGACAGCGTCGGGATCGCGCGCTCACGGGCCATTCGCTGTGTGCTGTTTCCGGGATAGGAGGAAGCTCTTCATCAGGGGCTGAGGCACTATTCGTATAAGCACTGTCAGATATACTAGTAGAGCACTGGAGGAGGAGCAGACAAACAAGGCGTACCATTAGCAGCAGGATCTGGGGGCTGCCGAATGAGGGGATGAGGGGGATATTGGACTGAGCGCCAGGGGAAGAGGACAGCCACTCAACAGGAATGTATAAATTGCGCTCCCACGTAAAATACCCCGAGGTAAGATATTTCTTGCCGAAGCTATATGATAGCATATGGCGATCCACTATCCGTATCTCTTTGGATTCACCGAAAATATACCAAACATACCGAAAATAATCATATATTTTTGGTAATTTTTCGGTTGTTGCAGCGTGTTCCTAAATTCCCTTCGAACTTTCGGGAACCAAAATTTATAAAGTTTTCCGAAGCTCCCACAGCCCACCATTTGAAGATTCCCCCTCGAGCCCAATCAAGAGTGAAGGTCGCCGCAGCTCGGAGACGCGATGGTAGGTGTCCACGCCACCCCTGAACTCTATACTTGTATTGATTAAACCAACATCTTCTACCGTTACTGCCAGCCCCTGAAGAAGATCTTCCTGCGTATCCTGGACACAGCAAGATGCGCAAGTCTTCCGCGTCCACTCGAGAGCCAACAACACTCTCGCTTCTCCAACAAGCGGAAGCCAAGCGCGTGAAGATCCGTGTGGAGAGTCGCGGGAAGCGGGAAAGAGAGTCAGCGCCTGCAGTACGACTATCTCACGGCCAAAAGCGGACAACGGAGCTGATTACGAGGCTGCAAACGGCAACGGTGACACGCTCAGATTCCGTGACCAGCGAGGAGCTCACGCAGGTGCTGGAGGAGTTGGGGATGAATCGTGACGAAGATTCCGACTCTAGCTACGAAGACGATAAGCCGTTGATCGTGACTGGTGTATACAAGAGCATCGTGGTGCAGAAAGCGAAGAAGAGGAAACTGAAGATAAACCCAAATCCAAACCGAAAGGAGACCGAATTTCCGAAGCCAAGTGCAGTACGGAACGCTACCGCGTTTGTCGCAACACCCGAACTTGTGCGAAGGAATGCTGCCCTCGCGGAAGCGCTGGAGCAGCTAGACGAGGAGGACAGGCTGGCATCTGACGATGATAGCGCTGACTTGGATTACGCGGATACTGACGTGGTGGACGATGACTCGGATGAGTTCGAGGACAGAGAGAACAATCGAGGAAGTGATGCCGACCAAGAAGGCCTCACCAACGAACTTGATGGCAGTGGATCTGAAGAACTACCAAACACCCAAGTGGCAAGCCAGAGATGCGAAGAAAACGACGGCGGTGTTGTGGATTCAAGTGCGGAGGATTTGTCTGCGGAAGGTCGATTTTTGGAAGGTTTCCCAATTTTGTTTGAATCGTGAGAAGCGTTCGATAGCGTGTTCTCCGAGTTTCAGGAGCGGACTTACCAGCTATTGTCCTGTCGTACAAGTACCTCAGTGGAGGCCCGTAACCGAGTGATATCCAACGCTCGCAGACAAGAAGAAGACGCAAAAGAAGGGAAGACGCTAGGAGACGATTCCCGAGTAATGGGATAAGTACAGCAGGACTTTCATGTGCACGCACGCGATGCCGTTTGTGAAGAAAGGAACTAGCCAGCGAGACCACACGAAAATTTGAAAGACGACGTGCTTTGCGCGTGTGAACGCACGTGTCTGCCTAAAGCCGAATGGGCGGGCATTTCATCTAGTCGTTAAAGCGACCGGTCGTCATGACCATGCGCTTACCGAACACCAGTGGTTCAACTACGCTGAAAACCGGCGGATTGAAGATCCTCAGTTGCGAGAAGATGTTGCAGTGATTTCGAAGGCTGGAGCGAAACCTCGAGGGATACTCGAGTATCTTCGGTCAAAGACAGGTACGCAACATGTGTATTTTTGGTTTTGTTTATTTGGTGTATTAATGGTGTACTTTGTGTATCAATATTGTTCAGGTAGACGCACGGCACTAAAGGACGTGCACAACATGCTTCAGCAAATCAAGGGCAAGTTCCGTGCTGGAATGACCGATGCAGAGCGCACGACTTCTGTGCTTGATGAATTTATCGAAAGCGCTCCAGGGAACACGGCTGAGTTTATTGTGGATAGCGATACCAATGTCGTCCGTGTGGTGACATTCCAGTCTGCTCGCCAGAAACGACTCTTCGCGGCTTTCCTGAGGCCGTGTTGGTGGACTTCACGCACGGGACAAACGCCAACCGATAAAAGCTCTTCAGTTTTGCGGTTCATGACGTCTTTGGCCTGGTAACTACAAAATGAAAATGGCTGTACTGAAAATGCACTGAACTTTTCTGTTCTGCTTGTATTGTAGGGTCAGTATGTGCAGCACGCGCTGGTACGGACGGAGGAAAAGGACAATCTCGAACTGGCGGTCGCCGCCTTCAAGAAGAAGAATCCAGAGTGGGCGAACATCAAGGTGGTCATGACAGACAAGGCCCTACCCGAGAAAGAAGTGTTGAACGAAGCCTGGCCTAACGCCACGCAGTTGCTCTGTCGGTGGCACGTGGCGCCATGGCTGAAAAAGCAGTGTGCTCGGCTTGGAGGGCTGGACGTCACGGAAACCAAGAAACTGAAGGCGATCATGAAAGGACTTGTCAACGCTTCGTCACAAGAAGAATACGACGATCTCAAGGACGCCCTGCTGGAAACGCTGGGCAACGACACATAAAACATGTTGTACAAGAGCTTTATGCGCCACTGGGACACGACGACGGACGAGTGGGTGATGTTCAAGCGTGGCGGGGTGCCTCACTTGAAAACCAACACAAACAACCGGCTAGAGACGAAGTGGGGATGCCTGAAGGAGATCGTGGACGGCAACTTCACGATAGACGAGCTGGTATCGATGCTGATTACGATGCAGGAATATGCAGAGGAGAGGTACATGACTGAATTTCACCGCGTCGGAAGTCGCCCTCCGATGGCCGAAGACCCTGAGTTAACCGCACTTGCAATGCAGCTGAGCGACTATGCGTTCAAGATGGTGGTAGACCAGCAAAATCTTGCAGTCCGTCCAAGTGCTGCATACGACATTGAGGTAGACGGATCCACGACGGAGCTCACCAATCCTGCAAGTGGAGAAACACACGAAGTTGATGCTCGGGTACGTGTATTGTGAAACTGTCTATGTTTTGTATGAATTCTGTATAATGATTAACCCTCGTGTGATTGTATCTTTAGACAGACATGTTTGCTGCCTTGCCGTCATATCCTGTTCGTTCGCAGCAAAGCCAATTATGAGACCGTGATACCGCCCACTCGAACGTATTCGTCCCGATGGATCGTGCAGAGTCCTGCCAACAACATCGATGAATGAGACGTTGTACCTGGAGCTGTCAATCGGGTCAACTGCCCGCCGATCCGACAGCGGCCCTCAATTGACAGAGACGCCAAGTACAGCCGCGCCAAGCAGCTCACCGAAAATATCGTCGATGTGATGTCGCTCCAGCCATCAACTTGGTATCGTATGGCAGAAAAATGGCTTCGAGGATTTCACAACGCTGTTCACACCGGAAAATTAGAGGACTTCACTGGTCAAGATCCTGCAAACGACTCGTGTGGGTTCCCGAGTCTGTCCCCAATTTCGGTGTCTGATACCGTCACTCCCTCGCAATTGTCGTTCGGCGGACCAAGTCAGAGTGAGCCTCCCGAAGACAAAGAGCTTCCTCTGTCTCCACCAAAGACAAACCAAAAGCCAGAGGCGGCCAAAGCACCTTCCAAAAAAACAAAGGCAGTTCGAAAGAAGAAAAAAGCGAAAAGGAGCCTGCACCGGATGTGGTGTCATCGTGTCCAACCCAGTCCACGAGCGAACATGGCACTTTGGAAGCACCTATTGTCTTTGCTTCACCACCAAAACGGAGAAGGCTGTCGAGGCGCGCAGGGAAAAGGACGCGTCGAGGAAATTAATGAAGGAAGCAAAGGCGATTGCGTTGAGAGTGCGCGAAGGGAAGAGAACACGAGCTCTGAAGCTGGCTGACATGAAACTTCTACGGGGTCCGTACAGCAGAATGACGACGAAGGCAATTGTTGACAAGCTGGATCTGCCTCGTGTGGAAGTTGATTGTTTGGTCATCAGAGGGTACAACGTTGGACAATAAGTGCCAGTCATCACAGCAATCCCGCAGGCCGACCGAATCCGGCATGCCATCCAGGCAATTGAATTGACGAACGACCATAGTTTGCTGGCAAGATGGCACAATTATGGCTGCGCGACCTACGAGCAGCTGAAGCTCATGGAAGATGTTCTGATTGCCAGGAACAACTTCGACCTGGTGCAGTCTACTGTTGAATGGGTCGATAAAATGGAGTTTCAAGTGGATTCTGTTGTGGAGCCGTTTAAGGACACCATGGACGTCACAAAGGTAAGAAACCATGGACACCGAAAGCGCACCGAATGTCTACAAAACCTTTACAATACTCATTATATTTGCTGGTTGACTAGGCTGACCACAAGCAATGTGTAGAAGAACTCAATTTGGGCAAGTGGTTTGTGGGGAGGCACGCCCAATACGGCAGCGAATTCCTGGATTTCCGTGAAAACGTGTGGCTCCACACAGGATCGGTCATCGGTGCACTGTTCATGCTTCGAGAGTCGTACGAGGCAGTAGGTGTCGTCAATCCTCGATTCCTGGACTTCGAGACGACGGAGCAAAGGACGCGCCTCGCACGGTCGTATGGAGCTGCTAAACCAGGTCTCAACAGCGGCATCAGCGTGGTCAATTTGGGCCACCACTGGGGATCATTCTTTGTCGACGTGAAGGAGAAACGATGCTACCTGTTCGACCCCATGCAGTTGAAGAGCAATATCACCACACTGAAGACAGCCGTGAGCCTGTTGTGGAGGGAATGTTGGACATGACGGATCAACTCAAGTTCGAGATCATCACTGGGTGTGTGCAGAAAGACAGCTCGTCGTGCGGCTTGTGGTGTTTGATGGTGCTCGAGCTGCTGCTGTTCGGTGCTACTCCGGAGAAGTGGAGCGACTACTGGAATGATTCACTGTATGATGTGGTAGACTACCTACGCTTGTGGTACTTGCACAAAGTTATTCAGCTGCAGATCCACTTCCGAGTTGTCGTGGAGGAGGAGGATGAAGATGCTTAGGGAGCAAGACGTAGCGCACTGGTGACGAGGATCAAGATGGGAGCAAGACGTGCGCGCTGGTGATAGTTATCGCTCTAATACTTTTATTTTTGCATTGTGTCAGCGTTTGGTGTCAAAGAAATATACCAAATCACACTGCAAAAAGGACTTAGAGTATTTTGAGCGGGAAGTGCTGATCCGAAGTCCCCTAAATTTCTGAAAATCTTGGTGTCTTGTACTTGCATACAAAATGCTGATAAAATGACAATCGTCTATAGGACTCACGTAGCCTTGATTCGTTCCTCGGTGCGTACCCTATAACGTATTACTTTGTAAAATACAAGCCGGCGTAATCTATTGGAGTAGCCAGTTTTCTGCTTCGGACAGAACCGCGTACGTTACCCATCATCATTAAGGATTTGCGGACGTGTTCGTCTACCGACTTTTTTAGTTATTCTCTGAAATTTATTTTCAGAGCTAAGGCAGGATGCGACTGAGGTCCCATTTTCCAACCAATAAACACCTGGTAGTTTATATGGTAGATTTAATAATTAAAAGTGAGAGGTGGAATACAAATATCAAGAGAGCATAGTACAGTGGCTCTTGCCAGAATAAATACCGGGTAAAAATCATAAATTACTTGAATGTTACCTGTGTCGTCTCCCCTCCCGTTAAGTGCGAGAAAGATGTTACGGGAAGGTGTATGGAAGAATGCGTGCCCTGTCCGGAATGAATATTAGAGTCCGCCACCTTGTGAGCGGCCGTCTCGGCACTTAGCGCAGCCGCTTGACCGCAAGCACGGAGATGGCGATCGGGCCCAGCAGCACCTGCAACAGCGCCACAAAGTCGCCGCTCAGCAGTTTGCACACCTCCAGATTCGCGTCCTCGTTGCCCTCCCACGCGCTCATACTGTATGAATGAATGTGGCGGAGATCACTTCTAACGCTGCTCGGATCGACGCGCAGCCGCCTCATTCGCATATATATCGCTCCGTGATGGAGTTACTGTCTAGACTGAGCAAAGTGGACCCCCTGGAAGCCAAAGACTTGTTTCTTAAAAGCCGCTACGGAGCTCGGCGGCAACTTAAAGCTGCATTGGGTGTCATGACATCACGTGCCGAGCCTGCAGACAACGTCTGCGTAGCTTCCACTCGCGAAGTTGGTCGCGGGAAGAAGACAATGATAACGACATCGACAGTGTGGAGCAGATGGAGGCAGCCGTGGCAGAATTGTCGAGGCCAACGTAGGAGCAGAGACTGAAGATTATGAACCTACTGGACAGAACAGAAATTATCCGCCACCTTCGCTGAGATTGTACCAAACGATCAATTGACCGCAGACAGCAAATCCAATGACGTACATACATGGTCGAATACGTATTATTCTCTGAAAGCACCTCGTTCAGTCTACTTACTTAATTGCGGTTGGACTTTGGACTGCACCACAGCTTCGCCGTTGGAACTCATCTACCGCCCTAGCTCATCAAAGCTTCGCGTTCGAGGATCCCAATGGGCTGCCATCTTGACGCCGTAATAGTTTTGCCGAACTCCGCTTGTTCAGTCTTGGCCTCGTGGGGCCCCTTCATTCTCAGTAGGTTGTGGCAATTCCTCCACCAACGCTTCCATTTGTTCAACATCTTCGCTCTGGGTGTGAAAGCTGCGTGCATCGTCCTCTCCGAGCGCTGGGCTTGAAGTGACAATACCTAAACGTCTCGTCAGCTGTCTTCGGGCCCCATCACGGCTTTTGAGGAGCAAGTCCTTGGCTTCAAGTGCGTCCACCTTGCTTAACCTGGACAGCAATTCCATGGTCGAGCGGTAGATGTACGAATGTAGTAGCAGCGCTTCGATGCGTTTTACTTTCACTGCCAGTTTTAGGAGTGACGCGATTCCGCTGTGAGGTTTCGTTGTCGAGACAGGAGCACCATTAGACTTAAGTCGACCAAATTTCCTCAACGCCTCTACGGCATGTGAACGATCGTGAGCATTTCCAGACAAGAGCGCGGTCCAGGCCAGTTTGTTGCGAGCGCGATACTCTGGGAATTCCAGTAAGAGGCGCTCGTATGGCTGATCTAGACGATACAATTCAGCAACTGTAACAGCAGAGCACATTTCAAGCCGTGACATGCCTTACAGCAGAGCTAGCTCTCCGAAAAACTCGCCCCGATGACGAATGGATTCGGTAGACTCCATTTTCACGGAGACGCAGCCTTCAGCAATAAGGTACATTCCTGCAGTTCGAAAAAAAAGCTGCGTATTCCCAGCCTACCGTAGTCGGAGACGCGTCTATATAGTTTTCGTTCGCCAGTGTTTTGCCTCAAAATGATGCCATCACGGAACTACCGAAAGCCCTCGCGGCCGCACACAAGCACTATGACATGAAGGAGTACATCATTCTTTAGTCTATTGGTGGAAAACTGTTGAGCTTGTTACTACATGTAACTGGCTTCCTCTTTGTTGCAGTTCCATTGTGATGTTCGTAGTGCAGCCCAACGAAGCCAACGCGATCGACCAGCGCTGGCTCGAGTACAACCTGTGGGAACACCACGGTATCCGTGTGCTGCGTCACACGATGGCCGAGGTGGACGCGGGAGGAAAACTCGTCGGGCGCGATGGCAAGCGCAGACTTGTGATCGATGGACGTGAAGTGGCCACCGCGTACTTCCGCTCCGCCTACACCCCGAACGACTACAATTCATGGTAAATACGATTTATTAGGTATTTATACCCTACGGTATTTTACACCTTCCACCTACCGAATAACCTTAGTTATGGCGAGCTGTTTGTTATGGCGTACAGCCTAAATTAGCCAATCAGAACGCATAAAAGCATCGTCTTTTCCATCGTCGTTTTTATAGCACTTTTGTTTTAGACTTGCTATTTGTATCAAGTCGGCTTTTTGTCCGTCCAAACAGGGTCTCTGTCACTGCAGATCAGGTGTGTGCCATAACTAAGGTTATTCGGTACGCTCTCGCGGAGACTCGACGACTCCAGGAGATTGAAATCTTGTCCGATCAACGTGCAGTCTACTAATCGCTTCACGTACTTTCTCTTTTTCTGCTTCGATCTGCTTGAATTTCAGAGCTTCTTCGTGCAATGCACGACTTTATTATGGGCATGCAACTTTCGGGGTAAAGACCTCCCTTGGCAGACGGGTCATGTTCAACAATTTCGAGCCTTACATAATTTACCTTGTAAATGTTCAGCAATTTGTACCCTCACGTAATTTACAAGGTAAATTACGAGGGGCCAATCTATGTGGCCAATTTACCACTCGGTTAAGTCATTTCGCAGTACTACGAGTCAAAATCATCACGCCGACATCTCGGCACCATTACTAGCTATTTTGAAGGCCTCTGTGGGCACTTACCACATGCGGTTTAGTTGCTACTCGTTTTCCGCTTTCCAAGTGCTATTATGTGGCCGAAGAAGTCCTCCAAGAACAACACCTCCCGCAATTGATACCCCGCCTACTTTTAGTTCGACACAGCGGTGCGGCAGTAGTTGAGTGGCTTCCATTCAGGCCCATGACTCCCCTTCTGGCGGAAGTTCGGCATCTTTCGACTTGTGAGAGCCGTAACATAACTGTAAGATAAACCCGCTACTTCAACCCATTATAACAAAAGTTTCCCACTACCACGTGACCTGTAGAAATGGCGGGCTCCGATTGGCTGCCCATTACAACTAAAGACCCATAATAACTATAAAAAAGTCGGTATAGTACTTGAAGTATTATGTTGCTCTAGCACGATCCGGCCCCAAGGCACTTCATACTTTTGGATTTTGTCCGGATTGTGCCATTTGTCCCGCCGGATGTGACAGACGGGGTGCACATCCAATATTTTTTTCATGAGGGTGTTTTTTGGCACGCATTATTGTGACAACCTGGAGACATGTGCGCTTTACAAATACTACAGGTATTGTGTTCACCACGCATTTTGCCTGTTTCACATCTAAAAACTCCGATTAAACGGTCGATTTATATTAACTCACCCCCGATTGCTATATATACTCCACCCAGGCCTCGGAAAAAGGATTGCGGAATTGCAATTACTGTATTTTTTGTATTGTAATATAGATTATTGGTTCGGTCTCAAATCGATACAATAATAAATTGACGCAATAATGACAATACAATTATGTCCAATAGGAGGCAGGTCGGTTTGGAAAGCCCGGTTCACTTTGCGGTCAATTATCACTGGCGCTGGTGTCAATCAAAACATAAGAACATCGTTAAAGTATGGTGAGTGGCTCCCAACGCTTGTTGGCTTCGTAGCTTGCTCTCCTTTGGAGTAATTGTCAATCTCACTTCAAAATATACGACAATGGTTGCAAACAGAGACCTCTGCGCTTTTTCTTCGAGCCTGAAGCCCACGGCGGTCATCGGTGCAAGCTCTGTGGCGCGGACCGGAAGCAGCTGTCCGGTACGAGCTACTCCAACCTGATCTCGCACCTGGCGAGCCGCCACGAGGACTTTCGCGAGCAGTTCACCGCCCATCACCGCGGAACCGAGCCACCCCTCCAAGCATTTGGCTTCGTTTCGGAGGAAAAACCCATCGCTACCACTGGTTGCGGTGTGTTGTTGAGCGGAGCATGCCGCTGTGCGAGGTGGACGACGAGAGAACAAGATCCATGTCCAAGTGGCTCCCAAACAACTCCAAGGCGCTCAAGGCTGACATGATCACGGTGGCTAATAGGTTGGGGGTCGTAATCACCGAGGAGATGGGTACCTTCTTCGGGTTGATGTTCGACGGCTGGAGCCACTTGACCATGCACTTCATCGGCGTCTACGCACTCTACGTGGTTGGGGTCGACTCCAACGCACGTTTCTGGCGCTGTCACCCCTGGAAGGTGGAAGCCAGGATGCGGATGCTCATATTGAGCTTTTTCGTAACGTGTTAGCCGTTTATAACAAGACGGTTAACATGGTGCAGTTCATCGTGGCTGATAACTGCAACACCAACCGCAGCATAGCCACGAAGCTCGGCATCCCATTGGTCGGTTGCGCCTCGCAACGGTTTAGCCTGGCGGTTAGCATGCTCTTAACCGAACACGAGCAGCTGTTACAGAAGGTTAACAACCTAATGTCTCAGCTTCGCCAGACCAACAACGCGGCTGAGCTAAACAAGCTCACTCCTCTTCGGGCAAAGAAGCGCAACGTGACGAAATGATCGTCGACCTACGAGATGCTAGAGCGCTACATGAAGCTGCGGCCGCATATTCGGCTTGTGGAGGCGGTGGAGGACTTCGTGCCAACTAGCAGCGAGAACAAGAAGCTGGAGGACGTGCTGAGCCATCTGCGCAAGCCGGACAGCGTGTGCAAGCGTCTGCAGCGCGAGGCTATGACCATGAGTGAGGTGCGTCTTCTCTTTGACTCGGTTCTGGCTGACTATCCAAGTATGGGCAAACCTGAAAACGACGTCCAAAATTGTGCACTCTGCCGCTTTTGAGAACGGTTTGGTCAAGCTGACCTCTGGTGAGAGCCTGTCGCCGACGGAAGCTGCAGCACTGAAGCGTCTGGGTCGCCCGCGAGTGGATGAAACAGCGCGTGCTAGTGGCAGCAAGCGCAAGGAGCGTGAAGGAGACTACGCGGTGCAGATCATCAACCAAGGCGGGTCCACGAGGCGTCAAGGTGGGCGAAGGTTGTACGCTGCTCTGGCATCGCTGATACCTCCGACGTCTAACACCTGCGAACGTCTATTTTCGAAGTGCAAGTGGGTGCTCACACCGCAGCGCAGCAGTTTGCTTCCTGCGAACTTTGAGATGCTGGTCTTCCTGCGCGCTAACAAGGCAATGTGGGACGTCACCAGTCTGCTGTAGGTACGTGCTGTAGCTGCTTTGCTTGCTGTTGACACTTAGCCTTGGTAATGGATAAATTGTCAATAATTGCTTATTAGTGTTTCTTCTCGTATTGCCGTCGGTATTACGCTAACAACCTCGAAGCAATTCAATATGTTACTGTATTTTCCGAGGTCTGACTCCACCCTCTAAATTAGGTCGTGAACTCCTATTTGCAGGTGGTCGATCTATTTATATAATTCCCTGCGAATGCCGAGGCAAACATGGGCATTCCAAGGCTTTTATAAATATATCGCCCGCGCAGGTAGTAATGCAAGTCAAGTTGCAGTGAAGGTTGGTGAGATCGGTCGAACAAGTCGAACCAATACTCGAGTCCAAGATAATAGTTTTAACTTTAATGTAGACAGCGAGGATTTCCACAACTAGTCGTAAAAGCTGATGCGCTGGTTACTGCTGCGCTCGACGACTATGACCCTAGACGATCCGAGCATCTACCATATTGAAGGCACCACAGAGGGAGTGGGTTGCTGTTTCGGCTACTATTTAACTGCTGCTCGCATGTACTGTGCTCGCCATGCGTTTTGTCCTCTGGAACTGAAGTCCAAATCGGTTCTCCTGCGGATTTGCGGTGTGTAATCTGGACCTATCTGTGACCATAAATCTGAGCGTAAATACGAATGGTAGAGTAATTAGGAGTATACGTGCGAGCAGCAGTAACAGCAACCCACTCCTGTGTGGTGCCTTCACTTGGACACGTAGGAGTGCTTGCGCTGGCATAGTGTTAGTAGCCGAAACAGCAACCCACTCCCTCTGTGGTGCCTTCACTGAGTAGATGCTCGGATCTGATCTAGTCGTCTTCGGCTCAAAGTCGTCGAGCGCAGCAGTAACCAGCGCCTCTGCTTTCGCGACTAGTTGTGGAAAATCCTCGCTGTCAACATTAAAGTCAAAGCTATTCTCTTGGACTCGAACATTGGTTCGACTTGTTCGCCCGATCTCACCTTGCACTTGCATTACTACCTTCGCGGGCGATATATATATAAATGCCTTGGAATGCCCACGTTTGCCTCGGCATTCGCAGGGGATTATATAACTAGATTGACCACTACTGGAAGTGCAAATAGGAGTTTCACGACCTAATTTAGAGTATGGTGGAGTATATATATAGCAATCGGGGGTGAGTTCTTATAAATCGACCGTTTAATCGGAGTATTTAAATGTGAAATAGGCAAAATGCGTGGTGAGCACAATATACAGTACTCCTAATTACTCTATGCCATTCGTATTTACGCTCAGATCTATGATCACAGATAGGTCCAGATTACACACCGCAAATCCGCGTGGAGAACCGATTTGGACTTCAATTCCAGAGGACAAAATGCATGGCGGGCACAAGAGTAATACCGGTAAGTAAGATGTCGAAATGTACTTTCGGACGGGACGGATGGCATTTACTCACATGGCTTTGCTTCACAAAGGCAGTCGCTGCAGTGCAGGCTCGGTTCGCTCGTGAGCTTGGCGCTGGGTCCGCCTCCGCAAATACCGCGCGGGTTTGCTGTGGCTACCTCCGTTGGTTGTTTTATGTGAATTCACCCCTCCTTCTAGTAGTCACTCTCTTTTTTGGTATCAGCTAAAAATACTACTACACCTTTGCCAGTGCAATACGAGACTGTGCCAGAGCAATGCGAGATGGCTGAAAGTAATTTACCCAAGATAGATATATTACGTATTTTAAATCACTGGCTCTAAGCAAACGAGATTGGCGCCAGAGCAAGCGAGATCACAGAGCCTCCTTCATTTCCAAATCTACCGCCCGACCATCAGCCAGCCAGTCAGCCAGCATGCCCCAAGCCCCAATCCCCCAAGCCCAAAGCCGCCGCTCATCCACGACCCCGCCCCGGCGTACCGCGACCGCGGAAGAGCGTCAGCGCGTGCTGAACGCATACGAAGCGGGCGACGACTGGCTGACGGTGGCACGATACAACAACGTGTCCCGTGCTGCTGCATACCGGCTGTGCAAGTCGGGGACCCCAGCCCGCCCGCGCGAGGAGGTGCGCGCGCCAACTGCGTCAAGTGCACGGACGAGATGGTGACGGCGCTGGAGGGATACCTTGAAGACGACTGCACGTTGACGCTTGTGCAGCTGCAAGACAAGCTCAAGGAAAACTTTGAAGTGGACGTATCTACGTCCACCATTAGCGCGAAGCTTGTGAGCAAGCTAATTACGCTGAAACAGGTATAATCTTGCTGTATTTGCATGTTGTCAACTTTACAAGAAGATTTATTTGCTAATTATTGTTTATTGGTATGTGCGTGCAGATTCGTAAGGAACCATCTACATGCAACAACGAAGTGAATAAAGCTAAGCGTTTCACGTTTGCTACTGACCTCGTACGCCACCAAGCCAACGGAGAGTACATTGTGTACTATGACGAGTCCAACTTCAACCTTTTCTGCATGCGCACCCAAGGACGCGCCCCAATCGGAAAGAGGGCTGTCGTCAAGACGCCCCCGTCAAAGGGAAAGAATCTGCAGCTACAATGCGCAGTGTCCGTCGAGGATGGACTTGTGGTGCATCAGCTGCAGCGAGGTAGCATTCGCATGGACGTAAACGCCGCGTTCGTCAAGCGTATCTACGAAACGGTGAAGGCGTCCGACACCTACCGTGAGTTCTTCGCGGACAAGAAGGTGGTCATCGTGCTCGACAATGCCCCCGCCCATAACCAAACGGAGGTGCTGTTGGCGAATGTGATTGCCGAGCACGGTGACCTTGAGCTGCTGCGCCTCGGCCCTTACTCGCCGATGCTGAATCCTATTGAAGGTAAGGGTGCCAAACCTGTAGCTACACGGTATGGTTTTATTCTAACGCTGTCTATGTTGCTGCTTTATTCAGGATGTTTTAGCGTCTTCAAGGCGCGCGTGAAGGCGTACTTGTCGCTGCACCGACAGCGCATGTTTGTGCAGGGTGGGTATCGAACCATGACGGAAGCAAGGATGTCGCTGCTCGAGGATGCAGCCGAAGCGTCGATCAGCTGCATGAATCGCCACTTGGTCGTGGCGATGGCGCTGCATTGCCAGCGCGCTGTCGCGGGCGCGTTAAAGCTAGAAGACATGGAATACGGCGTTTAGTTGCTAATCTACTAAATGGCATCTCGTTTGCTCTGGCGATAATCTCGTTTGCGTTGGTGGCACCCAAAATAAGTTTTGTCTTTTGGACCCAAAAATAAAAAGTCGTGCACAATCCCGGTTTGCTTTCCGGGCTGTCTCCTATTGCACTGGCAAAGGTGTAGTACTCATCAAGTTTTTATGGCTGATGTCCAGGTAAACAAAAGAACGAGTTTTGCAGGCGAATGAAGCCATACTTTAATCAAGATAAGCAAAACATTACCTCTCTTCGCAAAGGCAGTCACTGCGCTCCTGCGAGGAAAGATACCGGTACTAAGTTCGGCCCGCTACAGTGCTCGGTTCGCTGGAAAGCTCGGCGCTGGGCCCGCCTACACAAATACCACGCGGGCGGGTTGTCGCACCGACAGTATTGCAGCATGAGATTTGCTTTCAAGGTACCAGTTCATAATACATGTATATTATATATTACCGTCCACTTCTCAATTTGCTTTCTAAGAAAACCTACTGAGAACAATCATGCGTCTTCATGTCGTGCTTGCTGAGGTTGTGCTCTTCCTCGCGTGCATCAACGCTGTCTCGGCGGGAATCGTGTCGACTGCCGACACTCCGCACCTGACTGTTGGTGGACACGACGAGGGTGCTAGCAAAAGATTCTTGAGAACCACGACGACTACCAAGGACGACGAAACGAAGGATGAGGAGAGAGCTGTCGCGGTCGGCAAGACTCTCGAGAAGGCGAAGTTCTACTACTGGAAGACGATGGGCAAGCGACCTGGAGATATCTACCAAAAGTACTTCAAGAACATGGCAGCAGCTGATGTCCTCAAGAGCCCAAACACAAGCTTTGGCAAAGGTACGAGCAATGGTTCAACAAGGCGAAAAAGGCTGCGATTATCAAGAACCAGCAAAATGCGCTACACGCCAGACCAACGTAAATTGTGCGGTGGTATCTGCATGTACAAATTTCTTCGAGGTATACGATGGTCGAAAGTCTTGATAGTTTTCGAAATATAAAGTTTGTCCACGATAGATTGGCTCGTCATGGTGCAGTACTGTTCATTATTGAAGCTCCAATCCTGCAGCCACATCGACCAACCAAGCGTCGAGCATTTCGAGCCGATGCGGTAATGAGTTTAAAAACACGGAGCCTAAGTTCCCGCTGTTCGAAGTACGAGGTACAGAAGTACTGAATCCCAAGAAAAACTCGTTTTTCGACCTGCACGGCTGAGATCAAGCTGAGATCAAGCTGAGATCAACAGCAACGCTGTCAACGTGAGCACCAAGCTTCTCCATCGCTCCAAATGTACGAGCAGCAACGTTCGCGCATCGGGCCCAGCACGCATAAACGCGGAAAGCTAACAATCGCCACTGCACGGTCTCGCTCGATCGACAATGCGCGGTCTGGCATTGTTGTCCGCGACGCCATTTACGTGGCATTCCTATTCTAGCCTGGCCAGTGCTAAGACAACCACTTCCAATGCTTTGCCACACGTTGCGTACTGGAGCCACCACGGCTGCTCATGGTCGCCACACCCTGCTCGCCTCTTCAACGCGAAGCCTCGCCTCCTCCGCTACTTCGGGCGAGTTCGACTACGTCATTGTGGGAGGAGGCTCTGCTGGTTGTGTGCTCGCCAACCGACTGAGTGCCGACCCCAGCAACAAGGTGCTGCTCGTGGAGGCCGGACCCAGCGACCGCAACCGGTTGGACTCGTTTCTCATTGAGATGCCGGCGGCTGTGCCCATCAACCTCGCGGACGAACGCTACAACTGGAACTTCTCCACCGAACCACAGGAGTTCTTGAACAACCGCCGGATCGGGTTCCCCGTGGTCGCGTGCTCGGTGGTACATCGTCAATCAACGCCATGCTGTACAACCGCGGCCACGCCAAAGACTACAACGACTGGGAGGCGAACGGAGCTGAAGGATGGAGCTACGCGGACTGTTTGCCGTATTTCAAGAAGTCTCAGAACCACCAGCTCGGCGGTGACGACTACCGGGGTGGGGACGGCCCTCTTCATGTCGTGAGGGACACGCAGAGAGACCAACCTCTCTTTCAGGCGTTCCTGGATGCTGGCAAGGAAGCGGGTTACCCACTCACGTCCGACATGAACGGGTTCCAGCAAGAAGGACTGGGGTGGCACGACTTGACCATCCACAACGGCAAGCGCGCGAGTTCCTCTGCTGCGTTTCTCCACCCTGTCATGGACCGTGAGAACCTGACTGTTGTGACGGACACACTTGTGAACAAACTCATCTTTGACGGCAAGAAGGTGATCGGAGTCGAAACCGAGAACAACAAGACCAAGGCCGTGTCCAAGATCTTGTCTGGGAAGGAGGTGATCTTGTCGGGCGGTGCTGTCAATACACCGCAAGTGTTGCTGCTCTCTGGTGTTGGCGACGCGGACCACCTGAAGGAAGTTGGCGTGCCTCTTGTGCACCATTTGCCAGCGGTCGGCAAGAACATGCAGGACCACATTGGGGCCCACCTGCACTTCGCGTGCAAGAAGCCCGTGACGCTGTACAATGCGTCCAAGCACTACCCTGGCAACGTTCTCAAGATTGGCTTCGAGTGGTTCACCAAGAAAACAGGACCCGGTGCCAGCCCGCACTGTGAAGTCGGCGGCTTCATCCGAACGTAAGTTGCTACTGTTTGGCTCGTTGATCGTGTCCCAACAACTAACTTTTGTGTTTGATTTTACAGTGCACCCGGAAAGCAGCAACCTGACTTGCAGGTTCTGTTTAGTCCTTGTACGGTGGACGAGCGCTGCCAAATGCGCGAAGACGTTGGCCACGCGATGAGTGGCCACATTGCGCTAATGCGTGGCTCCAGCAATGGAACTCTCAAGCTCCGCAGTGCGAACCCCGAGACCACCCTCTGATCGATCCAAAGTATATGGCCGAAGAGGAGAGCAGAGTCACACTCCGTGAAGGTGTGAAGCTGACGCGTGAGATTTTTGCGCAGAGTTCGTTTGAGGAATTCTGTGGCGAAGGGATCAGTCCTCGCGACAACGTGCAGTCCGACGAGGACATTGATGCGTGGATTCGTAAATACGCTGGCGCTGAGTTTCACGTGTCGTGCACTGCTCGTATGGGAGTGGATGACAACTCGGTCGTGGATCCGCAGACCCGTGTGCACGGATTGGAAGGTCTCCGCATTGTTGACGCGTCGATCATGCCCAACATCGTGAGTGGAAACACGAACGCGCCTGTGATCATGATGGCGGAGAAGGCTGCCGACATGATTTTGGGCAAGAAAGCACTGGCAAAGGCGGACGTGGCTGTGTACGAGCCCAAGCATTGGGAGACCAGCCAGCGCTAAGCAACGCGAGCAACGCAGAAATTAACAACGGATAGAGAAATACTTCGAAGTAAATGAACAAATTTGTCTGCATTCTCTCAAACCTTTTACTACTATGAGAGCTGTCAACGAGTTATGCTGCTACACTTGACACCGGAGAGTTCTGTCGACGGACCCAGATGAACCTGGAGTTATCTGACTCAAGAGGGACCCATCTTTTACTGTTCGAGGTGGCTTTGTATCGTGGCTGCATTCGAGCCGCGGCGCTTTCAACTCGTCGAATCCAAACGAGTCGAGTGGTGCTCGGATCGACAGGAACCCATTTGCGGGCTGGTTTGATGCTTCGTCGCCGTGAATTACTCGGGGAGCAGACTTTACATCTGCATCGATTGAGCCGCGCACCCAGATGAGACTCGAGCTGGTAGGATCGAGCGGCACCCACTTGCGCATCGGCAATACAGAAGCAGAGCGTGTTGAAACCCCAACAGCAGACTCCGTTTTAAAGCCCCCACGACAGTTTACACCTGACACAACAATGTTGTTGTTGTTTGCTGTGGCACTTCCGGTATCCAGCGCATTCCCAGCAAAAACATTTTCACGGTCGCCATTTTTCTTGATCACAGCAACCACCAGAGCATCAACTGCTGCTGCAACTTCAGCGTCAACGACAGATTCATTCACGCAGGCGCCAGAACTGATGCCCTCGGTCACAAACTCATCATTTTCGGCATCGACCAATTGAGCCACTAGCTCCTCGACAATAATTTGTACTTCAGGCTCGATGTCGATTTTCTCGTCCTTGTTGGTGGCACATTCTCCTTCACTCACCGCGACGATCAATGCTTCAATCACAGCTTTCACCTCAGACTCGACATCCTCCAACTCGATGTGAATGCTGCCATTTGCAGTGGGCTCGTTGACGCTTTCCACAACAAAATCGGTAGTTGCTGTCTCAACAGACTTGGATTTGTCCGTGAAGCTGAGTGAATCGTCTTGGTCATCCTCAGCAAGTGGTTCACGTTCGGCGAAAACGTTCGTCGGAGTGTCTTCTGGGGCAAAAATGTTGACATAGTCTTCCTCGGCGTGTGTTTGCACGGATGCAAGCTCCTCGCTCTTGGCTTCGTGGACTTCGGATCCCGCGACAACCCGCGCAGGGCGGTGCAGCCGAATCAGCTTGTGGTGCTTCGGGTCTCTCTTAAAGCACTCTCGCTCCAATGTAATTCTAGAGGGAGGAGGCATCGCGACCGAAGAAGCATTGCTAAGTAGACTGCCAGCACGAGAGGCAGCGCCACCGAGGGTGCTAACTCGACTGCGTGTCCAGGTACCCGTACTGCCAGCGACACTCATTCTTCCTTGGCTGCTGGTAGCTGTTGCAGTAGTTGCAGTGCTACTGGGTGTACTGACTGGGTCCGAGTCTCTCTTGGGTTCCAGTGCGAGCTCCAGAGCAGACAGCCACTTGTCAAATGTGGCAGCATCGGGTGCCTGGAAACTCTTTCGCTTCTTGCCGTGGCGGACGGTGAAGCGGTGGCGAGCGAGGTCTCTTTTCGAAGGTGGCTCGAGTCGAGCTGGGTACTGCAAAAGGAACTCCTCGCGTCCACCAAAGAATGTCGGTCGTGAAATGGCAAACACGGGAGCTTCAGGCTCAGGTTGCGTCACCAACCGAAGTTCGGCCTTGTGCCTACGGTATTGTCAATAACAGAACCCGTCAGTACGCAGTCGTTGTTGCGTTTTGGTAGAGGTTGTCACGCACCAGAAGAGGTTCAAGGCTTTCGTTTGCATTGGACAGTCGAGGCCTTCCATCCTGTTGCAGTGTCTTGGGTAGGAGCTCGCAAGTTGCGAAATGATAAAGCGGTAGGGCAGCGTGCAGCACCAAATGGCTCGAAATGGACAGAATGGCTCAACACATGGGCTCTGCTACCCGCACGGGCAGGTGGGGGCTGCTGAGAAGTGAAAACCAATTGCGCGCAAATTTTACAAAACACCGTTGAGAGCGCTACCCGGTCTATCCAACCGTTGGAGGTTGGACCAACGGCTTCAATTTTGTTCCGAAAGCTCATTTCAGAAAGAGGCAACTGCATGCAAGGGCACCCTCTCTAAAAAAGTCAAGACACATAAATAGAGATCGAAGAGGCACAAGTTTTAGATAACTGTAGCCATTTCGCATGCTTCAATTCCCGGCCCACAAAAGACAACTCAACCTCATCAAAGTATCAGGCTACAGTACAGTACCACTTAGACCTCGATGGTGGTGTACACGTAGCGGCTACTTTTATTCTACAATAGCACCAGCACCTCGCCTGGAAACGCCACGAAGGTCGTCGCTCCTGCCGATCTCCAGGCCGGACAGTCGAACGCACGTCGCAGTGACTTTTGAAGAGCACTTGACGCGTAGTGACTTTTGAAGAGCACTTGACGCGTCTGTCGGTGACTGGATCAACCCCGAAATCGCCGATTGACGCTCATGCCGCGAAAACACCCGCTGGCTGTACAGTAGGTAACGCCACATTGGCGGGGTATTACAAACTGTAGTGGTTTGCGGTGCTCGGCTCGTCCCTTTCGCCCAGATGGCTTCCCGATGCCGATAGCCTGTGGTCGCCACTGTTTTAGCGCGTCTGAATACCTGGTCGTCCGTCCGTGCGGGGCAAAGCCCTCCCAAGCGCTCATTGCCATCTTGTCCCCCTCGAGGAGAAGACAGTCGAAGGAACTCCCCATACCAGCTCCTGCACATAATGCGCTGCTGTAGCTTTGGAGCTGCCTTGGCCGCCTTGGCCTTCGGTGCCGCTGACGCGCTGGACGACTGCAGCAGCAACGCGCTGGTGGACGCGTACGCCGGACTGAACGTCAACACGCAGCTGGTCTCGTGCATCCAGGACAACAACTTCGCGGCGGCGCTCGACGGATCCGTGGACCTCACGTCGGTGAACGCCCAGTCGGCGCCCGATCAGGTCACTTCCATCTGCGCCTCGGACTCGTGCAAGACCATCCTGTCGACGCTCGTGGGCAGCGCCAATTTCAACCTCACCAACTGCATCGTTGGGGACGGCATCGTGCTCATGACCGAGATCTCCAACCTCCAGGCCACCTGCACTGCGATGGCTTCGACCACCGCCCCGGCCGCGACCACGGCCACCCCGGTTGCCACGACGGCTACTCCGGTCGCCACTACTGCTGCGCCGGTCGCCACGGAGGCTCCGGTTGCTACCACGGCTGCACCGGTTGCCACTGAGGCCCCCGTGGCAACCACCGCCGCTCCGGTCGCTACTGAGGCCCCCGTGGCAACCACCGCCGCTCCGGTCGCCACTGAGGCTCCTGTTGCTACGACTGCTGCGCCAGTTGCCACTGAGTCTCCGGCCGCCACGACGGCTACTCCGGTCGCCACTACTGCTGCGCCGGTCGCCACTGAGGCTCCGGTTGCTACCACGGCCACCCCGGTTGCCACGGAGGCTCCGGTCGCTACTGAGGCTCCGATTGCTACCACCGCCGCACCGGTCGCCACTGAGGCTCCGGTTGCTACTACCTCCGCTCCGGTCGCTACTGAGGCCCCAGTTGCCACGACCGCCGCTCCGGTTGCCACGGAGGCCCCTGTTGCTACGACTGCTGCCCCGTCCTCCAACGACGCTACCCAGCAGGAGCAGCAGACGACGTTCTCCACGCTGGCCTCCGACAGTGGCTCTGCGGCGGGTGTTTCGCCCGGCAAGTTCTGCAGCAAGTAGAAGAAGGGATCGAACAAGCCTGCAGACAGATGAAGTGTCTGCGCGAAGGCGTTCTGCAGCTAATATCTACGTGTTCGACGCGTTAATTGCCGCACCACTACCGGTAGACTTGTAATGCATTGGTGCTGCCTTTACTTTTTCCTCTTTTTTGGTGTCACTGAAAGAATTCAGACCGTTTCGCTCATCAACATTCCTGCAATTTCATTGGCCCGCTTAACGCAATTATTCGACTTACCACCTTTTCGTCATTTTTGCATCGCGAAAGGAATGGCCAGCCTCGCCGGAACGAAGCGCCCCGCGGAGGCCGCCCCGGCCACGGAGGGCGTCGAGCCAGGTGCGTCACCACCTCTTGAATCGACCTGCACCTCCACCACTAAGAAAATTCATTGGAATTGACTCCCCAGCGCGCAAATTGACGAAAGCGCAACGCAGACGAGAGCGCAACCAGGTTTGGCGCACTCGCAACAAAACATTTCACTGTTTATCGCTCAATGTCGCTACTTTTTGCATTCGCAGACACCTGCCGAGAAAATCGAGAACCAATTTCGTATCCAGGTGCAAATTTGCGCGCAAGAGAACGATGCCGCCAAAGCGCTGGAGGTGTACGACCAGATGAAGCGCGAGGGTGTGAATGTGGCCACGTACATCTACAACATGATCATCAACATTTGCAGCAAGAAGGAGGACCCAGCAGCCTTCAAAACCGGTGCGTACGCTGTGTACCAGGACATGAAGACAGCAGCAGCGACTGCTGGTGCGAAGCAGAAGTTTGGCGTGAGTGAACCCATCTACAGCGCCATGCTGAAGCTTTGCAGCAAGGCGCAGGACTTTGACGCGTGCGAGGCGCTCGTTGCCGAGATGGAAGCGGCCAAAGTGGGACCCAAACTGCGCTCGTTCGGTCCGCTGTTGCAGGCCCACAGCGATGCTGGAAACTTGGCCAAGTGCATCTGGGTGCACGGAAAGTTCCTCGAGCACGAGCTGGAGCCGACGGAGGAGGACTACGTGGCGCTGCTGCGCGTGTGCGTGAAGACTGGCAACGCTGAGCGCTTCTACGCGTTTTTGGACATGCTCATTGAGGACATTTGGCAGCCGAGGCTGTCGACGTGGGACGTGCTCAAGGACTGGTTCAACAGGTGCGAAAGCGACGAAAGGTGGCTTGGCAGTGTTGAGTTAACAGGTTGTCTGGTGTGGTCATATTTTGCAGCGAGGCGGCACAGGTGGACGGCCGCAAGTGGAAGATCACGGAAGGCTCCGTGAGTAAGGAGGGCGTTTGCTCCGTGACGGGTGACCAACTACAGTCGCTGGAGCTGTCGGCGGAGCTGACAGCAGAACTACTGGCGAAGGTGCGTGATGCAAAAGTGGCGGTGGGGGCCCATGTGGTCCGTTTACAGTCCAGCTTCAGTCACCGAAATCTGACTTGAGTTTTGCAGGTGGAAGCGCTGGTTCGCACGGACGAGAAGCGGTCAGTGCAATGGGACGCGTTCAAGCAGTGGCTGGAGGAGTTCGGGCCGTTCGACGTGCTCATCGACGCCGCCAACGTGGGCTACTGCAACCAGAACTTCGACGGGTGCGTTACAATCATTTGTTTTGCGTTCGTAGAGTCGTAGAGTCAAAACTAACACGATGGGGACACTTTCCGACTGTTTTGCAGCGGCGGCTTCAGCTACGCGCAAATTGAGCTCGTGGTGCAGCACTACGAGGCTCAAAACAAGAAGCCGCTGGTCGTGTTGCACGACCGCCGCACGTGGGACGAGCAGGTGCCGCCCGAGCACCGCGCGCAGCTTGCGCAGTGGCGCGCAACTGGCAAAATGTTCAACTGCCAGCCCGGCAACAACGACGACTGGTACTGGCTCTACGCGGCCGTGAAGCTGGGCGGGCGCACGCTCATGGTCTCCAACGACGAGATGCGCGACCACCACTTCCAGATGATCCACAACCGCGCGTTCGGGCGCTGGAAGGAGCGCCACCAAGTGCACTACCAGGTGCACGGCAGCCGCGTGGCGGTGGACGAGCCGCTGCCGTTCTCGGCGCGTCCGCAGCAGGTCGGCGCCGTCTGGCACTTCCCGCGGCGAACACGTCGCGCTGGCTGGCAGTTGAACTGGCCCGAGAATAGAGGACCCACCCATGGCGTGGTAAATGTTAGGCATAGAAAGTGCATGAGGACAAAATCGGAGAGTTGGACGCTGCAGTTTGAGGCACTTGGCACTTGAATGAGTACATGCCTTACATGCGCTTGGCCACGCTCGACGCGCTGCAACTCGCGACAGATTTATTTTAGCAAACGCCGTTGCAGCATCAAGATTTTGGGGTTTGAGCGTGCCGTACTTTCGCTATCGATAATCGTAGAATGGAGACATTGTTTTTGAGTATCATTTACTACGTAGTAACTGCGTGCTTTGCCGCAGCATTGTCAGTGAGGCATCGCGCTCCGTCCTTTCGGTGCGTACAGTACCTGGTCAGCGAAACCGTGGGCGACTCCAATGTAAACAAAGATATGGATGCTGACGGTGATTTAGAAAAAACTGTCACGCTGGACGAATATTCCTAGTTCGCGCCACCTACCGGTACTATACCTGGTCCGCCCACAGCGAGCGCTATGTGCCCATCGTTGTGCAATTGGCCGAAAAATGTATTGTCAACACCAGTCGACTGCGTTTCTCGCGTTGCCCGGCTGTCTGTCAGCATAGCGCAAGCTCGCTGGCGTCGTTGGGGCCAATGCTGGCACACTGTAGATACCGTGCTGGTTGTAGCAATTTAACATGCAGAATACCCGATCGATGTGGTATTTGCGGCCCAGACTCCGGGCTAATTCCAGCACAGGGCATGTTAGCTGAACATTTTGGTGGGGCGATGTAAGTACGGTACGGTAATAGAGCGTTAAAAGTAGATCTCTATTCGAGGCGTTTCGTCCCTTTTCATGTGCACCGATTCAATTGTAGACTGCCTCTTTTCAGGGAATTTCGGGAGGGAAAGCCCGGATTTTGGCCCTCGATTTGGAAAAGCCGCAAAAGCATCACGTAAACTTTTGATATCACATACCTTTCCAAATCGATCGTATATTCGCCAGAAACAAAGTAAGCAAATACTACAGTAACACATATTTTGGCGAATTCGGTATGTACCGACGTGTCGCAATTTCTATCCTTGCCGGTACGGAGCGTGAGTAAGGGCGTGGCACACCGCGAAAGGGGAGCTTTTTCGCTTCTCTCTTCCTGCGGCCATTTCCAGACCGACTGCCCGATTCCGGAGGCGCTCTATCCCTCGCTTCCGCAGTGCCCGGCAGGCGAGTCGACACCGCAGCAGTCGCGTACCTCTCCATCCACCATGGGCAACTCGTGCACGCGCAACAGCGAGGTGCGTAAGCGACATTTTCCTGTGTTTTGCGCGAAAAGCTCATTCCTTCCTCCGTTTTGCGCAAATAACAGTCACAGGTCGTCCTGAGCGAGCACGGCGCAATCCTGCAAAGGTTAGTAAACGACGCCCCTGTCGCTTTAGAAACCTTTCTGCACCAGCCACTCATCTACCTCGCCCCTTGTACAGCAGACGCTCCCAGCGCGAACGAGACCGCGAGCGCGAACGTGGACGCTGGTCCGCTCCCAACGTCGAGAGCGTCGACCTCGACACGCTGCTAGAAGCGCCGTCGCCACCAGCCAACAAGGCAGCGCGTCGTCGTCGCAAGAAGTGCGTGCAAAATACTGCTGCATTTCTATTTGCTATTGTCAATTTCTAACGTATTTCTATCGCAGACGCCAATCACTGTCCGAGCGCTTCCACGCGCCTCGCCGTCACGCGGGGCGAGCCAATCGTCCACCTCGCGCTCCGTCGTTCGATGAACCTAACCCGCTCAACCGGTCGCGGGTGCACCGCAGTCGGACGGAAGCTGGGCCGCCTCGTCTCATGCCGACGCCGGAGGACGATTCGGTGCCCATTTACCACTCGTACGAGGACCCTGGATACTTAGTGGAGAACCCGTTCGAACTGCAGCCGTTCGACACCGACTGCATCCTCGGCAGCCCAATCAATTCCTCCCCGTCGGTCATCCACGCGCGATGGGGAACCCGTGGACGACCCGGACGAGGAAAACCTGTGCACCGACTTCCAGCCCAACCCCTTCCGTCTTGGGTTCTGTATCAACTGCATGAAGCAGCACGACGTGATGGACGACGGCGAAGTGGTGGCCATGAAGGAGTACAAGCGGATTGCCCGACCCACCATTTCGAAAACGGCGGCCAACGCCCTGGACAACCCCAGCGCCATCCCTATCCCCAGGAGCTCCATCACCATGATGTCGGAAGGAGGACGTGAGAGCGACATCGACCTGGCGCAACTGTTGGCGCAAAGGAGAGATGTGCTTACGAGGCTGAACCAGCTCAAGAGGCAGCAGAGCTCGGGGGCGTCCACCGCCAAACGCAGAGCTGGTACGTTAGAGATGCAGGTGGACGGGACGTTTTTGGTGAATTTCTAACTGACGTTTTCGTGAATTTTTATACTGACTACAGACCGTCACACGACCATCAACTTTGGAGACAACGCACGCAACAACTTGCGTCGGATGAGTAGCCGACCGCCTGGCTCAGGGCCGATTATCACGCGGGGAGCTCCGTCAACATGGCGCCTCAGCCGGCCTCCGCCCACGGCTTTGGGGCGTCCAAGAGCGTGAGCATGAGCTCACGTCTGTACGACGACGAGGAGCCTGCGCAGAACGTTTGGCTATAGACTGTGAAGAGAGACGGCTTTGAACAAAGTCTCTTGGCTACTTTAGACGCCCACCGCTCCCCGGGGCGCCGCGGACGACAGCTGGCCCCCATGTACCAGTAGTTCGGTGTTGCATGACCAATGCGTGCGATTGACGAGAGCAGTCAACAACGGAATCAAATTCCCTGAGGATGGGACAAGACGAGCGAGCGAAGCCTCCGAGAGGAAGGAGAGAAACAGTTTTTTCAAGCACATGCGGCCTGACTGAAGGCAACGCAACAGCAAGCGAGTAATATTGTAATATGAGCAACCGTAGTATTATCCACCGACGTTGGTGCTGGTGACCGACCTTTGGTTTGGAGAGATCGCCGACGTTTTAGCATGGCGAGAGTGTATCACCCGCTCAACGAAGACGGCGAGGAGGACAAGTCGGTCGAGCTCACGGAAGGTTGCATTTGCTGTGGAGTTGTGCTGTGCTGGTCGTTGACTTGGGTGTTGATTGTATTATAGCGGAGAAGGAACTGCTAGCGCTGCTCAAGTCGCGCGGTGTGCCAAGCATTTGCGAGTCCATCAGTCGAGAGATCAATTACGCGTGGGCGGTGCTGTCGGGTTTCAAGACGCTCGCCAATGTGGGCAACTTCTACTTTGCATGCGGCGGCCAGGCCTTCGGATACAACCCGGGCTACGACTTTTTCGGTGCAAACGGGATGCAGTTAGCGGTCTTCTCGTTGCGCAAGTTCGTGCACAACGAGCACGTCGTAGTCCCTGTACTCGATTGCCTCGATATCTACTCTAAGCTACACGGTGGGTTATATGAGAGTTTGTGGCCGGGTATGAAGAAAAGGTGACTTACTTAACATCACTGTTGGTTGCGGCTTAGTTGACGGCGCGCTCGAGTTCCTGGCAGCGAACGACGCAAAGAGATTTTGATGAAGTGCGTGCGCTTCCACGACAACAAACACGACGTCATCGCGTCGGCCTGTCGAGCTCTTGGCAGTCTTGTGATGAACGGTACGAGTGGTGAATGGCTGCTGCGGGGTGAGAGTTCGGGCTAAACCGCTGGCAATTTGCATCTACTGTAGACCTCGTGAAAGATTCGATATCATCCCCAGATCTCGTGCTGGAACTGCTGGGGCTGCTAAAGCGATACGATCACAGTCTTGCCATTTGCAGAGCTGTGCTAATCCCGCTTGGCTTTTTCGTCACGAATGGTGCGTCTTGTATCCGAACAGTTTGTACTCAGGTGATATACTCACAACCAGCCTTGTTTTTGAAGCTACGATCACAGCGACTTTCATCGATGGCAACGGGATTGCACTCACCATGGCGACTTTGAAGCGCTATGTGAAAGACACGGAACTGGTGTGGCATGCGGTTGGAACGTTGAATGGCCTCCACGCTCAAAGTCTGTTTGTCACCATGTAGATATTTTGTTGCCACATTTACCTAACATTGCTGTGTGTATCTGTCGTATGTAGCCCTCGATATCCGACTCCTGTACAGCATTTTCAACTTCTCAGGAATCCCTCGACTTGTGGAGGCTGTGGCATCGCATCTTGACACAGAAGAAGTGACGGTGGAGGGGTTTCAGCTGCTTTCACGGCTTGCCGCACTACCAGAGGCGTATCGTAACATCAATGAGTGCAAAGTGCTGGATCTGGCTTACGTGGCACTCTTTGCCTATTCAGGCACGGCTCACCGCCACACGCGCCTCGCTATCAAGAGTACACTGCACAGCTTTCAGAAATGCGCTCTTTTCGATCCACGGGAGCTGGCGCGGCGTGAGCGAGCGCGTCGTACGGACATAGCACTCTACGTCCTTCTGCTGCTGTGCTTCATGCTCAACTCAACTTTCGCACTCTACGGCCAACACTCGAGTGATCTCGTTTTTGCGGTGCGGCGTGCAGTGGTGGATACTCCCTGGTATGCAAGTTCGTCACCAGGAATTCCCATGAAGACTCTGCGTGACGTCCACTCGGTTTCAGACGTCTGGAACTTCCTACAAGGTCCCGTCCAGACTGCGCTCTTCCAGGACACTTGGTACAATGGCGACAGCTTCGCGAATGATGTTGATTCGCAGCTCGGAGTGGTGGACCGAGCCAGTTTGCTTCTGGGTGGCGTTGAGTTGCGACTAGTTCGTGTTGGTGCTACTACGGCGTGTAACTTTAACTTTCCAGAGCACCAACAAGACGACCTCAAGTGGTGTTATCCTCAGTATTCTGCCAGTGCTGAGCGAAAAACACCAGTATCACGCTTGCCACACTTCGAAGACAATTGGAGTGCAGCCGCATCAACAAATGACTATGAGGTCTACCGAGGTAGTTTTGCGACGTACCCGGGTAGTGGCTATCGACGCTTCCTGCCACGCTTGAGTAACTCCACTCAAAGTGACATATGCGACTCGCGATGTGAACTTGCGAAACTACGACGTGGTCGATGGCTGGACGAGAGTAGTCGCGCACTATTCGTTCGCTTCAACCTCTACAACGCAGCACTTGATTTGCATTGCGTTGTCCAACTCCTTTCGAGTTTGGCGTGGCAAGTGCGGGGTCTGCTGAAGGAGGAGGTGGCGAGGTCATCGCTTCGGCCGAGGTCACACCACTGCATCTGAACCAATACCCGGGGTTGTTTGTGATCTCGCCACGCTTTCTCACTGAGCTGGGGATCCTGGTGGGCGTGGTGTGGTTTGCGCACAAACAGCTTGACAAGTTGATGCAGTATCGTCTCTTCTACTTCTTGGTCCCCAACCACATCGCGGACTTCTCGATCGTTGTGCTCTGGGCGACGGTTCTCGCTTTTCGCCTACGATCTGTGGCCCAGGCCGCATTTCCCTTGTTATTGACTCTTGCAGAGACATCGGACAGTAGCTATGTGGATCTCGGAGCAAGCGTGTACTACCTGCGAACTGAGAGGCATCTTACAGCAGTCTGTGCCGTGCTCATGTGGTGGCGACTCGTCCGACTCGCGAAAACTATCAAACCTCTGGAGAGCACGATTGATAAACTAGAGCGTGCCCAATCCCTTTTGCAGGGCTACGTTATGCTACTGCTGGTATATGTGCTGGCCTTTGCACATGCCGGTGTGCTTCTCTTTCCATCTGCACGCTCAAGCTTCCGGAGTTACTCGGCTGGCATGTAAGCAGTAGCTTCTAGCTGTGTTAATTTTTCTAGCGAGGAGTGTCTGACTTGTGCGTGCGTTTTTCTTCTTCTTGTGGTGACATATTGAAGAGCAACAATGGCAAGGACACTCGCGACACGATGGCATTCAATGGATATGGTCGGTCGTGCAGACCGGCAATTCTTCCGACTGCTTTTCCAGTTCTCCACCTCATTTGTCGTTCTGGTACAAGTTGTTCTCTTTCGCATTTGCTGTTGACAGTTGTGCTCATGTTTATCTACCGCAGAATATTGTGGTGTCAATTCTTCGTGAGCGCTTCGACTCGTCTCGAGCGCGAGCGAAAACTGCTGCAATTGACGGGTTGGCCATGCTCGAGCTTGCCAAGAACCAGCTTGAAGCCCACGGAATGCGTGTTGAGGAGACGACTTTTGCGAAGGTATGTGTTTGTATGTAGTTCTCATGCTGCCGTGGCGCTAACCGTGTTTAATATTTATGAAGAAACTCCGAGCAGCAGCAACGAGAGGCATCAAGAAGATGCAGCATGCAACAAAAGGCATCCTGGCCGTATCGGATGAAGCTGAACAACTTACGGATCTGAAGAAAGCCTGGGGACTTGACCAAGATCATTTGCAGCTTGGGTCTATTCAGGAGGATGAAGTCGCGCTCTCAAGTGATGACACTTCGAGGTACGTGCAGCAGCTCCGCTATGGCCAGTTTAGCTTACCGATATCCGTTGTTGCCAGATTATTGGCGTCTGCTGAAGAGCATGAACAGAACCTCGGGGGTCAAATCGACCTCTTCACTTCAAGACTCAACAATATGCTTTCGAGGCTCGGCAACTTCCAAACCTACTTAGGAGAAGAGCTTGGGCCTGAGGATCGGGTCGAACGCGTAGCCGACTTGGTGCAGATCAAGAAAATCAACCAGAACGACGTTGATCAGAAGGACGAAATGCGTATAGCTGACATTCCACTGAGTGATTCTCCAGCTGACAGCTCAGTCGAGGTGCAGATCTCTGCTGGTTTACCTGGCGCAGTTATGGACCCTAGCGAGGAAGCAATGCACACGCATGCGTAGATGTCAATGCAAAGTATATTTCGTTAAGTTGGGCCGGTCTTAGTTCCTTCCCCGCTTACTAGCTACAACGCGTGACACGCAAACTGACCTAGAGAAGGCGCTTGAACTCCGCGATGGCGCGGTGGATGCCAGCCTCCTCCGTCTCCAGAGCGATCTTCTTTGCGGCATCAGCCTCGCGCACATTCTCAGGCACCTTGGTGGTGTAGTCCTCACGGCCCATCTTCTTCTCCAGACTAGAAAGCGACGGCGCGATCTTGGTCAGCTTCTTCTCCAGCTTGGCAATTTCGTTGGCGAAGTCCACCAGACCGGCGAGCAGCACGAAGATCTGCACCTTGTCGTTGACACTGTGCATGGCACAGCCTTCCGGCGCCTCCTCGTCCACGATGCACTTGGAGTCACCAGCCTTGGCCAGAGTGCTGAAGTCGTCCAGCTGAGCCTCCATCACAGCCTTCACGTCGTTATCAATGCACTTGATGAAGAACTTCGGGCGGACGTTGTTCGCAAGACCGTATTCGGCACGCACGGAACGTGCAGCGTGAATCACCTCCTTCACCAGCTCCATGTTGGACTCTACCTCCGGGTTCGTCCAGCCCTCCATAGGGAGCGGGTACGGCGCAATCGTAATACTGGCAGTCGATCGCTTGCCCGGCAGACGCTGCCACAGCTCCTCCGTCACGAACGGCATGCTCGGGTGCAGTAGTCGCAGACCAAACTCCAGGCACACATACAACGTCTGTTGTGCCGTGAGCTTGGCTTCAGCATCCTCGCCGGCGATCACGGGCTTCAACAACTCAAGGTACACATCGCACAGATCGTACAGCCAGAAGTTGTACAGTGCGTTGGTCATCTCACCAAACTCGTACGCAGCGAACGAGTCGTTACACACCTTGATGGCGTGGTTGAGACGGCTCAGAATGTAGCGGTCGCGAGAGCCCACCACTGCGTTGGCCAGCACCGTGTCGGCAACGTTCTCAGCGGCCGAGAAGCCACCCTCAAGGTTGGACATGGCGAAGCGCACAGCGTTCCACAGTTTGTTACAGAAGTTGCGGTAGCCAACGAGACGGCCGATGTCCAGGTTAATGTCGCGGCCCTGCTGCGTGTATGCCAACAGACCGAAACGGAGCGCATCGGCACCACACTCGGGGATGCCCTGGGGAAGTCCAGCTTCTGGCCCTTCTTGGCCTTCTCCACCTCCTTCGGCGGCAGGTTGCCGTTCTCAAGCTTCTTGAAAAGTTCGTCCAGGGTGCAGCCAGCAATGATCTCCAGTGGGTCCACCACGTTACCCAGACTTTTGGACATCTTGCGACCGTACTTGTCGCGCACCATCGAGTGCAGGTAGATCGTCTTGAAGGGAGCTTGCCAGTCAGCTTCTGGCCCATGAACACCATACGCGCCACCCAGAAAAACAGAATGTCGTAGCCCGTCTCCAGCAAGTCCGTCGGGAAAAAGTTCTCGAAGTCGTCCGTGTTGTTGGGCCAGCCGAACACAGCAAACGGGAACAGACCAGCGCTGACCCACGTGTCCAGCACATCCTCGTCCTGCTCCAGCTCGATCTGGTCCTCGGCAACGCCAAGCTGGGCAGCAGCCTTCTTCAGCGCGTCCTCCTCTGAGATACCGGCAAACCAGCGCTTGCCAGCATCCTCCGCGTTCTTGTCGATGAACGACTCGCCCTTCACGCGAGCAAAGTACGCGGGGATGCGGTGGCCCCACCACAGCTGACGCGAGATGCACCAGTCGCGGATGTTCTCCAGCCAGCGGAACCACGTCTTCTCGTGCGTCTCGGGCACGATCTTCAGGTCCTTGTTCGTGACGGCCGCCATGGCATCCTTGGCCATCTGGTCGCAGTTGACGAACCACTGCGGCTTCACGAGCGGCTCAATCACGTCACCCGAACGCGAGCAAATTCCCAGCCGCATCTTGTTGTCAGCCTTGCCGTGGTACAGCCCCTTAGCCTCCAGAGCCTTCTCGACGGCAATACGCGCGTCGTAACGCATCATACCCGCAAACTCGCTGCCGTTCTCGTTGATCGCACCCTCGTCCGTCAGCACGTTGATAAACTCGAGGTCGTGGCGCTTTCCACACTCGTAATCGTTGGGGTCGTGGGCGGGCGTGATCTTCACGGCACCCGTCCCGAAGTTCATGTCGACCAGCACCGGGTCCAGCACAATGGGGATGCGACGGCCGTTGAACGGGTGCACCACGAACTTGCCGTGCAGGTGCTTGTAGCGCGGGTCCTCCGGGTGCACGGCCACGCCGGAATCTCCCAACATGGTCTCAAGCCGAGTCGTGGCCACAATGATCTGCTCGTCCAGGCCCTCCACGGGGTACCCAAAGGACGTGATGACGCCGAACTCGTACTTGCGGTCTGGGTTGTGTCCCGGCACCGCCAGCTTGGTGCGCTTCTCAATGTCAATGTAGTCCACCTCGATCTCCGACAGCGCCGTCTTCAACTTGCAGCTCCAGTTGATCATCCGAGTAGCTCGGTAGATCAGCCCTTCCTCCCAGAGCTGGCAGAAGGCGTGACGCACCGCGCGCGTGCAGTTGTCGTCCATGGAGAAGTACTTCCGGTCCCAGTCGACGCTGCAGCCGACGCTGCGGAACTGGTGGTGGATGCGGCTCTCGTACTGGTTCTTCCAGTCCCACACGCGCTCGAGGAACTTCTCTCGCCCCAAGTCGTGGCGGCTCTTGCCCTCCTCCTTGAGCAGCCGCTTCTCCACCACCGACTGCGTGGCGATGCCGGCATGGTCGGTGCCCGGCACCCACAGGGTCGCGTGGCCGAGCATGCGGTGCCAGCGCGTGAGCGCGTCCTGGATGGCCACGGTCAGCGCGTGACCCAGGTGCAGCGAGCCCGTGACGTTCGGCGGCGGGATGACCATGACGAAGCGCTCGTCACTCTTGGCGGCCTTGATCTTCTCGTCCGAGCACGAGAAGAAGCCCGAGGCCTCCCACCAGTCCTGCCACGCGGCCTCCACGGCCACGGGGTTGTAGGCGTCCAGCATGGGCTCGTCCATGGGCTTCCGCTCGCCCTTGGGGGTGCGGTTCACGAAGGCGGGCGCTTGGGGCTTTTGGGCTTTTCGGCTTCTTTCTTCTTCTTGTCGGCCTTGGGCGCCCAGCGGTTCGGGTCCTTCTCCTTCTTGCCGCCGCTCTTCTCGGAGCGCAGGGCCTTCTTCATGGCGTTCTTGCTGAGCTTGGCGGGCGCGGGGGCGGCGAGGAATCCGCCATGACGACAAGGGCGGCGGATGCGGAAATGGCTGGAAACGGGGCTAGTAATGGCAAAGGTTGTGAGAATTGATATGATCGGGAGGTGGGCGCATAGTGGAGGTGGAATTAAGGGGGTTGTGAGAAGACATACACTGACATGCAGCATATTTTAAATGTAGCGGTCGAGTGATTTCGACATGAACGTTCTTGTGGGGGGCACGATGCACGCGGTTACGAGACCTTCACGGTCACATGCGAAGTTCACTCCGACATGTCATTATACTACTGTAGTACTACAGTAGTAGTGGTTGGAGAGATCGTTGCCGTGGCTTTTTAATTTGGCTCTGCTATCGACTGCTAAGTCACTTTGTCTACACTACGAGGTTGTGGTGACAGTTCCTTCATATACTGTCTAGCGATAATAGCAAGTGTGGTCTGCACTGTCCGTGGACTTAGCAATTACTTCATAGCTACTTTAATCATTGGAACCCTCGGTCAAAAAGTCTGTTCATTCACCCTATCGTTGTCTTCTTCTGCTCGTTGCACTTTTCCCAAATGACAGGACAAGCAACCCCGGTGTCCGTTGTGTTTCCGCAGACTGACGATGGCCAACCAAACCGGGGCAGGTGACACTTGCTTTCACTATAGCTGCAGCATGCCATCCGTATTTCCCATCCTGTCGAATCGCATCATGGATGCGCAGCTATTAATAACTGAATCAAAAAGCTCTTCACGTGTAACACTTCAACACTTTGCCTTTCACCGGAACTGCAGCACTTGCCAAACAAATGGGACTTCATGTTCACCACCAAGACCACCACGTGAACTTAGCTTAACAAATTGTTAAGCTAATAACAATACTGTAGTTAACCAGCGACGCCCGCTTCCCCACCCATCATTTGGACCTATCGTAGTCAAGCTCCGATACTGTACCCCCACAGCCAAACAACATAGTCAAGCAGTGAACAAGAGCCAAGCATGGTGCTTCCGCTCTTTATCGTCGGCACGGTCGGTGCGGGTGCAGCCACGGGCTACGGCATGTACCAGGCCGGCACAGCGCTGGCGCTTCCCCGTCGGTCGGACAGGCGCCACCCAAGAGCGCGAGCGGCCTCACCGTCGGTGGCCTCTCCGCAGTGGCCGCGTACTCAGCACAAGGACGAGTGTTGAATCGCTACTTGTCGCACCTGCTGACGTACGAGGTGCCCAAGAACGTGACGGCGTGGGGCTTCCGAGACTTCCTGCGCATCGCTGGGCCGTTGGTGGCGCCGCGTGCCGTCATGTTTTCCACGTCGGTGGCGCTCCTGGGCTTCGTCTCGACCAAGATGGACCTTCCTGGAGATCACAAGTAGCAGGGGAGTTAACACGAGTAATAGAGTCGTTCCAGACGGTTACCATGGGGTAGCTTCTGGATGAAGAGCTTCTGGGTGGAGCGGATAGATGTAGTGCGGCCAACACGAAGCGTATGGAGGACCTCCAGTGTGCTGCAGAACGACCAGAGTCGGTAGTACAGTAAAAGCGCTCACTTCCGGTATCGTGGTCCGACCCCATCCTAGGATTTGCTATACATTTTGTAGATGCATGACATTTAGCTGCATGATTTATACCTACATCGAGGAGGAGGTACAGTATCGTTTCTCTCATTGACACCATGGAAAACGATACTGATACGGAAGAAGCAACTTTCTAGTTTTGTCTTGTCTTGAGTATACCACCAAATTCCTCGCTCTACATGCATTTATACATAATTGCCTGTATGAATAGTGGTTGACAGCGGACCCTTCTTTATAGTCTGTGGCAAACATCCAGAGGAGCAACTTCAGTCGCTACACCCGTTTAGAATACGCCATTCTGTCAGCGTTCTTGGGCTGGCGGGGTGGGTAGCAGTGCCTCCCCTTTACCGCCAATCTCAAACCCTGTCAAAACCGATTGTATCATTCGGTGGAGGAGATTAATTTTAACTAGTACCGGAAGTGAGCGCTTTTACTGTACCGACTCTGACCGACTCGATACCATCAAGTCACGCTACGGCAGAATTCTACGAGGGTATCTACCGGTAGTTTTGTCCTGGTCAACAACTACTACTGTACACCGACGGACAGAATGCAACTGCCGACAAAACTAACTGCCAGTCAGCGTAAAACGGGCGTGCATGATAATAGACGATGCGCATACCTATTTTCTTAACCAATCAAATCACTCAAAATCATAGTTTTATTCGCCCATAGAGCCGCTAATTCTGGGCCAGTCACTTTGCAAAATGGAGGCAGCCGTCGATCCCCCGTCCGACCCCCGTCCGACCCCCGGATGCCGACTCGGCGCTGCAGCACGCAGAGGAGTCTGCAATTGCGAGCCTCATCGACGACGTCTTTTCCCAGCCCACCCAACGTCGGATGCACTACTCTATGAGACAGAAACGGCATGCACTGATAGCGACAGAAGGTCTCAGTCAGCGTGAAGCTGCACGGTCGCAAAAGATTCCGCGGTGGACACTCAAGGGGTGGCGCAAGAGCAAGGAGAATATATTTGCGTTTAGGGGCAGCGAGAAGAAGCTTTCGCGAGCGCCGGGACGCCCTGAGATCGTCCCATTCAAGGTGGAGCTCATCACCTTCATGAAGGACACTCGTCGGGACAGCCGGCCGCTTACCGCCTCCATCATGGCTTTCTACGTTCGTGATGAGCACCCGGTGTGGCTGGAGAACAACACCGAGGGAAAGAAAGACACATTCACTACGTACGAATCTTTTTAAGGTTGCTGCGTCGTTTTGCATACCGACATGGCTTCGTGCAGCGCACTCCGCACGGTTTGAAGGTAACGCGTTTGATATAATGCTACTTATTATAACTGACGTGCAACTGACCATTTTTATGCTGCTTTTTCTATAGGAAAAACTCGAAGACTTAGAAGCTGTTCACAAAGAGTTCGCTCGTGTTTTTGAGGCTAAATATAGCGGTTATGATGCCACCGAAGTATTTAACTGCGACGAGACTGGCGTTTACTTTGACGCACCACCGGGCAAGATACTATCGGAAAGAGGCCAATCGTCCGCAATAACCGCCCAGCAGAAGCATTCTGCCAGACTGACTGCAGTTAGCACTATTCGTGGTGATGGTGTCAAGCTCCCACTGCTCTTTATTGTGCGCGGGGAGCAGAACGGGAGCATCAAGAAAGAAGAACTGCCGAGTTACCCTGAAGGTTCGTTGCATTATTTTAAGCATTTATTTTAGCTATATCTGACTGACTGTACGTTTTTAGGCCATGTTTATACTGTTCAGAGTAAGGCCTGGATGGACGCACGGGTGTGGAAGTTCTACTTACGCTCCCTACTGCAGAAACATATCACAAGGCACTCTCTACTGCTTGTTGATAACTTAGAGTGCCATGTATCTGGTGAATCTGAGGCAATTGTCTCGGAGGAGCTTATGGCAGTGCTCCAGCCGTTGCCAAAAACTCCACCTCCGTATGTCAGCCACTGGATGTAGGTATCATGGGCCCTTTGAAGGCGAAGCTGAAGTCTTTGTGGCTGAAAGAAACAACTATCGCTATAACTGCAAAGGAAAAGCGCCTGGCGACGATAAAGCGTGTGATTTTGGCGTGGGAATCCATCGATGCCGACACAGTCACGAAAGCGCTTAACAAGGCGCTCAAAACCAACTATAAAAATACAGTTGTCTCTTCGTAATTCATTAGAGCCCAAAATCAAGTACTAAGTGCCTGGTAAGATGCATGTTAAAGATGACTTGAGCGCATCAATTTGAAATGCCACTAACATATGCTAGTTTGCCAATCAAAGGATGAAAGTAAGACGTGTATTAAAAACTGATCGATGGCATTAGGAAGTTGATGAGTGAAATGCGCCATTACTACACTGCTGCGAGAGAACAAGGTATTACGGAGATCCGTAGGTGGTACTGCGCGGGCTAGCAATCTGACTCCTGCCAATACTAGACCGACGGCTAGTATTGGGGCTGGCCCTCGTCCGAGTGCCACCACGGGTAGCAAGCTGAAGTCTCACTCGTCTACTGCCTCTATAGTCCTCGCGTTTCTTCTTCTTCGCTGCTTCAATTTCGGCCCCAATCTGCTTGAGACGTTATTCGTACCGAGGGAAGTTTTCTCCATCCTCACGTCGAAGGGGACAACAGCGAACACTGTAGTAAGTCATAGACACACACAGCCTGAAAAAATTATCGTACGACTTGTCACCCCACTCCCACTTGTGCGAGCACACGCCCCACAATGTCTTCAGTCTCCCGAAGTAGTTCTCAACAATGACTCTGTCATGCGAAATGCGATCGTTTTCTTGTTTCTCCGCCATAGTGATAGGAGGAGCGCTGCGTGCCTTCTTTTTTCGTTCACGGGCTTGCGTCTTCATCTTCTTGTGTTCGTCTGGACCGATTTCTGGAGGATGCCATCCCTATTTGGCTTTTGCTTGGTCAATTAGGAATTGAGGTACTGAATTCGGAAGTTGCTAGCGATGAAGTAGAGTACAGCCCGAGGCGGAAGGTGGGCTTTCCCCGACACGTGGGATTTGCATTTTTCAATTAGCTACTAACGTCCCAATCTGAGTGGTTGCATGTCTATTTAGGAATGCACCTGGACAGCGACGTGTTGCGGTAGGGCATTACACTGGTCACTTAGCACCTCCGCTTTTAATTTATTGATCTTGCAAATCTTAAAAACTGAACGGGCTTCAGAGCTGACAGCTGTTTCCACCACGTAAGGTGGCAGTTGCATTCTGTCCGTCGGTGTAGTAACTGTTGCTTGACTAGCGAACGGTTTGCAGGGATCCGCGAGAGCCGAGGTCTCAAAACATTGCATTTCCTGAACTTGTCAGCGTTTGAGTTCACTGAAGTGCCCTTCGACCAAGCAGACCAGCGGTGGCCCTTCATAAAGTTCATTTGCCCGGTTGCGGCGAAATGGGGGCACGCATTCACGCTGCCGCCACAACAGCCACAATACCGACACGCATCAAAGCCCGCCAAGCTGTCGGCGCATGCGCATGCAGCATGCCTTTCCAAGCCAAGCAGCATGCGGCATGCGGATGTTTATCTGGACTCCACAACGAAGGACGCCAGACTCCGATTGGGTAAAATAAGCATATACGCGAGTTGCTTAGACAAAATACACCACTGGGGGTATTACACTACACCCTTGCACGCACTACGACGTAGTGGTGAGCGATCGGACCATCGTGGAATCGGGACCCGCTGTGTGGCGTCTGCTTTCGCCGGGAGGACACTTCGTGTTCTTGCAGTCATCCAAGGTGGTGATGCCGTTCAAGCAGCTCGCGACCTCTCCAACGATGGGTTCGTTGATGTCGAGCTGGTGAGCTGTATGGACGGCCTCTTCGTGGGCGGTGGGAAAAACCGGACTTGAGGTTGCTCTATGAAATCATGGATTGATAACCCGAGTAATACACGTATGGCGTACTTGCATCTGAAATCATGAATTGGCAAATTAATTAATACATTCTTGCTTGGTTTACGACCGACCTCGAACAAGAGCAAGTTGAAGTGATCTTTCAATGTGTAGTCCGTGTAATAGATGACACGGTCGGCCTTCATCTCATGCAGGCCGAACCACAGCGCTGCGATATCCGTCGTGGCGTACAGGTACGAGCCGTCGCTCTTCACGAGCAGGAACGGCTGCTTGTACGACTTGGCAAACCCCACCTCGGCGCCGTTGCCCTCCTCCATGAGGCCCTTCGCATGCAGCTGGTCCAGCACGCCCAGGCGGTCGTACACCTTTTGGAACTCGCGGCGACTGATGTCGCACAGCGTCGTCCACACCCTGCGGGACTTCTCGTCGCCAGACTGCAGCAGCACCACCTGCGCCTTGGAGCGCTCCTTGGCAGCCTTGTACAGCTTGGTCAGGTCTGTCACGTTTGACATTTCCGTCTCCCAGTTCGGGTACGTCTCCCGTGAGGTGGCAGATCAACATGCCGAATTGGGTGCCCCAGTCGCCAACGTGGTTAAGACGCTTGACGTCATGGTGCTGGAACTCGAGGATGCGGCACATGGTGTCTCCAATGATCGTGGAGCGCAGGTGGCCCACGTGCATGTCCTTGGCGATGTTGGGCGAGGAATAGTCGACGACGATCGTCTGCTTCTTCTGCGGCGCCGGCTGCACGCCGTTCACCAGCACGTTCTGCAGGCGCTTGGCCACGAACTCCTTGGTCAGGAAGGCGTTAATGAAGCCCGCGCCAGCCACACTGAGGCGGTCCAGCACGGCCGTCTCGGGCATGGCCGCAATGATCGTGGTGGCCACGTCACGCGGGGAGCGCGCAGCGTTCGGTGAGCCCTTCAGCGCGGTGAAGATGGTCATGGCTGAGATGCACTGGTATTCGCCGGACTTGGCGTTCTTGACGTTGGTGCCTTCCACCGGTGGGATGGCCAGCCCCGGGTACGCCGCCTTGATGGCCGCGTCGAAGATGGACTCGACCACCTCCAAGATGTTGTGGTAGGTCAGGCCCTGTTCGAGCTGCTCGTCCAGCTTGAACGTGGAGCGCACGACGTCCTTAATATCAGTCTTCTTGGCGTTCTTTCCGGCGCTCTTCATGCTGGAAACCCTACGGCCACGTCCGAAGAGCTGTGCCACGTACTTGCGGAAGGTCTGGAACACTTGGGCCTCTTCAACGAGCGGAGCATGACGCCGGCCACGGCGTCAGCCAGTGACAGCGCCGAGCCGAAGAGGAACTGGAGGTCGCCGCTGTTCTGGGCGCCTGCCGGCCGTTCTTGTTGCTGGCCACGCAGGCTCGCTCGCTGTGTTATCACTCCGGCTTATTTTACCCAATCAGATTGCTTTTGTTCGTTGTGGAGTCTGGGGTCCTTCGTTGTGGAGTCCCGAGATAAACATCCGCGGCATGCTGCTTGGCTTGGAAAGGCTGCAGGGACTTTAACTCGAGGATGCCGTCCGATCTTTGAAGTTGGGGGATACTTGAAGTACATGTTGTACATGTACCTGTATTATACGCCAGTGTCGATCGCGCCACGTGACTCTGCAGCAGGTGTCCGCACTGCGGAGTCTGCAGCAAACCTTCCTTGCCAAGCAGGCGACCTCGGCGCACAATTCGTTCAAGCTTCGGAAGTCGCTCGCCGCTCTTGGCCACTGCCGTCGTCGCCGGCACGCGGGCCGGGTTTCTATCTCTGCTCGGGCAGGTTAGCAGATGGCGGGGTGCACAAGTGCGTGTGGTTGCAGTGTGATGATTAGTTCGCAAACGACAGTAATCATCGCTGAAGTCACTTCAGACGGATTGCGCCACCTGATCGCTGCTCAAGGTTGGACGCCTGGCTCAAGATGGAGTCGAAGATTTCGACTCGAAATTGAGTGCAGCAACTTGGGTCTGGCGGTGACAGACGACGGCGAGATCAATGCGCCTCACAAAAGCGTGAGTTTCCCCGCTCGCGTCACGTGAGCCGTGTCTACATGTAGTCGCTAGCGGATCCCTCGGCCGCGAAGGCATCTTACAGATATTGTACGATCTACCGCCTTAATACCACGCCCCGCTAATCAGTGGCTTGGCGCTGGAAAAAATTCCAGTGGCGATAGCTGTTGAAGCGGTCTCCGGTATACTTACTATGCAGTAGTATTTTGCGCACAGCTTTGGCTCGCCAACAAACAAAGGCTGTCACAAAGTTTTCCTGACAACTTCGGGGCCGCTGTGGTTGCAGTTCGAACATGTCGGCCCTCTTGTCACGCGTAGATCGCTCATCAATTTGAGCCGGTCCGGCCCAAAACCACGAAAGTGTCCCCCACGAGACCGGTTGTAGCAACCCGTTCCGCCTCGACCCCGATGCTCACTTTTCAATTCGCCATTCATCGAACAAGAACAAGCAACCAACTCTCCAAGATGCTCCAGTCGTGGATGTCCGCCGTGTGCTACACGGCGCTAAGCTTCGCTGTCTTCAACGGTGTCGCTGCGGCCGATGAATGGGACGCCAAGGTGGACGAGATCATGGCCAACCTCACGAACGTCGGACTTGTCGGCCAGATGACGGAGATCGCTGCCTACGGTCTGCTGAACGCCACGTACCAGCTCGACGAGGATGCCCTGCGCACGTTCGCCAAGGTGCACGTCGGTTCGTACCTGAGCCCTCCTATGTCGATTCTTGGTGAGATCGATGGAAAGTGGGGCTGGACAACCGCTGAGATGCGTGACTTCGTTGGACGCATCCAAGAGATCGCCATGGAGGAGAACGGTGGCCACCCGATGATCTACGGCACGGATGCTGCTCACGGTAACGCCATGGCGATGGACACCGTGTACTTCGGTCAGCAGATCAACGCTGCCGCCTCGTTCAACCCCGACCTGGTCTACGAACAAGGCCGCATCACCGCTCGTGATACTCTGGCGTCGGGTATCCCATGGATCTTCGACCCCGTGCTCGACATAATGCACAACCCTCTGTGGCCACGTGTGTACGAGACTTTCGGCGAGGACCCGCACCTTGCTTCGGTTATGGGCGTCGCCATCACTCGCGGCATCCAGAGCTACCCGGAAGCTGCCGCGTGCATGAAGCACTGGATAGCCTACGCGTGGAACCCGACAGGGCATGACAAGGACGGTGTGGGGATCTCGGACTTCGACCTGCTCAACACGTACTTCCCGTCGTTCAAGGCTGCGGTGGACGCTGGTCTGCTCACCGGTATGGAAAACTACATCTCGGTGAACGGCGTTCCGGTGGTCGAGAACACGAAGCTGATGACGAAACTGCTTCGCGACGATCTTCAGTTTGAGGGTTTGATGGTGACGGACTATGGTGAGATCAACCACCTGACCGAGTTCCATCGTACTGCCCGAACGGAGGCTGAGGCCACCAAGTTCTCTCTGCAGCGCACGTCGATCGATATGAGTATGGTTGCTGGTGACCTTTCGTTCACGAATGGCACGAACAAGCTGATCGAGGAAGACCCTGCGATTGTGGACCGCATCAAGGAGTCGGTGCGTCGTATCATCAAGACCAAGCTGAAACTTGGACTGTACGACAACCCGATGCCCGGTGCCGAGTACCTCGACTTGGTTGGCAACGACGATGACGTCGCCACCGCTCTTGACCTGGCTCGCGAGTCGACCGTTCTGCTCCAGAACAACGATACCCTGCCTATCTCCAAGACCGCGTCGGTGTTCCTGACGGGTCCGAACGCACACGACATCGGTCGCCAGTGCGGTGGTTGGACCGTTCAAGCCCAGGGTGTGTCTGGCAATGACATGTTCTCGCACGGTGTGTCGGTGAAGCAAGGCTTCGAGGCTGTCGCTGGCAGCGACGCTTTCACGTACTTCAACGGCCTGAACATCACCGGAAACTACACGGCTACTGACCTGGCCACTGCCAAGGAGTACGCTGCCAAGGCGGAGTACACCGTGGCTGTCATTGGTGAGGAAGTTTACGAGGAGAAGACGGGTGACATCGACGACCTGACTCTGCCTCTTGGCCAGATTGAGTATGTCAAGGAGTTGGCCTCCACTGGTACCAAGGTGATCCTCGTCCTGTTCGAGGGCCGTCCGCGTATCCTGAACGACCTACCTGAGAACGTGTACGCCGTGTTGAACGGTATGCTGTCTTGCGAGCTGGGTGGCAAGGCCGTTGCTGAGATCATCTACGGTGATGTCAACCCCAGTGGCCGCATGCCGATCACTTACCCCAAGGACACGGGCAACGTCATGATCCCGTACCGTCACCGTGTGAGCACGCAGTGCGCGACGGGCGACTACTGCGAGCCGCAGTGGATTTTCGGCCACGGTCTGAGCTACACTGAGTTCACGTACTCGGCCATGAACATCAGCACCACCAACGTGACGTCCAGCTCCGACTCCGTCAACGTGTCGGTGACCGTGACGAATTCGGGAAGCGTGACCGGCAAGGAGACCGTGATGCTGTTTTTGACGCAGCCGTACCGCTCCATTTCGGTGCCCGAGGTGAAGCAGCTGAAGAAGTTCTCGAAGATCAGTCTGGAGGCGGGTGCGTCGCAGACGGTGACGTTCGAGTTGACGGCGGCGGACTGGAGCGTGTACTTCCCTCAGATCGGTCAGGGTCTGAAGCTGGTGGCGGAAGACTCGGACTACGTGGTTGCCATCAAGCCGGAGACGGACTGCGACGTGTACAACGAGACTGCTGTTGCGAACCCTCTGTGTGCAACGTTCACATTGTCGACGGGCGAGTACCCGTTCGGCTCGCTGGTGGCGGAATAGATTTAGAAATCTATTTCTGCCAAAAAGTTGCTACCGTATTAATAGCAGCATGAAGAATGCGTAACACTTAGTCTCATAAATCAATGCGTAAGACGACAAATATTACTACGTAGTACTACTGATACTATTATAGTAGTAGTATTGTGCCTTTCACTAATTCTGCCTGTCTTAATTCAAATCTGGACCTAATTATGCCTTCCATAAGCTAATTCCATCTTTAATATGGCTGGGTTTTCAAGGCGATTTTAGCGCGACGGTTATGGGGATGAATAGGCTAATCCCGCCTGAGTTAGAAAGAAACAGAGGCGATTGGCGGTTTTCAATCCGCCATTCTGCTTTTACTCGGCCTTATTTCCATTGATAAGCGCGATCACGAACAGGGAAGAAGACATTCAATCATAGATATAATTAGAGCTAAATAAAGACAGACAGGGATCTAATTACGCCTGAATTAGCACCCAACCCGCTAAAATGGGTGAAAGGCACCATGCATGCACTGGTTTTCGGGCAAATCCGCTTTGGGGATCCTGGAAATCTAAACGCGAAGGACTAGGGCTACGCGAAGGCTAAGATAGGAAATATACAGGATCTGTATAGCATCTGATGCTTAATTAACTCAAATACTCCTGGAGTAAATCCAAAACAACTCTACGATACCCACCGGCATCCAAGTGAGCTCAGGGAGCATCTCCTGCGTCTGCGCAGCATGCTTTGTTGCTATAAGGTCATTTCATTGTCTACTGGCTGCAGGTATACTTAAAGTACACCGGTACGAAAATGGAGCCGTCTAGCAATCGGTTGCGAACTGGTATGTACCGGTACAAAATGGGCGACGACAATAAAGCCCCAGAGCCCCCGTAGAAACCGGTTGCCAGCTGGTATATACCGGTACAATATGGGCGACGACAATAAAGACCCCAGAGCCCCGTAGAAACCGGTTGCCAACTGGTATTGTGCTTTCTACCTAAATCTGCCTAATCGGGGTGGTTTCCGAAAAGGCCCCAATACAAACAATGCAATCCCCACACAGCATTAGGATATCTCCTTTATTTAGCCCCACGATCTGCTGCTTCGACTTCACGGGAACGTGCTGGTTCCAGCCGTAGACGTAGAGGTAGGTGCTGTTTTGTGTGGCGATGAACAATATCCCAGGAACCGAACACACATTGAGGCTTTCTTCTTCGGGTGATACGGGAGGGAACTCGCGGCGAGGAAGCTGGTCGGGAGCACCACCTTGGGACTTGATGAAGCGCACGTCCACAAGCGAAGACCCCGGGAAGTATGTACGATTAAAAATCATCAACATCTCCATCAGTTGCCGTGCCGTGGCGTCGGGTGTACGATAGCCCGCATACGGTATGGGTCGAAGTCGATGCCGTCTCCCGCGTCGTGGATCCCCATATGTTTGTCCTTGCGCGACATGGCTCGCAGGTTGTCTGCCATCTTGAAGGGTAGACCGTGATACATGGTCAGACTCCCAGTGGTCTTCAGTCGATGGCGCGCGTACATCGTGGTGGTGGTTGTTGATGGTGGCGAAGCAAGTTGAAAAGTGATTTTTTTAATGAGTGCTTAGATGCAGCTTAGTCGTGCTCTTACTTACTGACGCCAGTGAAGTGCTGGGGTTCCGTAGCAGAAAGATACTTTCCGTAACACTTTTAACGTAATTGGCAGCTGTCGTATTTGCTCATCTAGCAGAACGTTAATTAAATGGTTAGCGGTCAACAACATTCAATTCATGCTGTCGGTGTCGCCAACAATATGACAGATCTTGTCAACGTGGAGTAGTTGTGTTCTAGTTGGTATGCAGAGACTTATACGTTGGCCAAATTGTTCTAATACCAGCTTATCAAAACGTTCGCTGCTTGCACTGCGACCGACGCACAGACTGCAACTTTTTATTTAATTGCCAAGATACCTTGCGACCGAAGCGCCCGGCCGCAAAGATCTACGAGAATTCGAATTCGTGTGAAAAGCTCGAGTTTCTGCTGTTGTTAGTTAGGTGCAAGTATAGCTGATGGCAACATGCATTTGAAGCCCACAACAACCCCCTTCGGAAACTCTGTATGAGCTTTCTGATCAGGGATCCCGAAAATGCAATTCGTGGATTAATATTTATCGACAACCAAAACTAATTAATAGTGGAATTCTCGAGGACCGTAGTAATTCTTAATCTAATTTTACGTAACGGTACATCACTTGCAGGTCATACAAAGATGCATATCTATGTAAAAATAAACTTAGGGAGGGCCTTTCTATAGGCTAGAATTGTTTATCAAATTCTTCTCTAAGCGAGAATTAATCATTTCAATTTTTAATTCGAATGCATTTTTGTCAGTATTATTTTTCTCTGCCCCTGTTTCTGACACTGGCTTTTCAATATGACCCGGCAGCCACAACAAGTGGCATATAGTTCGTGGCCATGCACAGCGATGGTGACAATGTGCACATACATCTGTAAAGGAAATAGACTACATAGCTCACCTCTTTGTCTTCAATTTAACTCGATTGTCGTTTTTAAGCTCGTCTCCTTCCTACTCGTCCATCAAGACTACAGCGTTGCAAGTCTGGCACATTTTCTCTTTTAAATGTTCACGGTAAAGATGGCAATTGTCTATATCTGCTTCCCAATGTTGAAGAGGTCTATATAAACGTCAACAAAACAATTCAAATTATAATTCGAAGCCTCGTGCCCCTCTAGCAGCAGGTAACTTTATAACATTAATGGCAAAACAGCCGAATATTCAGGCACCAACTACATAAATTTAATGTACGATGCGTGTTTTCACCCTCCATGACTGCATTAAGACCGGAAATCTTTTGTATCCAACGTCCAAGATATCGTTGTAGATCCTGCTGTCAACTAAATAAAAATATTAGTATGATGCATGCAAATTAAGTTTTCACACGTCGATTGGCATGACAACAACGACATTGTTGTCTCCTAGAGCAACAACTAACTAGCTGCTGAGTTCCATTAAGCACGGATATCCCCTCACTCGTGAATTGGCGCCATGGTAGGAAAGGGAAGTTGGAGCCTGCGCGTACTTGTTCAAGCCGAGACGTCAAAGTGAAAGCCGTCCAGATAATGAAGACGCCCGCCAAACCAAACCAAACACCAGAAGAAGTGCAAACGCTCCCTCGTCAATCCCCGTATCAACTCTGCGCGAGCGTTTGGTTGGAAGAGACCATCCAAAGACCAGGATTTCACGTGTTGAAGGTGGTGTGCTCTAATGAGCTGATTATCGTTTGTGCGCTTGTTCTGACGCGCGTTGTGAAACAGATCTACAAGACATGCTACGAGAGGCTGGTTCGGGCCCCCTGAAGCCGATCACCATGAGGATGAAGCTTTTGTGGGTGTCCGACCACACCTTCAAACAAGTAAAACTTGTCAGGCTCCACTTGATTGACGGAGACTCCCTGAGCCCCTGGAAGAGCTGCTATCGGTACGTATAGATTTTGAAGGTGGGCGCAGGGTGGTATGCCACTAACATATAGTTTATTTAATGTGAACACAGCATTTTCGCGACACCTATTAGGAGAATCAACCGGAAATCGACTCCACGCTACTCACCGCTACCATGTGGGACATTGGGTGTGACTCGATGGATCTACCGCGTCCAGGCCAGATCGTCGACATCAACAACTATTCGGGCTTGAAGCTGTTCCTCGAGTCCCGCTGCCAAGTTGCCGTGAAGCTTCGGGATTTGACCTGGGACCACAACGCTCCGTAGTCAATCTGCAGGTCGTTCGGATTGGGTTTCATGTTTTTATTCGTGGCTTTGCCTGCCAATCTTTGCCTAACAAGTTGCAACTGCAAATAATTCATTCAAAACATTAACTGTAATCTTAAGCACCTTGAAGTTACATATTGTTAGAAGCTCGTTGGGTTCAGTGGCGCCTCTTCGACAAGTCAGTCTCAAACATTCCAGGTAACCAAGAAATCGATGCTGCGAGGAGAAGTGATCTTTGCCCAACTAGCTCTCTCTCTATTGCACAGATGACTAAGCCGAAGGGGACCCGAAACTCCAGCCACGCCGAACGAGAGCGATTGCTGGAAGTGGTGGCCGCCCAGTTGCCCACTGACCCAGCCGACTGGGACGTCGTCGCAAACGTCTACAACGCGTCTAACAACGAGAAATTGCATGCAAGGGATGGAGCTAGTTTAAAGCGGAAGTTCACCGCGCTGTACTCGTCAGCGCGGACGAGAAAGATGATGAAGCTGCGTCCAGAAGTTAGTACGGCCGTAGCGATCCGCAGACAGATCGTTCGTTGTACTCACGATCGCAGAACGCATCCAACCCTGACCAAAGCCAGCATGCCAGCTCATCAATCCGGTTGTTCAGCATCGGCGCGAAGGCCGAATTCTCAGCACCAAACTTTGGAGTCCGGAGGAGGGTGGTACTAACCTCCAACACCGCTGCAGGGTTTCCGGTTAGACCGACCGCCGGCATGAGCACAGGCATACCTACTTTCGACGGCCCAGAACACCCAGCAGTACTCCCCACTCCCGAAAACAACACCCCGCGTTCTACACAGGCACTTCCAGCGCAAGTACCGTGCGACAGCTTTTTCTGTGGCTCCAGGGCTGCGAAACGCGACGTGATGCCCAACTACAAGAAGCGCAACGTACAAAGCGTATTTGTGAAGCCTTCAAGCAACAACAGAAAGCCGAAGAATTGGGTAGAACGGACCAAAGACATAGAGAGCTGTTGGAATGTTTATCGTCGCTTCGATATGCGTTGGTAGGTTCCTATACCTAAAACAATTTTATTGTGTGTTTGTTATTCCAATCGCGAATCTGGTAATTCTAATGTCCACTCTAGCTTTGTTTGAATGCATCCAACCTGACGGATTTTGTACTTTGCAATAGACGACCATAGGTTTGAATACATTTGTTTTCTCAACGCTAATAGGTGCAGCATATCTGTTGGTCAAATAAAAATCGAAAGACACATCTCAATACCAACGCGAAGATTGCACTTCCGGATAAAAAGGAGTTGAAGTTTGTAACTATTTAAAATTAATGTAAATGGCTCGCCCAACAGGTGAACTGATACGACTAGCAGTACTCAAATTTCTCCATAGCAAGCACACGTCGCATCATGAAGGTACCATTTGGAGGAAATGCTAGTAGCTAACTGTTATTTTGAATGCTAACGAGACTTAGTATTTCGCATCAAAGCAGATGACCCGCCGCGGAAATCAAACGAAGGGATTGGGCAAGAGCGGCTTGAAGCGCAAGCACTACTTCCTAAACGACAACTTAGGCGCAGTTTCAAAGAGATCTATTCGTCGGCTGGCTTGGCGAGCTGGGGTGGCACGAATGTCTGCTCTGATGTACGACGAGACCCGTGGTGTACTAAAGGTGTTCCTAACAAATTTGGTGCACGACGCTGTGGTCTATATGGAGCATGGTAATCGGAAGACGGTGACCTCGCGAGATGTGGTATACGCTTTGAAAAGGCAGGGTCGAACGATCTACGGATTCGGTCAGTGAGAATACATGAGAGACCATACTTTAGTGCTGGTGCTTAACCATTTATAATACAAATTCCATTGAATCGTACAACAAACAGATGATATCAATGTATTCGTTGCGGTAGATTAGCACCTGACGTAGCCATCTTCGGCGCTTCACCACAAAGTCGAGTACAGAAGTCACTTCTGCATAATAACACCAGTAAGAGTAGATGATGGAAATTCACGGAGGAAATGCTTCCAGGAGAGACCTGGAAGCCGCGTGATGGTACCCGCGTCGGAGGGAGGATTCGCCACTGCGATGGAACGTACTCGGTTCGGGGAACCCTCCGAGTACTCGACGACATTGAGTATCTCAGTGGACGGGGTGTCGTCAGCCACGGGAGGCAATCGCCGCAGGGGGCGACGTCCTGATCGGTTGCGCTTGGACCTCCTCAGTCGCCTCGTGCCGCTGCTCGAGGCCGAGGTCTCGCTGGATGACGATTCGCTGGATGACACATCACCCGCCTCTAGGCGTGGGAGCTCACTCTCGACCACGCCGGTGTCGCGCAGGCATCGGTTCTGCGCGACGGAATCATCAGCGAACGGGAGCCGCTGCTCGACCGCGGATTTCGCGCGCGGGAACTTCTGTTCGACCGCGTGCATCTCGTACGGGAGCCTCTGCTCGACCGTGTTGTTCGCGTGCGGGAGCCTCTACTCGACCGCGTAATTTCTCCTGTCTTCGCGCGCTCGCGAAGACTGGCGCCCGATGACGACAGATGCACAAACCGCGCAGCGAGGGCCATCGCTCGCTTGCTGCGGGGGTTGTGTCGTGGATATCCGATCCACGATGGCGACGTTGGGCGTCGGGGAGACGAGCAGGTGAGTGAACACCTCGCTGACGTCGTATCCGACGCGACGGCGCACCGAACGGGCTAACCAGTCGATCTCAGGATGGTAGCGAGCTAGCCACGGCATCCCCAAGATGCAATCGAAAGCGTAGTTCATCGCGTTCACCAAGAACTCGTCATTGGTGCTGAACCCATCGAACTCGTATGGCAACGACACAGCTCGCCGCGAAGCGCGGTGAGGCTTAACTTCACAATGATGTCGCCCGGACCGTCACGTACACGCACGTGTGACGGGATAAGAGCGAGGAGTCGTCTCGAATGAAGTTGGTCGAGGCTCCCGAGTCCAGCAACGCGCGGAACGGACGTTCCGCGCCGACGACGTGGAGGCTGATGATGATCAGTCTCGAGTCGCCGGCTGCAGTGGTGGTATTGAAGTGTGCGTGAAGCACGGGGGGCTAGGAGGACCGGTAGCCACCGATGGACCGGGACCTCCATTCCAGCCAGTAGGGCGCCCTGCACCTACTGACCCCGTCCGTGTTTTGGATAAGCGGACGAGAACTTGTCGTCGGACTCACTGACGACCTCGACGTTCGCCAAGACCGGAGCTGGAGCACGGCAGGCTGCCGCGCGATGACCGGGCTTGCGGCAGCGGAAGCAGGTCAACTGTCGACTGCTGTTATCGAACCGAGCTCTGCGGTTAGTCGAGGCGCCTCGCGACCTCGACTCGGCTTCGATGGTGTCAGTCTCCATGGGCTTAGGTTCGGAGGCTCGAGTATCCGGCGTCAGCAGTCGCGCGTACGAAGCGGCCACCATGTAGTCCTCGCGTAGCGCGAGGGCGAACGCTGCTTCGAGTGTCTTCGGCTCCGCTCGCGTGAGGCAATACCTTGTCATGCCCTCACGCATGCCGAAGACAAATACGTGGACTTGCGACGCGACGTCGATCGGGTTCGTGACGATGCACGAGACCAGATGGCGTGCTTTCTGGACGTAGTCACGCATAGACAGCTTGCCCTGCCGAAGGGCGAAGAAGGTCGCGCGCGAGCGTGACTCATCTTGTGGGGGCTCAAACGCGAGTCGGGGATCACTCTGGATGGCATCCAGAGTCGGAAAGGCATCGACGTCGGACACGAGCTTGCCAAGCGCCCACTCCTTTGCCTTCCCAGTCACAGGAAGTTGACCTTCGCTGATTCAGCCTCGAGAAGTCTCGAGGCGATCGCGATGTCGATCTCGCGGAACCACCGATTCAGCGGCAGTCGGTCTTGGCCGGTGCCGGAGTATGCGGAGGTCTCCATCTTGACGACATCGCCTCTCGTGGAACGCGAGGGAGTCGTTACTCGCCGATTGGCTTCGGCGAGCTCTCGTTCCATGAACTCTTGTGCAGCTTGACGCTGCGCCTCCGGCGCTGCAGAGCTCAACAGCGTCGCGACGACGGTCTCGCCGGTCACCTTGGCGAGGCGATGGAGCGCGTCCCACTCGATCCGCGTGAGATGGGGAAGCTCGCGTGCTCCAAGGCCCCACCGGAACCGTCAGCACCCAGTACTTGACTCATCGCACTCTTGTCTTGATCTTGGTCGTTGGAAGGACTACAAAGTGCTACCAGGTATAACGGGCCAGGTGTGTCCGTTATTAGCGTACACTATAGATGCGAGGAAGCGTGGAGACTCAGAGGACACTGAGTCTAAGTAGGGGCTTTGAGGCAAATTTAACTCTGATTTATGTTAGTGGCATTGGGGACCACTCAAATGCAAACTGTCGTCTGATTGGTTGAAATGGCTCTCCACTTTCAACCAATGACAGGACTACGCGAAGCGCACGCTATTTTGTGTCTCCAGTCAATATAGATCTACCTACATATGTAACTGTAACAGCCCGTTACAGATATACTAACAAATGTTAGCATCGATGCAATGAACTAGCAATGAAATGATTTGAAACTTGAATAATGCGTGTTTGAACATTTAATCACTGTTCACCTACGGGTCATAGGATGATAACGCTATGCTTGTCACGCGTAGTTCGCTTCCTCAGTATCGTCGTCCGCACCGTCCTCCGCAACATCATCCGCCGTCACTCTCCACATCTTCCCCCGACGGAAGGTATTCAGACGATGAGCTTCTGTCGTCGTTTTCCTCTCTCTCCTCAGCTTGATGTCCACAACCTTCTTCTTCTTCCGATTCATTTGAGCCTGGCACTTCAATTACCTCGGGAACTCCTGGCGCGTCGTTCCGAGGTTGCAGTACGGGACGTCGATACAAGCGGATTCGATCGTCTTGGGCGGTCTGTCGTTCCTCCCGCTCATGGGGTAACAGCCGAGCGTAGGCGTCCACGCAAATGTTGTCTGTCTGCTCGGATAGTAGTCTGGCCTGACCAAGGCGACGTAGCTGAAGCTCCACACGTTCATCAGCAGCCCTCACCACCCGACTGCCCACGTCGTAATGGATTTGAGCGTGGCGCAGGGTCTCGAGGGCCGAAATTGCGCTGGTGTAGACCTCGACCTCAGCAAGGATCGTCCGGCGGCGTCGCTCGTGAAGCGGATCCATCAGGGTTACCTACGCCACGCCACGTCAACTCCCCGCTACTGTACTTAGTGCGAGAGTCCCTCATCATTATGGGATTGGACGCAGTCAAATGCCATCGACTTGATGGGAATTGATGCTGTGAAATTGTGAATTGATTTGATGGCAGATGAGTTTTGTGTGGTCCACCACATATCCTGCGATAACGCATATTATGATACTGCATGGAATAGGTGATGTCTTGGGAATTGGTGCCAGCAATCTTGAAAATTAATACCAGCAACTTCAAACTACTACGTAGTATTCAAATACAGACTGTACTCCATGAACTGCGTTTTCCCCGGGGCAACCGGCTCGGGTAAGCTATACTGAGATAGGAAGCAATTCATTGCTGCAGGGCAGCCCAACAAGGGTTAATGCCGTCGGTTATACTGGCTTCCTACCGGTTTCTACGGGGGCTCTGGGGCTTTATTGCCGTCGCCCATTTTGTATCGGTATATATTGTGAGTTCTACACCAAACTGGTGGGGGCGGTTGGTTGAACCGTCCCGAGACAATAGCGCCACCAATCGCCAAGCACTTGGATTTTGTATTGGCCACATAGACGTGCCATACTCGTACTTAATGTACTGGATAAGGTTCTCGTTTTAGCTCGGGTCGATTCGCTAAATGACTTGAGTTTGTATTGGGGCCTTTTCGGAAACCACCCCGATTAGGCAGATTTAGGTAGAAAGCACAATACCAGTTGGCAACCGGTTTCTACGGGGCTCTGGGGTCTTTATTGTCGTCGCCCATATTGTACCGGTATATACCAGCTGGCAACCGGTTTCTACGGGGGCTCTGGGGGCTTTATTGTCGTCGCCCATTTTGTACCGGTACATACCAGTTCGCAACCGATTGCTAGACGGCTCCATTTTCGTACCGGTGTACTTTAAGTATACCTGCAGCCAGTAGACAATGAAATGACCTTATAGCAACAAAGCATGCTGCGCAGACGCAGGAGATGCTCCCTGAGCTCACTTGGATGCCGGTGGGTATCGTAGAGTTGTTTTGGATTTACTCCAGGAGTATTTGAGTTAATTAAGCATCAGATGCTATACAGATCCTGTATATTTCCTATCTTAGCCTTCGCGTAGCCCTAGTCCTTCGCGTTTAGATTTCCAGGATCCCCAAAGCGGATTTGCCCGAAAACCAGTGCATGCATGGTGCCTTTCACCCATTTTAGCGGGTTGGGTGCTAATTCAGGCGTAATTAGATCCCTGTCTGTCTTTATTTAGCTCTAATTATATCTATGATTGAATGTCTTCTTCCCTGTTCGTGATCGCGCTTATCAATGGAAATAAGGCCGAGTAAAAGCAGAATGGCGGATTGAAAACCGCCAATCGCCTCTGTTTCTTTCTAACTCAGGCGGGATTAGCCTATTCATCCCCATAACCGTCGCGCTAAAATCGCCTTGAAAACCCAGCCATATTAAAGATGGAATTAGCTTATGGAAGGCATAATTAGGTCCAGATTTGAATTAAGACAGGCAGAATTAGTGAAAGGCACAATACTACTACTATAATAGTATCAGTAGTACTACGTAGTAATATTTGTCGTCTTACGCATTGATTTATGAGACTAAGTGTTACGCATTCTTCATGCTGCTATTAATACGGTAGCAACTTTTTGGCAGAAATAGATTTCTAAATCTATTCCGCCACCAGCGAGCCGAACGGGTACTCGCCCGTCGACAATGTGAACGTTGCACACAGAGGGTTCGCAACAGCAGTCTCGTTGTACACGTCGCAGTCCGTCTCCGGCTTGATGGCAACCACGTAGTCCGAGTCTTCCGCCACCAGCTTCAGACCCTGACCGATCTGAGGGAAGTACACGCTCCAGTCCGCCGCCGTCAACTCGAACGTCACCGTCTGCGACGCACCCGCCTCCAGACTGATCTTCGAGAACTTCTTCAGCTGCTTCACCTCGGGCACCGAAATGGAGCGGTACGGCTGCGTCAAAAACAGCATCACGGTCTCCTTGCCGGTCACGCTTCCCGAATTCGTCACGGTCACCGACACGTTGACGGAGTCGGAGCTGGACGTCACGTTGGTGGTGCTGATGTTCATGGCCGAGTACGTGAACTCAGTGTAGCTCAGACCGTGGCCGAAAATCCACTGCGGCTCGCAGTAGTCGCCCGTCGCGCACTGCGTGCTCACACGGTGACGGTACGGGATCATGACGTTGCCCGTGTCCTTGGGGTAAGTGATCGGCATGCGGCCACTGGGGTTGACATCACCGTAGATGATCTCAGCAACGGCCTTGCCACCCAGCTCGCAAGACAGCATACCGTTCAACACGGCGTACACGTTCTCAGGTAGGTCGTTCAGGATACGCGGACGGCCCTCGAACAGGACGAGGATCACCTTGGTACCAGTGGAGGCCAACTCCTTGACATACTCAATCTGGCCAAGAGGCAGAGTCAGGTCGTCGATGTCACCCGTCTTCTCCTCGTAAACTTCCTCACCAATGACAGCCACGGTGTACTCCGCCTTGGCAGCGTACTCCTTGGCAGTGGCCAGGTCAGTAGCCGTGTAGTTTCCGGTGATGTTCAGGCCGTTGAAGTACGTGAAAGCGTCGCTGCCAGCGACAGCCTCGAAGCCTTGCTTCACCGACACACCGTGCGAGAACATGTCATTGCCAGACACACCCTGGGCTTGAACGGTCCAACCACCGCACTGGCGACCGATGTCGTGTGCGTTCGGACCCGTCAGGAACACCGACGCGGTCTTGGAGATAGGCAGGGTATCGTTGTTCTGGAGCAGAACGGTCGACTCGCGAGCCAGGTCAAGAGCGGTGGCGACGTCATCGTCGTTGCCAACCAAGTCGAGGTACTCGGCACCGGGCATCGGGTTGTCGTACAGTCCAAGTTTCAGCTTGGTCTTGATGATACGACGCACCGACTCCTTAATGCGGTCCACAATCGCAGGGTCTTCCTCGATCAGCTTGTTCGTGCCATTCGTGAACGAAAGGTCACTACCAACCATGCTCATATCGATCGACGTGCGCTGCAGAGAGAACTTGGTGGCCTCAGCCTCCGTTCGGGCAGTACGATGGAACTCGGTCAGGTGGTTGATCTCACCATAGTCCGTCACCATCAAACCCTCAAACTGAAGATCGTCGCGAAGCAGTTTCGTCATCAGCTTCGTGTTCTCGACCACCGGAACGCCGTTCACCGAGATGTAGTTTTCCATACCGGTGAGCAGACCAGCGTCCACCGCAGCCTTGAACGACGGGAAGTACGTGTTGAGCAGGTCGAAGTCCGAGATCTCCACACCGTCCTTGTCATGCCCTGTCGGGTTCCACGCGTAGGCTATCCAGTGCTTCATGCACGCGGCAGCTTCCGGGTAGCTCTGGATGCCGCGAGTGATGGCGACGCCCATAACCGAAGCAAGGTGCGGGTCCTCGCCGAAAGTCTCGTACACGCGGCCACAGAGGGTTGTGCATTATGTCGAGCACGGGGTCGAAGATCCATGGGATACCCGACGCCAGCGTATCACGAGCGGTGATGCGGCCTTGTTCGTAGACCAGGTCGGGGTTGAACGAAGCGGCAGCGTTGATTTGCTGACCGAAGTACACGGTGTCCATCGCCATGGCGTTACCGTGAGCAGCATCCGTGCCGTAGATCATCGGGTGGCCACCGTTCTCCTCCATGGCGATCTCTTGGATGCGTCCGACGAAGTCACGCATCTCAGCGGTTGTCCAGCCCCACTTTCCATCGATCTCACCAAGAATCGACATAGGAGGGCTCAGGTACGAACCGACGTGCACCTTGGCGAACGTGCGCAGGGCATCCTCGTCGAGCTGGTACGTGGCGTTCAGCAGACCGTAGGCAGCGATCTCCGTCATCTGGCCGACAAGTCCGACGTTCGTGAGGTTGGCCATGATCTCGTCCACCTTGGCGTCCCATTCATCAGCAGCGGCGGCTCCGTTAAAGACAGCTAGGCTCAAGGCTGTGTAGCACACGGCGGACATCCACGACTGGAGCATCTTGGAGAGTTGGTTGCTTGTTCTTGTTCGATGAAGGGCGAATTGAAAAGTGAGCTCTGAAAATGGCGTTCGCGAACAGTGAGCGCGGACGCATCCGCTGCGGTGTCTTTCGCGCTCCGAAGGCCGCCACAGAGACGGTGGGTGGCCTCATGTTTGCGAGTGAGGAGTGCTGCTTCAGCATGAACGAGCCATGTTAATCATAAACGGGGATTAATTTTTCGCCACTTCAACCACGTCAACCAGTCGGCCCGACTCAAGTTACACTTGAGGTGGCAAAGAACGCCATTTCGCAAAGCGACGGCACGTCCGATCTATTTCGATCAGCATTAGCTCAAGTGGGGGTGAAGCGTGCGAGGTCAAATGGAAGCTCCCGCGAAGTTGGTCAGCTGTATGTATAGTGTTCGCAACTCGAAAGCGTGGACGGCGTGCATCGAGGACTTTGGGCGGGAGTGGAGGCAAGAAGAGAGTCGCCGTGAGCAATCCCGGGGATGGGGACATAGTTGCGCATTTGTTTCACTTCAAGAAGGGTCAGCACCGGGAAACGCCATGCAGTACACTTGTGTTTTATATTACATGTACACCAAATGCTGTCGCTATTTAACTAATGTCGTCAAATTATGATTGCCGTTTCCAAATGCTAGCACTATTTTAAATGCTGGCACTCTTACTAATTGGGACATACTACTAGTATATATAGGGAGTTCATGTATTTTTAGATGGTAGTCCTTCGAAACTCCTGTCCCTTCACAGACCCCCAAGTATACAGCGTCGGGGAGGGATGGTTAGCGACTCGCAAGATGCAGTCGAAGAAGTCACGGTTCAAGATGCACAAGGACGCTCGGTATCACTGCGTCTCAAGATGATCTTCGAATCCCGTCCTGGTGCAACATCCCATATTCAAGATTTTGCGCTGGCGCAGGAAAGAGGCCGATGTAATGCCGACAATGCTCCGGTGGCAGCCGTACGGTGCTTGTGTGCACAAGTAAGACGCCGTGCTCGTAAGCGCCGACGATGCAAAAGCTGTGGAGAAGTCGGGCACAATATTCGCACGTGTTCATATGGTCGTGCACCCCGAGACGCCGTTGAAAGTGAATATACTGTCGCTGATTGCGAAGCGCTCGTACCGCCTAGTCTTTAGGTAGGTGTCTTGCAAACAGCACAGTCTAAAATACATGAACTCCCTATGACCTATTTCCCAATTAGTAAGAGTGCCAGCATTGAAATAGTGCCTGCATTGGAAACGGCAATCATAATTTGACGACATTAGTTAAATAGTGCCAGCATTTGGAAAAAGCCGGTGTTCATGTACATGCAGCTAAGCATAGTCGATCGAACGGGATTTGCACTTGCTGGAATTATTTTCAAACTTCAACGATCATGCCGGTCACGGAGGACCTCCTACTGTATCGCTGATCCTAACAGGATCAGCGAGGTGGCACTATCAGCATTAGCCTGTTAGGAAAATGTGCAGGCATCTCCCCAGGGGGTATTTTAAGGAACCTGCCCCTTTGAGCTGGAATGGGCAGTTTTGTGAATCTTTAAAGGGTAGTCTGGAAAGTACTGAAGTATTGTATGCAACTTGAAATGGGTACAGTCTAATCTCTAATCTAAACAGTATTATATGTGAAAACAGAACCGACAGGACGTATACGTGGTTGCCAGGACGTACGTGGCCACCGGGACGCCCCCTAGTCTATGACGATCGCCGAAAACGGTGATAGCAACGCCGGGGACAAGAGTGATGCTGGGTGCGGTTGGAAATTAACCCTCCCACTGTTTTTTCGGCTGAAATTGAGCATGTATATATCCACTTACATTTGGCATACTTCTCTGTCCCACGAAATTAAGACCATTTTGGTTTTTGTGTACCACACAAAATAAGTAGAGCGATCCTATTGGCTAATAGCAGGTGATTGGATGACATTTGGAGCAAATCGCTATAAAACCTTTTGTTAAGCGACGCCTAATAGAGGCTGTTCGGCTTGTTTCTGACTGTTGAGCTGTAGAGGTATTCATCAATACCACATGGTAAACACGTCGCAAAAGTTTGGTTGAATATCGCTATAAATCTTGAGAATTACGAAATAAAACCTTATTTCGTCTTGCAATGCTCCGCTTCTTCCGCTGTTATCTGCTCACACAGCCTCATAATAAATAACTAAAATAGACAGCAACGAGCGTACTATCACAAGCAATCCAACGCGGGCACTCCGGCCTTTCATGTGTTAGTATAACTCAAATTAGGGAACATTGCACGAAATGGTCTTAATTTCGTGGGACAGAGAAGTAGACACAACCGATATAGACAGCTAAACTCGCGCCTCACGGAGGTGTTCTAAGTTGCCAGGTGCAAATTCTGAAACTCGTTCCGAGTGCTGTGCACATTTTAGCCAATCAGAGATGAATTTCACGCGTTTGCAATGGGTAGTTTTGGAAACCTTCAAATGGGTATTGTGTCCTTTTTGTGTGCAGACTACCCCTTGGGGAGATGCCTGAAAATATGGGAACAACCCACACAAGCTCGACTCAAAGCCGCAAAATTCCTGGCAACGACCGGGGTGAACCAGAATTAACGCCTGAAGAACAACATTCACAATGTCATTCATGACTTTATCAGGAACACGGGGCCAACACTCTGTGAGTGTTGCGGCCACTCACAAACAGACCCAAGACATAGTCTCGAGTCGTAATGCATATATAGAAAATAAAACATAAACACCAAAATTTGGTGTTTATGGTGTTTACTTTGTTTGGTTTGGTCTCAAATAGAAGGCCACATTACAAGGGTGCGCTGCGTTAGGCTGGGAGGACTGTAGTATTTTTCAGAAAAAGGTTCTCTGCTTTTCGCAAAGGGTCCAGCTGAGGCACAATATGCACACGTTTGGATGAAGTGTTTACAAAGGGTGCGTACTGCACAACGAGATTCTAGTGGAATGGGGCATATTCTAGCAGAATTTGCTTTCTAGCGGAATGGTCGATCTACTCGAGTGTACTGCATGCAATTCCAGCGGTTCGCACAAGAGGTTGTGAAGGCAATGTTAACTTCTCCGGAATTCGCCGTTCAAATATAGCGTTTTGTATGCAATTCGCCGTGCAGACTGCACGCCGAATTCCCAGAATGAAAAGATTTCAAGTTTACAAAACTAAGTGTAATCACTGAAATGCAACATTCGCTGGAAAATCGTCGTGCAATTTGCACGAAGCGCCAAGCGTACAGCTCAATAGACTCGACTGGAATCGATTAACTGTCGCTTTCTTCTCGACATCGTCGAACAAGGCGGGCTGGATCAATTGTCGTGGGCCAGCACGAGAGCTAAGAGTAAATACACGCTGAATCATAATGATAACGATCCCGCTAACTTGCTTATACCGCTTACACTGCGCTGAATCCTAGGGTGTTTGCACCATCAACCTGAACATAGGCAACGAAGACGATGTCGACAGTCGCGTGAGGTGGCGAGCGAGGCGGCCACCAACGTGGTGGCGGCTTTCACCACGTGCTTCAGCCACCTGCGCCAACGCCGAGTGCTGTCCAACGAGGAGCACCAGGAGGCGCTGCTGACGGAGGATCGGAGGTTGCGATAATGGAGCTGCGTTGACGGGTGATGGAGGGCTGTCGCGCTCTGATGTGACTATCAAATAGTTTAAGGGGCAGGTAGCGAGCACTGTCGAGGTGAGCGAGCGCTTCCGTTTTATTCAGCTTCTGGCCACGAACCAGAATGCAGCAACAATGAACTGCGGAATGGACGATGAATGCCGCTGCTACTTCGTCCAAGAGTTTCTGCAGGGCAACACGGACGTCCAGTAGCCTATTAAACTCAATGCACGTGCGTTTCTGATGCATGTAGTGTTTACAAATGATGAATCCGCTGTTTGGTACTGCAACTCAAACCAGCGGATTGCTTGTTTCGACGGATGACTCCGTTGTAGCGGAAGGAACAATCCGACGTTTCAATCCAGCGGAATTGCAGTACGCACCCAAGGACAGGAACTTCATTTGAACTGTACAGTTCATCCCGGTATTTATCCTCGACAAATTCTTCATCAAGAAGAGCTCTTGCCTCTCCGTTTTGAGCTGGCGGGTGTGTGAGTTTGGTGTTTTGGTGTGGGGTTTCAAGATGTTGCTTGTTGTGTGCATTTGGTGTACCTGTGGTACAAGCAACGTTTTTGGCCGAATTAATGTGTGTGAGGCTGTCCATACAGCTCTTCTATTGTACTGGCTGATTGAACTCGATCACAATGAAAATTTGGCACAACAGAATCGGACCTCCTGTCTTCTCAGGTTGTCCAATCAACGTGAAACACGCGGCAATCGCTGCAGCCCACCTCGGCACGTCTAGCCGTCCTTGTTTCATCCGAATCGGCTCATTATTCGATCCACTACAGATGCCGCAACACATACTTTCCGCTTCCGACAAGTACTACATCGTGCGCCTCCACCGCACGTTGAAGGCCGAATTGGCGCAGGGGCTTCACCGCAGAGGACATACGCTACGCCAAATGATGCGCGACGCTACAGGCTACGCAGGCAGCACACTTGCGCTCGTTTTGGCCCACTGGAACAAGCACCACGACCCCTTCTTCGCGAGCACCTCACGCCCTCGAGGCCACCGCCACCGGTCTACCGCCGAAAATTACAAGGATGAAATTCGCAAAATAATTACGGGCCGTAATCTAAATCAGCAACCAACTACCGCGCGTCACATCGCAGCTGAACTACAAGAAGTGGCAGGTATCACTGTTCCGGCGAGAACCATGCGTACTGTTGTCAAGAGGCTCGGTTTCTCCTACGCGGCGGGGCAAAAGCGTAACATAGCGGCTGACGCAGCAGGCACAGTCAAGTTTCGTGAGGAGTATCTGCTCAAGAAGGTTGCCAATCGCGACCATCATCGCAATCCTCGTAGACCTGAGGTTTTCCTCGATGAGAGCTACGTGAATGAGCACCATGTAGCTTCTCGGACGTGGCTTCCTGCTGACCGCGTTCGCTACGCTAAGAGTAGCAAAGGTCGCCGCTTTTGTATCGTTGGGGCTGGCATTTTGCACCGCAAGAATGGCGGTTTACGCGGCGACTGGGTGGAGGGCTCGTTGAAGTTTTGGCAGTCGGACCTCGCTGCAAGCGAGCAAGAGGATTATCACGGCAACTTCGACAGCCAAACCTTCGAAGACTGGTTCAAGAAACTCTGCCGTACTTTGAAGCGCGAACACGGTGCGTGCAACATCGTCATGGACGGTGCGAGCTATCACCGCCGCATCATCAACCCGTCTCCGAAGAAGGGGTGGAAGAAGGCACGCATCCTTCGTTGGCTTATCGAGAACGGTATTCCGTGGGGTTGCGACACCAGGAACGCGACGCTGCTCAAGCTTGTCTCCGCCGCCAAGCCGAAGACCAACTACGTAGCCAACGTCATTGCCCAAAAGCATGGTCATTTGTTGTTCTACACGCCTCCATATCACCCCGAGCTGCAGCCAATCGAGGTGATATGGGGCGTGGTGAAGAATCGTATCGCAATGGAACCAGCGAAGTCGATGGCAGACCTGAACAAGAAGCTTGAAGCTTCACTTCAGAAAGTGTCAAGCCACACCTGGGTGGGAGCCTATCGCAAGGTCCAGAGGATGGAGAACGAATACATGGTGAAAGCTCGAAATCGCCAGGAAATCCGCCGAGAGATCACAGAGGCTGAGGATCAGCTCGTAGAAGACGCAGTCGAGGACACCGCGCAGGACTCTGCCGAGGAGCTGGAAGAGTACGCCTTCCAGTGCTAGAAATACAGTTTTACAGGTAAACGATTTATGCGAGTATTATTTATCAGAGTGTCGTAAACTATGTGTAATTTACGAGCTAAATCAGCTGGGATCATGACAAATCCTCTCACGTCAAGACGACGAAATTGACTTTTAACGAATAAAATTCTTGGGGAAGCCACAACTCTTTGTATATTGGCCGTTTAGAGCTGATTTTGCGCCAATCAACAGATCTTTCAGTGAGCTTGCGCGGCAAAAAAACCGTGGAAAAATTCGCTCTGCAAGAAAAGTTATGACTTCTCGCAGTGGGTGATCGAGTTCAATCAGCTAGTACAATAGCTGCCCTCCCAGGAAGTCTAACGGTTAGCCTCAGCCATACAGTAGGAGGCCCTCCGCGACCGGCATGATCGTTGAAGTTCTCTCAGCTGAAGCTGAGAGCACACAGTGTTCGGGGAGCCAGTTCAGCAAATGTGTGAAAGTTTGTGTGAAAACGTGACTTGGTTTCAGATGCCTATTTTACAACACCCTTTGACTCGAAACCACTATGCTGTTCGCAAATTTTTAACTGAAAATCGGCCGTGTGCGCGCACACCACTTCCCGTGTCTGGATGAAGAGGCCGTATGTGCTCGTTGTCATCAGGAGGAAACACTTGAATCCGTGGTCCCGGAGTCGATGCTTTTCGACGCCCTACGGCTGGAGCATAACAGCCACGTGCAGGGCTTGCAAGGCTGTTTATTCTGCCAAGGATATTATCGATTCATCGCTGGAATCACTTGCAGCCCGCGAGCATGTACAAGTGACCTCACAAATGAGCGATTTTGAAAAGTGCCGTCCACCGAAAGTTGGGTTGAATAGCGCTCTTGCCACTTCGTTATTAGTTCGAGATGTTCAAACCCACTATTGGAATCATTGTCGCTCCTGCTTTAAGGTAAGCTCGAATCATATTTACTAGGCATTTTGGTAACTTTACTAACGACCAGTGTTGAATGCTGATACAAAATTGCACACAGAAAACAGTTCGAACCCCACAGGGCAGTGTCTGTCGATTTCTAAAACCTGAAGGTGTCCACTTGGGTCCAACTAGCGTCGAGGGGTGTGATAAACTACGGTTGCATCGCCCTATCGGCTGTGAATATGTGAACGCGTACAACCCTGTGGTCATGGTTACAATGAAATGCAACCATGACGCACAATTTATTCTCAGTAGTGGCGCGAAAGACACGGCAGCCTACGTCGTCAAATACTGTTTCAAAAACCAAAATCCCGTCGAGAACCAAGCTGCATTATCATTAACAGCTTTTACTAAGTATTCGGGGTCAGAGTAACGAAAAGAGCAGGCTGGCCAAAGCGTGTTTGATAGGCCAAGGCCTTGTGTCTGCATTGCGAGCGTTCGGCGTTACTGCCCCAAAGTGATCTACTTCCAATTTCCACAGATGTCAGGAATTTTTGGGCAACGGAATCCGATTGTGGACGCCAAGGAAGGCATCCTTGGCGCCTTCGTTCGTTATCAAGAACCGCTTGCCCTAGTTGCTCATCAGTCAGGCTTTCGTATCCGTCTAGAAGATTAGGGTACCGCAGGCAACGAAAATGGTTGTTGATGTACATGTTTCGCAGCGCGATGCGGTCAAAGGCAACCAGCGAGAACAACTCGTCTTCAGCAAATTTGCGATCGCTCAGCATAGTGTAATACTTCACGCATTCTTGAGCCGAAACATTTACCACTCGAGATTCACCTGGGTGACCCCGTCGAAAAGGGAAAAGGTGTGGGAATATACGCGCAAAGAGATCTCCAGACGCATCGTTGGAAAATTGGTCGGACCTGCGGATTTCAAATTGACGCTCTCCAGCGTTCGATGTCACTGGGTGCTCCTCGTCATAACGGGGGCCGATGCTTCTGATAGTCCCATCCTTCTCTCGACTATATCGGCCTCCTCAGCCTCGTTCACCACAGGAAAAACATCATTTTGCCCGCGAGTATTTTCTTGCTCTTTATTCATACCACGATCTAATTCACCGGTGCTGTCATCGACAAGCTCCAAGAAATTATGCTCAACATCACTATCCTGATAGTCTGAATTCAGAACCGATTCATTTGGCGTCACATTGGCATACAAATGATTGTTCTCACGATAGAACTTGAATACCTCTCGAACCTTTAGATTTCGAATCCTGTGCATTTTTCGTACTTTCTTCGACTGCACCGGCGTAAAGTCACCTACCATGACAACCCGGTACGAAGACACATCTTCGATTGATCGTGGCAATGATCAAATGGGAGGCCCTGGGGTTCAGTCAAAGGCGATGCAGTGCGAACGAATACATCTATGACGACCACCCCGCATCACCCGCGTAACAGCAAGAATACTAGCCAGTTGAGTCATGAGTCTTTCCGGTAGTGTAAGTCCTCGCAAATTTTCGTCAAGACGTCCAATATAGAATCCATTTGCGATAGCGAATTTCGGTAGCCTGCACTTCTCAATTGACCGGTCGCATTCGCTGCATATTGAAAGCCAAGCTCGCGGTGAGTTGGTATCAACCATGTAGCAATGTACACCGCGCGGTGATACCATCGTGCTTTCCAAATCAGGCAAGTGAGGTGGCACGCGGTACTGAGCCACAGGATCATCGGGAAGCTTTACTTTCGTCGAACGTTTTAAGCTCCTCTTCATCTTATCCATGTAAGTCCAATCGTCATCATCCACTCGACGTGTTTCTCGACGAAGTACTAGTCGATCACACGCAGCACAAGCACATTCATCGAGTCCCTTATCCCCCAACGCTTGTCGAAGTCGATTCATGCAATCTGCTCGCTCGTTTTCACTAAGCTGATGGTCAAACATTGCGTCACGATCGTCACAAGCACCATCTTGGCTTTGTGGTGGTTTCACACTCTGGCTCGTTTTCCGATCACTCGTTTTAGGCTTGTTGGCTTTAGGACTCGTTTTAGGTTTGTTGGCTTTAGGACTTCTTACTCCGGTGTGTAGCGGGTCACACCGTGTCCGCTCACTTTCACGTTGCCTACGCTCGCGCTGGTAAAGTCGATCTCGTTCACGTGTTCGTTCAATATCGATTTGCTTCAGTAAGTCTCCGTCATCACACTCATGATCTCCACTTTCAGTAGCAGTTGTACGACACTGTGTCCGCTCACGTTCACGTCGCCTACCCTCGCGCTGGTAAAGTCGATCTCGTTCACGTGTCCGTTCGATATCGATTTGCTTCAGTAAGTCTCCGTCACCATTCTCATGCTCTCCACTTTCAGTAGCAGTTGTACAACACTGTGTCCGTTCACGTTCACGTCGCCTACGCTCGCGCTGGTTAAGTCGATCTCGTTCACGTTTCCGTTCGATATCTCTCTGCTTTAGTAAGTCTCCGTCACCACTCTCATGATCTCCACTTTCAGTAGCAGTTGTACGACACTGTGTCCGTATCTCAGCCTTCGCGTAGTCCTAGTCCTTCGCGTTTAGATTTCCAGGATCCCCAAAGCGGATTTTCCCGAAAACCAGTGCATGCATGGTGCCTTTCACCCATTTTAGCGGGTTGGGTGCTAATTCAGGCGTAATTAGATCCCTGTCTGTCTTTATTTAGCTCTAATTCTATCTATGATTGAATGTCTTCTTCCCTGTTCGTGATCGCGCTTATCAATGGAAATAAGGCCGAGTAAAAGCAGAATGGCGGATTGAAAACCGCCAATCGCCTCTGTTTCTTCTAACTCAGGCGGGATTAGCCTATTCATCCCCATAACCGTCGCGCTAAAATCGCCTTGAAAACCCAGCCATATTAAAGATGGAATTAGCTTATGGAAGGCATAATTAGGTCCAGATTTGAATTAAGACAGGCAGAATTAGTGAAAGGCACAATACTACTACTACAATAGTATCGGTAGTACTACGTAGTAATATTTGTCGTCTTACGCATTGATTTATGAGACTAAGTGTTACGCATTCTTCATGCTGCTATTAATACGGTAGCAACTTTTTGGCAGAAATAGATTTCTAAATCTATTCCGCCACCAGCGAGCCGAACGGGTACTCGCCCGTCGACAATGTGAACGTTGCACACAGAGGGTTCGCAACAGCAGTCTCGTTGTACACGTCGCAGTCCGTCTCCGGCTTGATGGCAACCACGTAGTCCGAGTCTTCCGCCACCAGCTTCAGACCCTGACCGATCTGAGGGAAGTACACGCTCCAGTCCGCCGCCGTCAACTCGAACGTCACCGTCTGCGACGCACCCGCCTCCAGACTGATCTTCGAGAACTTCTTCAGCTGCTTCACCTCGGGCACCGAAATGGAGCGGTACGGCTGCGTCAAAAACAGCATCACGGTCTCCTTGCCGGCCACGCTTCCCGAATTCGTCACGGTCACCGACACGTTGACGGAGTCGGAGCTGGACGTCACGTTGGTGGTGCTGATGTTCATGGCCGAGTACGTGAACTCAGTGTAGCTCAGACCGTGGCCGAAAATCCACTGCGGCTCGCAGTAGTCGCCCGTCGCGCACTGCGTGCTCACACGGTGACGGTACGGGATCATGACGTTGCCCGTGTCCTTGGGGTAAGTGATCGGCATGCGGCCACTGGGGTTGACATCACCGTAGATGATCTCAGCAACGGCCTTGCCACCCAGCTCGCAAGACAGGATACCGTTCAACACGGCGTACACGTTCTCAGGTAGGTCGTTCAGGATACGCGGACGGCCCTCGAACAGGACGAGGATCACCTTGGTACCAGTGGAGGCCAACTCCTTGACATACTCAATCTGGCCAAGAGGCAGAGTCAGGTCGTCGATGTCACCCGTCTTCTCCTCGTAAACTTCCTCACCAATGACAGCCACGGTGTACTCCGCCTTGGCAGCGTACTCCTTGGCAGTGGCCAGGTCAGTAGCCGTGTAGTTTCCGGTGATGTTCAGGCCGTTGAAGTACGTGAAAGCGTCGCTGCCAGCGACAGCCTCGAAGCCTTGCTTCACCGACACACCGTGCGAGAACATGTCATTGCCAGACACACCCTGGGCTTGAACGGTCCAACCACCGCACTGGCGACCGATGTCGTGTGCGTTCGGACCCGTCAGGAACACCGACGCGGTCTTGGAGATAGGCAGGGTATCGTTGTTCTGGAGCAGAACGGTCGACTCGCGAGCCAGGTCAAGAGCGGTGGCGACGTCATCGTCGTTGCCAACCAAGTCGAGGTACTCGGCACCGGGCATCGGGTTGTCGTACAGTCCAAGTTTCAGCTTGGTCTTGATGATACGACGCACCGACTCCTTAATGCGGTCCACAATCGCAGGGTCTTCCTCGATCAGCTTGTTCGTGCCATTCGTGAACGAAAGGTCACTACCAACCATGCTCATATCGATCGACGTGCGCTGCAGAGAGAACTTGGTGGCCTCAGCCTCCGTTCGGGCAGTACGATGGAACTCGGTCAGGTGGTTGATCTCACCATAGTCCGTCACCACCAAACCCTCAAACTGAAGATCGTCGCGAAGCAGTTTCGTCATCAGCTTCGTGTTCTCGACCACCGGAACGCCGTTCACCGAGATGTAGTTTTCCATACCGGTGAGCAGACCAGCGTCCACCGCAGCCTTGAACGACGGGAAGTACGTGTTGAGCAGGTCGAAGTCCGAGATCTCCACACCGTCCTTGTCATGCCCTGTCGGGTTCCACGCGTAGGCTATCCAGTGCTTCATGCACGCGGCAGCTTCCGGGTAGCTCTGGATGCCGCGAGTGATGGCGACACCCATAACCGAAGCAAGGTGCGGGTCCTCGCCGAAAGTCTCGGACACACGCGGCCACAGAAGGTTGTGCATGATGTCGAGCACGAGATCCATGGGATACCCGAAGCCAGCGTATCATGAGCGGTGACGCGGCCTTGTTCGTAGACCAGGTCGGGGTTGAACGAGGCGGCGGCGTTGATTTGCTGGCCGAAGAAGACAGTGTCCGTTACTAGGGCGTTGCCGTGAGCAGAGTCCGTGCCGTAGACAATGGGATGTCCGCCGTTCTCTTCCATAGCAATCTTCTGAATGCCGCCGACGAATTCACGCAACTGAGCCGCACATGCCGTTCGCTTCGCCCACAGCCGACATGGTATTTGGCGTAGGCACGGACAGCCCCTTCGTCGAGCTGGTACGTGGGGTTGATCAAGCCGTAGCCCGCGATTTCCGTCATCTGGCCTACGATGTCCACGTTGGTGAAGTTGGCCATGATCTCGTCCACCTTGGCGTCCCATTTATCGGCAGCGGCGAAGCCTCCGTTGAAGACAGCGAGACTCAACGTCATGTAGCACACAGCGGATAACCACGACTTAAGCATCTTGGACTGGGAGTTACTTGTTCTTGTTCTTGGTTGCTCCTGTGAGGTGGATAGTGCATTGAAAAGTGAGCTATATACTGGAAGAACTCGCGGTGGTCCGTCTCACCCAGCTTGGTTGTCGCGAAATACACGCCCACTTCAACTTGAAGCTGTTGGAGGAACACGCAGCTATGATCAACACGGTTTGCTACATGTGCTGCACCGAGGTTGGAAGAAATGACCCGGTCGAACCAAGCAGCTTCGGTCCAAGCACCGCTCGAAGGGATCCGATCACTATCTTCTCCTCCAGGAATCAAGTCTTGACATGAGAACTTCCCTGACGTCCAGGTTCCAGTATTTGCAATAGCACCGATCCACGTGTGTACTCAACTGGTATTATCCGAGTAGCGATTGAATTCTGACGCTTATGACTATGGGGTGCCTGCTACCGGTAGTTCCGGCTGCTCATTTAGCAATCATGCAAGACGCTCCACTTGGCGCTGTTGTGTAACTTGTGCACATGGTGCTCATACCTCCTCTCTGAGATTCTGTGATCCAAACTGAAGTACAGTTGGTACAGGACAGGCCATTCTTAAAGCTCGAAGCTACAATTTGCACTTTGACACTCCTCTGAAGGGTGGGCAGTTGGGCGATGATGCCCGACGACAAGTGACTGTACATGCAGTGCAATGAGAAGCTTTCATGCGTATACGCCTGCATGACATTGTGAAATTGTGAGTCCAATTTGCCGTGCCTCTGTCCTAGCTCAACATCAGCCGCTGCAGCATGCCGACGTTTTCGAGCCACCGTTCGACGGGCTCGAGCAACCCACCGCCCCAGTACGCGGAACCACAACTCGTGTCTCCATTTATCCAGCACACTCTGCTCCCAGTGCACGAGGTAACTTTTGAGGAGCTCTTCATGACGCCTCACCTCGGATCTCTGAGACTGCTGGCCATTGCGTGCAGTCTGACGTGCACTTCCAGACGCCGTCTTTGCCTTAACTTTCGTTACAGCGTGGTGTCGAATCCTTAGTTTTAGCGTTCTCTTCGGTGCTTTCTCGAAGGAATGGGTGGTGAAGCAATTCCGTCGCGGACGCACGGGTGTCCGGGTTCTTGTCGAAGCAGATAGACAGGAAGTCTTGTGCTGTGGGCGACAGTTGAGCTGGGAACTCTGGGATGGTGGAGGCCGATGCGATGTGGAACATGGCGGTGAGCGGGTTGGACATATGTTCCTGTTATTCGCAGAGCGAACGCAACGCGAACCGAGAAGTATGCAATAATGCAGCAAATATGAGCCAAACCACCCTTCATCTGAATAAAAAGCAGTGCAGAACTCACCCAGGGCGGCTTCCTGTGGCCATTTCGATCGTCACGCAGCCGACACCCCAGATATCTGCCTTTTGCCACGAGTCTGCGCCCTTCTCAGCGCGAACAAGCTCTGGCGCCATCCAGAACGGCGACCCCAAGCCTTCCCGCACGGACCTGAGAACGTCAACCATCAAGAGAGAGGAATCTCTATCAGCAAACGGGTTGTACTTCCACCATACGGGCAGCACACCACACCTCGCCGTCTTTAACAGGCCGTCTTCCTCTTCCGTGACCCGGTGTTGTACATCCGCGTCATCCGCTCGCTTTGCCGTCCCGAAATCTGCGATCTTGACGCCTCCCTGCTCGTCGTCGGCTAGCAGCAGGTTGGCGCACTTGAGGTCGCGGTGCGCGATGCCCAAACTGTGCAGATGCTGAAGGCCGCGCACCACGTCTCGCACGTAGCTGCGCACCATTTCCTCGTCAAACGGACCAAACTCCTTGAGCAGTCTACAGCCACAGCAATGACAGCAACCACAAAGAGTCCACAGCTGTCAACTCCAGCGCGTGGTACATGTAGCGTGAGAAGCTCCTCTGTCTCCAGCCTTCGGGCCGGTCCTTACGTGCTCAGCGACCCCGACGGAAGGAACTCCATGAACAGGTTCACTGTCGGTCCATAGCGCTCTGCCTCGTCCATTGCAGCAACACAAGCACAGCACAGCAGCCGTGTGAGTTCCAGCCAGTCAGCAGAGCCCAAAGGTCAATGGAAGACCCACCGCTGCCCAGGAATTGCACCACGTTGCGGTGGCTGTTGCGCTGCAGCAGTTGCAGGACGTCCAATTCGCGCTCGATCTGCGCCCAGGGCTGCACGCGCTGCAGCGAGTGAACTCCCGTCGTTGCCGAGCTCCAGCTCCTCCTGCACGAAGATCTGCTTGACGGCCAGGAGCTGTGCGCTGTAACAAATCGCTGACGTCAGTCGATTTGCATACAAACGCCAAGTGAAGGCGCCTCGTCGCCTGATTCAAAACGCACCTTGGCAGTCGCAGCGCCGCCGAGACCTGGCCGAAGCGTCCGCTGCCCACGCCCGGTCCTTTCTGCCACACGAGCGTCCTAGGCAGCAATTGCGTTAGCGCGAATGCAACGAAGGCAGCGAATGCGCCGCGTACTCGGCCGGCAGCAGTGCGAGCTGCAGCGACGACACCGCCTCGCTCTGCATCTTCAAAGTGACCCGACTATGCTAGCTGGCCGGGTGCTGCACCGCTCTGGAAAATAATTGTGTTTGCGCAACCGAAGGGGGACTCGGTCCAAGAGCGGGTGAAACGTATCGGATCCGATACAAACGGCCAAAGCGGGGATCCATGCCACCCGTCCGGGGTCCAGATTAGGTTGCTCAAACGTTGCGCAAGCTGCTCGAGTGACGCGGCCTGCGTGACGCGGCGGCGGTTCCACGAGACGACTGGCTGACAATGACTTGAGCTGCGCACGTACGTCTGCTGCCTCAGCGCTGCCCAATGCTCGACGCTCGAGGCCTAAAGCCCCTCACCACCACAATTGGAGCCTCCTGGCCGTCACGTCTCTATCCGTGTTTGCACAAGTCACCAGCCGCTCTTATCCGCGCACGAGCGCCAGGCACAAGAACTTTCACGCCGCTTTTCGACCAACCACAGTGCTCTAATCGCATTGCGCAAACGGTTTGAGGTCACCCCAATAGTGGCCCGTGCCACATCCGGCGGTCGAAAAGGATCCCGTGCCGTGCCGGTGGCGTGGAGCTCCTCTCATTCCCGAATTTCCCCCGGCACGCCAACACCTCCACACCATGCGCCTCTTCCAGTCCGCCATGCGCGCGTCGTCGCCGTTGCTCAAGTCGCGCTCGTTCGCCACCAACGCGTCCGAGCTGCGCTCCGTCGTGTTCAAGGACCACCTGCGCACGGTGCAGATGGCCGACGCCAAGGAGACGGTGCTGCCCGGCGGGCGCGACAAGTTCTCGCTGCTGCCCCAGGCCTTCTCGGGCATCAAGCAGATCGGCGTCATCGGCTGGGGTTCGCAGGGTCCCGCCCAGGCGCAGAACCTGCGCGAGTCGCTCGAGGGCTCGGACATCAAGGTCAAGGTGGGCCTGCGTGACGGCTCGTCGTCCTTCGCCAAGGCCCAGGCCGCCGGCTTCAGCGAGGACAAGGGCACGCTGGGCGAGATGTTCGACGTCATCAAGGAGTCCGACATGGTGGTGCTGCTCATCAGCGACTCGGCGTGCGTCAAGCTGTACCCCAAGATCTTCCCGCTCATCAAGAAGGGCGCCACGCTGGGTCTGTCGCACGGCTTCCTGCTGGGCCACCTCGAGTCGGTCCACGAGGAGTTCCCCAAGGACATCAACGTGGTCATGATGGCCCCCAAGGGCATGGGCCCCAGCGTGCGTCGTCTGTACGTGCAGGGCAAGACGGTGAACGGCGCCGGCATCAACGCCAGTGTGGCCATCCACCAGGACGTGACGGGCGACGCGTCTGAAGTCGCTCTCGGCTGGAGCGTGGGCGTGGGTGCGCCGTACACGTTCTACACGACCATGTCGTCCGAGTATAAGTCGGACATCTTCGGCGAGCGCTGCATTCTGCTGGGCGGCGTGCACGGCCTGGTGGAGTCGCTCTTCCGCCGCTACGTGCAGAACGGCATGACCCCGAGGACGCGTTCAAGAACACGGCCGAGTGCATCACCGGTCCGCTGAACGAGAAGATCTCGCACGACGGCATCAAGTCCGTGTACGAGAGCTTCAAGGGCGAGGACAAGATCATCTTCGAGAAGGCGTACACGTCGGCCTACACGCCGTGCCGCGACATCATCGAGGAAGTGTACGACGACGTGGCGTGCGGCAACGAGATCCGCAGCGTGAACAACGCCGTGGACCGCCACGACCGCTTCCCGTTCGGCAAGATCGACCAGACGTACACGTGGAAGGTCGGTGAGAAGGTGCGCGCGGCCCGCGACGGCAACTTCGTGATGAACCCGTTCACGGCCGGCACGTACGTGGCCATGATGATGGCCCAGATCGACGTGCTCATGAGCCACGGCCACTGCTACTCGGAGGTGGCCAACGAGTCGGTCATTGAGTCGGTGGACTCGCTGAACCCGTACATGCACGCGCGCGGCGTGTCGTACATGGTGGACAACTGCTCCACGACGGCGCGTCTGGGCTCCCGCAAGTGGGCTCCTCGCTTCGACTACATCCTGACGGAGCAGGCCTACGTGGCCGTGGATGACAACAAGATCAAGAACGAGGCCAAGCTCATGAGCGAGTTCAAGAACCACAAGATTCACGAGGTGCTCGCCGTGTGCTCTTCCATGCGCCCCAGCGTCGACATCGCCGTCGAATAAGCGCTTGACGGTTTCTGAGTCAGCTTGTCCGACAAGCAGACAGATCGTGGTGCACGGCAAGTTGAAGCTTTGCATTGCGGGCCAGTGGATGACTCGCTGGGAAATGTTAGTGTCGCGAATGTGGATAGCTCCGCTAGCGCGCCTCCCATCGATAGGAGCAGCAAGATGCTTATTTTAATACACTTATGTGTGACTACAGTACATTGATCTGTCTTTGATGGCTCTGTCTTTGGCGATATTAGAGCTGTCCAAGAGAATTTTGCTTTGCCAGGTGACACGAAAAAGTACTGAAGCATGCCTAATTTCGAAGCACGACTAATTCGAGTGAAGGGTGTACTAGTAGTCGACAACAATTCCAGTAAATAAGCAATAGTTAACAGTAATGTTCCAGCAAAACAAATTCATAGACACAAACGAATAGATCGAGAAAGTAGAAAAAAGACAACATTGACGATAATCCTTCCTAAAACGTGCTTAGCAGACTCGTCACCAGAAGAAACAATAGCAAGCGAGTGACAAAATGTAAGGAAGGACCAAATGAAGGGCGTTTTTTTAAATTAAAATATCAAATGTCATTTTAAACGAATTGCAACCTACTCGCAGTCTCAAGTGTCCCCATCCTCTTGTGATCAAGCGCCACCTTCATCTCCCGCATTCAGCTGCAAGTCTCCCGCATTCGGCTGCAAGACTTCGGCGATGATCTGGCTAGCCAAAGTTTCATCTGCCACAAGGGCTCTCGCAATCACCATACGCAATGGCTCGGCCGGCGTTTCACCATTATCATTCATTACATCAGCTTCGGTTGTTAGCGAGGCGCCCTCATCGTCACTGTTCATGTGAACGTCCGCAGCAGGGAATCCCTCATCGCCACGACGAATGTCACCTTCTACCACCAGCGATCCACCCTCATCACCATTACTATCAGCATTGCCAGCACCCGGCGAGCCGCCAGGTATGCAATTGGCGTCGTCGTCGTGCTCAAACACAGTCCCGAATAGTAGCAAATCTTCTCGCCGAGTTCGCAGCTGCTGCTCATGGCGTACCCAACGACGATTGCGCTCGTCAGCTACACGTGCCGCTCGGGCGTCATTGTAGGCGTTATCTGCTTGAACAGCTGCCAGTTTTGCATCTCCATACTCCTCAAGATGAGCATCCATCACAGTCACAAAATTGTCCACGGAGGGCCTGTTTACACCGTCACGCTCCATGCGTCGATTAAGCTCGACCTCGTCATCCAGCACCAGTCGAGATGCTGCGAGCTCGCGCACAATTGCATCGTTACGCTTCCTTCAATCAACTAGACTAGAGATGGAAAGTTGTGGATTGTGGACTCTGCGTTGCAAATGGTCAACTATCGCTTTGAACTGCGCTTGTATTGACTTGTTGATTGGATCTGATCCGACTATATGTAGCCAATTCTGATAGACGAGTTCAGTTAGACGAGTTCAATGATATTTATTCGGTAGGATGCACCCATACACAGTGCAGCGGGCTGCAATACTACAAGCCGATGTGTTTTCGAGTTTGAAGGCGATCATTTTCCGTTCTCGCCTTCGTCAACAGCTCCACGTGTTCAAAATTGCTGACCGTTTTAGCTAACTTCATTTTCGTGCGAGTGTGGTCTGTAGCATTGGTTAGTCAGTCAGGAGTACAATCCGAATGGATTTATTCATCACCATTATCATCAAAGCTATTGTTAATCTCACCACTTCACTGTAACTAATCAAATATCCGTCGATGCACAAACTCCATTCCATGCAAGGCGCCTTCAAATGACCTTCAGCAGCGGTGGCGGATTACTCCGTTTGCTGTGTTCCCCTCTCTTCTCAATTGCAGGAAGAAGCGATGTCGCACATCGCTTCTTCGTACACAGGTAACCCATACTCAGCGCACCACAACTGATTCCGGTATCTCCTACAGCTCGAGTGCGAGCGGCTGCAGCGGGGAGAAACTTGTCGAACATTGGCGTGGTATGTCGAATCGTACGTGACGTAGCCTTTCGCCACTCCATCGTAGATTCCCACGTACTCAACCAGATGAAACACGTACACGGCACCAGGATCGAACGCGATGTTGCGTCTGCCGCCATTCACCATCGCACCACCCCAAACAATTACTTGCGCGTACGTGATTCTCTTCACGACGTTAATTGCCTAGCACGTTCAGTTGCATTCGCCCCAGTAAAGCATGTCCCGCGTCCGCTAATCAGCCGCTTAGCCGCCAAACAGCAGAGCTTCAGCGTCACAACTGTATCAGGTTCGGGTCGTTTCTCGAATATAAATTCGCGAAAAGCAGAGACGCTCGAAAAATAATTCAGCGCCTCCTCTTCCTTTTGTTTAAGCACGGCGTTCCAGATAATACTCAGGAGGTCCATGACGCGACGTTGTTGGTAAGGCGAGAAAATCCGAAATGAGGATTTGACCCAAAGACCAGTCATAATTGAATTTAGCGTCCTTTTGTGAAAGAACATTTATGCTACGACTCATTTTAGTCCAAAGAGCCCAAACTTCAACGATGTCTTTTGTTGGTTAACATGTACGCTTAAGGTATGCTCCTACTCTTCTTCTCTCGTGTCGTCTCCTAGTCGCAACCTGGAGTGGAGCTCCTTTAGTCCTCTGCATTACCTTCAAACCACTCGCTTGGAGCATGCTTCGACTCGGTCTCTTCATCGCTGCAATCAGAACCTTGGCTCATTAGTCCTCTGCACTACCTACAAACCACTCGCTTGGAGCATGCTTCGACTCGGTCTCTTCATCACTGCAATCAGAACCTTGGCTCTTCGACTCGGACTCGTCTTCACTACCTTCAAACGACTCGCTTGGAGCATGCTTCGACTCGGTCTCTTCGTCGCTGCAATCAAAACCTTGGCTCTTCGACTCGGACTCGTCTTTTTGCGCGAAGGAGCTGGGGCTGGGACGGAGGCTGGAGGCGACACGATGTCCGCACTGCTCTCATTAGCGACTGCACTGTAGCCACTTGCCTCATCATCACCTTGCACCAGCTTGGAGCGTTTCGCTGGGGGTGAGCCGGCTTCCAAACGAGTCGAATCGGCTGGCCTCATGCCAAGCAGCAATTGCAGCTTCGTTAGGTCCCACTGCTGAAGCACCGTCCCGGCCCGATGGATGTGGTCAATCTTGCGGCTCTTCCTCGCGGCGACGTCTGCTGCGGCGGCTGCACGCTGTGCAGAACGATACTCTTCAAACCGCAAGTTCACCAGATTCGCGGCGTCAATCCGTGCAGGATCGCCGGCAGGGTGCTCGCCAGCAATTTGCTGTAACATACGATGGGCCTCGACCAAAGCTGCAGACGCAGCTTTCTCCGCTGCAATTGCTTGGTCGCGGCTCGATTCGGCTGCCTGCAGAGCACTTCACGTCTACGAGGTGCGAAACGTTGTGAGAATCAGCATCAACAAACCGTTTGTGAATTCTCACAGCTGGGACAAGGCGAGGAAAACCTGAGAACGTAACACGGAAATTTACAGTTAGTTGGAAGCAGTTTCGAACTAAATTACAACGATAGTAGCATGAGCTCAACAAACCTTACCGTCGCATCAACACCACGTCCACGAATCGAACACACAACACAACTTGTTCTTGACATGGCCACTAGAGCCACCACCGACGCCGCGTCCACAGGCACAACGCGCAGCACAACTTGTCATGGCCATTAGAGCCACCGACGCCAACGCCGCGTTCTTGGTCGTAGATATGGCCACTAGAGCCAGTGCCAATACCGCGTTCTCGTGCAGAGAGTTCGCAGTGCTCTCCGTCTTGTCCTCTGTGTATGGCGTGCTTTCCAAATACACCCAATGGAGCTCTTCCAAAATTGCACATTTACGATTGCAAATCTCAAAAGAGTGAGTTTTGTGCTATAAAATGCGTTGTCATTGTGACCCGTGCCAAAAACGGTATATTTTGTGTAATGGGTACATAAACCTATTGGCCCCCATGGGGCCACTCCGCTGGCAGGTTCCTGTTGTAAGCATACTGTACTTCATCCCATTGTGCCGACCCAAGCGGTGGAAACTGCTCGACGAACGCCAGCAGACCTGTCAAGCATAGCAACAGATAACTATCAGCATTAAACACACAATAGCAATCACTTGAGGAAACGTACGATCGACTTGCGGCGTGATGAAGCCTTTCCCGCGACCTGCTGTCGGGCGGCGGGTCATGAGGAGCTGGACGTGATGCGAAACAAGAAGTGCCTACAAGAAGCAGGCTCGAGCTGCGCAACAAGCTCGGCTTGCCTGACTGGCGGTTGGACTGCCAACCAGCCACACATCTGGTACCGTTTTAGTGGTACGAAAAGTGCGACGAATGTCACAATGTGCGGAGACCCGATTTCCGTCTCCACAGTTTGCGGACGATTTGCGTTGATGTTTGCGTCAGAGGTGTGACAGTAGCAATTTCAGGTTTTGTGTGGTTTTTGGAAGAGCTCCAATGACGCCCAACAGCCGAAACTAACATTAAATCAGTGGGTACAGCAGTATTTTTGAAAAGTGTAGCCAAAGACTTTTTACGAAGCTCTTACGAGCCTGCGACGCTGCGCACACGGCCTCCCAAGTGGATACATTCGATAAATCAGGTCTCTGGCCAGAGAAATCAGAGACAGTTGTAATGGATGAAAGGGTGGCGGCCTTCGGCCACCTATTTTAACTTCTACCTAAAGTTCCATCGAGTCACGCAATCCGCACGTCACATCCGGAGGCGACCCTTCATACTGGAAGGACAACTGCCGGCCCCTTTTAAGGACCGTTAATTTTTGGACGTGCTTATCTCTGTTTGAGCTACCGTCTTTCTCCTTCTTTCGCCTTCTAATGCTCGTATACGGAGGGTTTTTACCCCAAAATGGCCCCTGTGTTGGGAATTATTAAACTAAACCCTAACCCTTTCTATATATCCGAGAAAGAAGACATGTAAGCAGGGTACTTTAGAAGTAAATAAGAGTAAAAGTATTTGTCGTGTAAGATTATAGGGAGCTTTGCCCCAACGAGCCGAACTGGTGTGTCTGTACTAAGTATACGGTAGGGCTGGTGTGAATCGGCTCCAGGTGCCTCCGTTAGCGAACGGAGACCGTCGAAGAAAGCGCAGGTTGGAGGGAAGGGGTTGGGGAGAGGAGAGAGTAGCTGTACAAATTTATTAAAATAGGTTGAGTGGCTAGAAGGGCTGTTGCAGTCAAGCTTGCACAGGATGGAGCTAAGTCTTGAATGGGTAGGAAGCAAGTACTACGAAGAAGAATGAAAAAGACAAGATCGAGGTAAGTTGTTTATCGTACTATTGCACTTGGCTACGTCTTCCTGGTTGCGTACATGCCGTGGTGTGAAGCAGATCGGATTCGTGAAGTGGCTAGAAGGGCTGTTCTTGTAGTCAAGCTTGCACAGGAAGGAGCTAAGTCTTGAATGGGTAGGAAGCAAGTACTACGAAGGAGAATGAAAAAGAAAAGATCGAGGTAAGTTGTTTATCGTACTATTACACTTGGCTTCGTCTTCCTGGTTGCGTACATGCGGTGGTGTTGCGATTTGTGTCCAGTTTGGAGCTTCAAGCTGGAGAGCAACGCACCGCAGCCTCCCAGAGAGAGACATGACTCAAGAACCCAGGAGAAAAAGAACCAACTGCCGTGAACCGCTCTCTTTGCATGTTGTAGGAGCTCTCAGTCTTGAATTTGGCGCATAAGGATCACGACTCGGGAGAAGAGAAGACTGGAAGCTAAGTAGGAATAGGACACTTCATTTCATTAGTTGGTGTCGTTCCCGACGTTAGTTTGTTAGTCTTGCTGCGGACCCGACTCGCAACAGGGTTCTGAGCCCAAGGTTAACGGAAAGTTGACGGCAGATTTGCACCAAGACCGGGGCAACGTGCTCAAGAGATCCAAGATGACCAACAAAGTCGAACTCAACAAGAACGGTCGCCAGTGGGCTAACAAGTCCAGTTCTGGGTGTACTACAAGAACATAATGGAGATTGCGCTGGAGGGGAAAGGTGTGCTCGCGTACGCTAATGGCGACGAGACCCTAGCCACCGGTGCAAATGCCGACGATACGAAGAAATTCGCGGAGGCACGTGAAACAAATCATCATGGCGTCGCTCTCGATGGAGCTGGGGCAGAGGTTGATGGTCACGAGAACGGTGACGGGCACGTGGGAATACCTGGCGGAGTTATACGAGGGCAAGCAGAACGTTGCCACCCGCACAAACCAGGAAATAATTCTCTTTAACAAGCTTCAAGCTACCAAGTGCAAGCCCAACTGGGACGCGGCGCAGCATGTCGACAAAATTTTCATGATGCGCGCGCAACTGGCAGCTTTGAACGCAGACATGCGTGATGTCATTTTCATCAACATGTTGATGAGATCCCTTCCTCCAAACCCCCGATTTGACCGGCTGCGAGGAATGGTCGAGACCGGCGCTTCGGAAGTAGACACGCCAGAGAAACTCAAGGACCAAATCGTTCGCATGGATAGTTACAATAAGTGCGACCGTGAATTGTCGCAGATCAGTGGCAACGCCCACGGCGCGCAGCCCCAGACGCAGCAACAAGGGCAGAAGCAGATCTCTCAGCCACCCTCGGGACATAATGGAGGAAGCAGGGCTGTTTCCCCGAGAAAGCGGCAGCACTTGCTGCGAAGAAGGCCGCAATGCAGAAGGGCACCTGCTTCAACTGCCGCAAGACTGGGCACATGCAAAATGATCGCCCCAGGAAGACCAACAACCAGCAGATCCGCAAAGTAATCGGCAGGCATCGTATACGCGACGCGAAGAACGCACGGAAAATGCTAGACTGGCAGAAGAAACCAAGAGCCAAAGTAATTCTGACTGCGACGCGGACCAGGATGTCGCGGCACATAGCGCAGCCGAAACTGGCGAGACAGTGGTGCGAGCCACCCCGATGGGCGAAGACTTAACGGTAAAGGTCGATAGCCACCAAGATGCCTCAGATTATTGCACCTGGGAGGGGTGTTTCGACAATGATGCCAACGTTCACGTCACATGTGACCGCCGATACTTTACGAGCTTCACACCTCTAGACGGTGAAGATGCTGATTCGGGTGCGTGGGTTCAAGAAAATTTCGCCACAAAGCCGCTTGGACGAGGAACCGCTGAAATTGTGTTGCAAAATGGTGGTAATGACGTTGTTCTGCGACTAGAGGACGGCTTCTACGTTCCTGGTAGCAACAATCTCTTGTCACACTCGCAGTCAGAAGACCAGGGATACGCTGTCGACTATCGCGGCCGCAGCGACCGAAAGGTGTACGAGAATTCCTCGTTGGGTATTTGGAAGGCCAAGCAGGCGACCAGATTTACTTTCCTACTGAGCACACGGTGCAGCATTGTTTGAACGCGTCCATTAACGAGGACATTGTGTACAAGGTCGCTACGCTGATGGTTATGCAGAAAGTGTATCTCAGGGGCTGACGAGAGCTAACGATGCAGCAGAAGATGTCGACGATATGGAGCAAGATAATTCTCTCGCCGATTGGAATCTCCCTTCAGAAGTTGTTGACGATGATGATGACAGTGAACTGCCTGACTTTGAAGGCCTCAAAGAGAGGGGTTAACTGCTGAGTCTCAACAATCTGATGCGTTTGAAGAAAAGGCACCGGCCTACGCTGCTCAAGAAAATGAAGACATTAGCGAAGGGCATAATAGCCCCGAAGGATGGGAGAATACCCCAAAGTATACGACTTTCCCAATCGCATCGAACTTGACGGCTACCGACAGTGCAGAAAGTCAAGATAGCCAAGTGGATGCCGCTCAAGGTCTTCAAGAGGGCTATAGTTCCATCGAGATAGCTGCAGGCGAGCTAGAAGAAAAAGCTCCAATTGACGTGAGCATGGAGTCTGTCAATGATGTCAGTGAATATGTTCGTAACACAAGCCGTATAGTTACGAGTGGCCACGAGCAGAATCCTGTGTAGAATCACAATCCCGATGGATGGACCAAGCAGCCGCCTTGAGACCGACTGGACATTGTCGATGCGTACGTGTTTGGGAGTCTTCTAGACACCCTGATTGCAGTTGAGGAGGGCGAAGCGTCGAATGAATCTGACGAAGATGGTGCAGATGAAACCTTTGATGGCTCAACGAACATCGACGAGGAAAAGGAAGATCCTGGAGGAGTAGTTACGCTGGACAGCATGGATGGTGATGACCAAGCTGATCCACCGGAAGGAAACTCGGTTGGTTCGGAGGACCTTGATCCGAAAAATACGAAATTGTTGCTGTCGATGCTGGAAATGGCATTGACACTTGCATGGTTCCCGAGAAATTAACTGGAGTTCAAAGATCCCCCTCGAAGCCGAGCTAGAGGAAATCCAAAGTGCCAAACGGCCACGCGATCTCGCTGGGCAGCCACGGCGCATAAATCTCAGATCGGAGGAGGAACGCCACCGGCCTCAACGATTGGAGGACTAACACCTATATGCCAGTTACTGCCAACGAATTTCGAACGGAGATTCGGGTGGACAACCAAGCGAGGAGAAATGGCATGTGAGGGATATCAAGATTCCCCGGACGTACTGTGAAGCAAAGCGCTCTCCACAATGGCAGCAAGGTATGGAGCAAGAAATGCGTGCAATGTTTGAAAAAGGCGTGTTTGAACTGATTGATGACACCGAGATGCCAAGTGCTGCGCACCTTCTTGGGACTATGTGGAGGTACCAGACCAAGACGGATGATAACGGATATGTCCAGCGTTGGCGATCTCGTTTAGTTGGTCGCGGTGATTCTCAGCTTTTGAAATCGACAATGACATTACCTTCTCACCTGTAGCTCGAATGATGACTTTCCGAGTGTAGTGCTGATTGCTGCAAAGTCGTGACTGACACTGTACCAGGGAGACATCAATACGGCGTATTTGAACGCTGGCTGGAAGATTAAGCAGTATGTTCGCAGTATTCCTGGATTTCCGTGCCCGCCTGGCAAAGTTTACCGTGTGAACCAAGCCCTGTACGGGTTTCATCAATCTGGTGCTGAATGGTACGAAAAAATTGAGAAGTGGCTGAAGTCTCGAGGCTTTGAGAACACAGAAACTGAGACTTGTCTCTACGTGTACTGCAGCCAGGAGTCTTCGCATTAATTCCACTCTACGTCGACGACGTTGTGCTAGCCACAAACTCGGTTGAGTTCAAGAACTCGCTGTTTGCGGCAATCGATGCAAAGTACGGCTTCAAGGATGGCGGATTATTGCACTGCTTCCTTGGTATACAAGTGGAGCAGAATGACAAGGTATCCGGACCCCAGCATAAATACTGCAAGGAGATATTGGAACGCTTTGGGTTTGATCAGGCCCATAGCAGCGCCACTCCAATGGATACAAATGCCAAATTCAGCAAGATGATCGAGTGCTGAAATTCCTTCGTTGGATTACCGAGGCGCTATCGGCGCTCTGATGTACCTTGCCACAAGCAGCCATCCAGACATTGCTTTTTCGGTTGGTTATCTCAGTCACTTTGTGAACAATCCCACACAGAAGAACTGTGGAGTTGTTGGGAGACGGCTATGATCCTAGTTGGAACTACAAGTCTGGGCATCGTGTACACGGCGGACGATTCGAAACCTGACTGCATCATTATCAGTGGTCACTGTGATGCTGACTGGGGAAATGATCCCAACTGTGTCAGGATACGTCCAGTCTATTGCGGGTGGTGCAGTCGCCTGGGCTGCAAGACGCCAGACGATCACGGCGCAATCAACGGCGGAAGCTGAATATGTCACGTCCTGTGAAGCGACGATGGAAGGTAGAGGGATTGTAAACATGCTGGATGAGGTTTTGCCACGCGCGAAGGTCAATTCTGCCTTGACGATGAGAGTCGATAACAGCGCTGCAAGTTCACTGGCGGCAGCTCCAACGTATAGCCGCAAGACGCGACACATTGAGCTAAAATGACACCATGTACAAAACCAAGTTGTAAAAGGTCTGGTCGAGATAACAAAGGTCGCCAGCGAGAACAATCCCGCCGACATGCTGACCAAGCTGCTACCGATGGAGAGCTTGACCAAGTTGCGAGAGAAGATCGGCATGTCAAAGGAGTTGCTAACTGCCAGCAGTTGAAGTTCCGACTTTCGGTCAGAGGAGGGCGTGTTGCGATTTGTGTCCAGTTTGGAGCTTCAAGCTGGAGAAGCAACACACCGCAGCCTCCCAGAGAGGGACACGGCTCAAGAACCCAGGAGAACAAGAACCAACTGCCGTGAACCGCTCTCTTTGCATAGTCGCAGAACAACGTCATTACCACCATTTTGCAACACAATTTCAGCGGTTCCTCGTCCAAGCGGCTTTGTGGCGAAATTTTCTTGGACCCACGCACCGAATCAGCATCTTCACCGTCTAGAGGTGTGAAGCTCGTAAAGTATCGGCGGTCACATGTGACGTGAACGTTGGCATCATTGTCGAAACACCCCTCCCAGGTGCAATAATCTGAGGCATCTTGGTGGCTATCGACCTTTACCGACAAGTCTTCGCCCATCGGGGTGGCTCGCACCACTGTATCGCCAGTTTCGGCTGCGCTATGTGCCGCGACATCCTGGTCCGCGTCGCAGTCAGAATCACTTTGGCTCTTGGTTTCTTCTGCCAGTCTAGCATTTTCCGTGCGTTCTTCGCGTCGCGTATACGATGCCTGCCGATTACTTTGCGGATCTGCTGGTTGTTGGTCTTCCTGGGGCAATCATTTTGCATGTGCCCAGTCTTGCGGCAGTTGAAGCAGGTGCCCTTCTGCATTGCGGCCTTCTTCGCAGCAAGTGCTGCCGCTTTCTCGGGGAAACAGCCCTGCTTCCTCCATTATGTCCCGAGGGTGGCTGAGAGATCTGCTTCTGCCCTTGTTGCTGCGTCTGGGGCTGCGCGCCGTGGGCGTTGCCACTGATCTGCGACAATTCACGGTCGCACTTATTGTAACTATCCATGCGAACGATTTGGTCCTTGAGTTTCTCTGGCGTGTCTACTTCCGAAGCGCCGGTCTCGACCATTCCTCGCAGCCGGTCAAATCGGGGGTTTGGAGGAAGGGATCTCATCAACATGTTGATGAAAATGACATCACGCATGTCTGCGTTCAAAGCTGCCAGTTGCGCGCGCATCATGAAAATTTTGTCGACATGCTGCGCCGCGTCCCAGTTGGGCTTGCACTTGGTAGCTTGAAGCTTGTTAAAGAGAATTATTTCCTGGTTTGTGCGGGTGGCAACGTTCTGCTTGCCCTCGTATAACTCCGCCAGGTATTCCCACGTGCCCGTCACCGTTCTCGTGACCATCAACCTCTGCCCCAGCTCCATCGAGAGCGACGCCATGATGATTTGTTTCACGTGCCTCCGCGAATTTCTTCGTATCGTCGGCATTTGCACCGGTGGCTAGGGTCTCGTCGCCATTAGCGTACGCGAGCACACCTTTCCCTCCAGCGCAATCTCCATTATGTTCTTGTAGTACACCCAGAACTGGACTTGTTAGCCCACTGGCGACCGTTCTTGTTGAGTTCGACTTTGTTGGTCATCTTGGATCTCTTGAGCACGTTGCCCCGGTCTTGGTGCAAATCTGCCGTCAACTTTCCGTTAACCTTGGGCTCAGAACCCTGTTGCGAGTCGGGTCCGCAGCAAGACTAACAAACTAACGTCGGGAACGACACCAACTAATGAAATGAAGTGTCCTATTCCTACTTAGCTTCCAGTCTCTCTTCTCCCGAGTCGTGATCCTTATGCGCCAAATTCAAGACTGAGAGCTCCTACAACATGCAAAGAGAGCGGTTCACGGCAGTTGGTTCTTTTTCTCCTGGGTTCTTGAGTCTCTCTCTGGGAGGCTGCGGTGCGTTGCTCTCCAGCTTGAAGCTCCAAACTGGACACAAATCGCAACACCACCGCATGTACGCAACCAGGAAGACGAAGCCAAGTGTAATAGTACGATAAACAACTTACCTCGATCTTTTCTTTTTCATTCTCCTTCGTAGTACTTGCTTCCTACCCATTCAAGACTTAGCTCCTTCCTGTGCAAGCTTGACTACAAGAACAGCCCTTCTAGCCACTTCACGAATCCGATCTGCTTCACACCACGGCATGTACGCAACCAGGAAGACGTAGCCAAGTGCAATAGTACGATAAACAACTTACCTCGATCTTGTCTTTTTCATTCTTCTTCGTAGTACTTGCTTCCTACCCATTCAAGACTTAGCTCCATCCTGTGCAAGCTTGACTGCAACAGCCCTTCTAGCCACTCAACCTATTTTAATAAATTTGTACAGCTACTCTCTCCTCTCCCCAACCCCTTCCCTCCAACCTGCGCTTTCTTCGACGGTCTCCGTTCGCTAACGGAGGCACCTGGAGCCGATTCACACCAGCCCTACCGTATACTTAGTACAGACACACCAGTTCGGCTCGTTGGGGCAAAGCTCCCTATAATCTTACACGACAAATACTTTTACTCTTATTTACTTCTAAAGTACCCTGCTTACATGTCTTCTTTCTCGGATATATAGAAAGGGTTAGGGTTTAGTTTAATAATTCCCAACACAGGGGCCATTTTGGGGTAAAAACCCTCCGTATACGAGCATTAGAAGGCGAAAGAAGGAGAAAGACGGTAGCTCAAACAGAGATAAGCACGTCCAAAAATTAACGGTCCTTAAAAGGGGCCGGCAGTTGTCCTTCCAGTATGAAGGGTCGCCTCCGGATGTGACGTGCGGATTGCGTGACTCGATGGAACTTTAGGTAGAAGTTAAAATAGGTGGCCGAAGGCCGCCACCCTTTCATCCATTACAACTGTCTCTGATTTCTCTGGCCAGAGACCTGATTTATCGAATGTATCCACTTGGGAGGCCGTGTGCGCAGCGTCGCAGGCTCGTAAGAGCTTCGTAAAAAGTCTTTGGCTACACTTTTCAAAAATACTGCTGTACCCACTGATTTAATGTTAGTTTCGGCTGTTGGGCGTCATTGGAGCTCTTCCAAAACCACACAAAACCTGAAATTGCTACTGTCACACCTCTGACGCAAACATCAACGCAAATCGTCCGCAAACTGTGGAGACGGAAATCGGGTCTCCGCACATTGTGACATTCGTCGCACTTTTCGTACCACTAAAACGGTACCAGATGTGTGGCTGGTTGGCAGTCCAACCGCCAGTCAGGCAAGCCGAGCTTGTTGCGCAGCTCGAGCCTGCTTCTTGTAGGCACTTCTTGTTTCGCATCACGTCCAGCTCCTCATGACCCGCCGCCCGACAGCAGGTCGCGGAAAGGCTTCATCACGCCGCAAGTCGATCGTACGTTTCCTCAAGTGATTGCTATTGTGTGTTTAATGCTGATAGTTATCTGTTGCTATGCTTGACAGGTCTGCTGGCGTTCGTCGAGCAGTTTCCACCGCTTGGGTCGGCACAATGGGATGAAGTACAGTATGCTTACAACAGGAACCTGCCAGCGGAGTGGCCCCATGGGGGCCAATAGGTTTATGTACCCATTACACAAAATATACCGTTTTTGGCACGGGTCACAATGACAACGCATTTTATAGCACAAAACTCACTCTTTTGAGATTTGCAATCGTAAATGTGCAATTTTTGGAAGAGCTCCATTGGGTGTATTTGGAAAGCACGCCATACACAGAGGACAAGACGGAGAGCACTGCGAACTCTCTGCACGAGAACGCGGTATTGGCACTGGCTCTAGTGGCCATATCTACGACCAAGAACGCGGCGTTGGCGTCGGTGGCTCTAATGGCCATGACAAGTTGTGCTGCGCGTTGTGCCTGTGGACGCGGCGTCGGTGGTGGCTCTAGTGGCCATGTCAAGAACAAGTTGTGTTGTGTGTTCGATTCGTGGACGTGGTGTTGATGCGACGGTAAGGTTTGTTGAGCTCATGCTACTATCGTTGTAATTTAGTTCGAAACTGCTTCCAACTAACTGTAAATTTCCGTGTTACGTTCTCAGGTTTTCCTCGCCTTGTCCCAGCTGTGAGAATTCACAAACGGTTTGTTGATGCTGATTCTCACAACGTTTCGCACCTCGTAGACGTGAAGTGCTCTGCAGGCAGCCGAATCGAGCCGCGACCAAGCAATTGCAGCGGAGAAAGCTGCGTCTGCAGCTTTGGTCGAGGCCCATCGTATGTTACAGCAAATTGCTGGCGAGCACCCTGCCGGCGATCCTGCACGGATTGACGCCGCGAATCTGGTGAACTTGCGGTTTGAAGAGTATCGTTCTGCACAGCGTGCAGCCGCCGCAGCAGACGTCGCCGCGAGGAAGAGCCGCAAGATTGACCACATCCATCGGGCCGGGACGGTGCTTCAGCAGTGGGACCTAACGAAGCTGCAATTGCTGCTTGGCATGAGGCCAGCCGATTCGACTCGTTTGGAAGCCGGCTCACCCCCAGCGAAACGCTCCAAGCTGGTGCAAGGTGATGATGAGGCAAGTGGCTACAGTGCAGTCGCTAATGAGAGCAGTGCGGACATCGTGTCGCCTCCAGCCTCCGTCCCAGCCCCAGCTCCTTCGCGCAAAAAAGACGAGTCCGAGTCGAAGAGCCAAGGTTTTGATTGCAGCGACGAAGAGACCGAGTCGAAGCATGCTCCAAGCGAGTCGTTTGAAGGTAGTGAAGACGAGTCCGAGTCGAAGAGCCAAGGTTCTGATTGCAGTGATGAAGAGACCGAGTCGAAGCATGCTCCAAGCGAGTGGTTTGTAGGTAGTGCAGAGGACTAATGAGCCAAGGTTCTGATTGCAGCGATGAAGAGACCGAGTCGAAGCATGCTCCAAGCGAGTGGTTTGAAGGTAATGCAGAGGACTAAAGGAGCTCCACTCCAGGTTGCGACTAGGAGACGACACGAGAGAAGAAGAGTAGGAGCATACCTTAAGCGTACATGTTAACCAACAAAAGACATCGTTGAAGTTTGGGCTCTTTGGACTAAAATGAGTCGTAGCATAAATGTTCTTTCACAAAAAGGACGCTAAATTCAATTATGACTGGTCTTTGGGTCAAATCCTCATTTCGGATTTTCTCGCCTTACCAACAACGTCGCGTCATGGACCTCCTGAGTATTATCTGGAACGCCGTGCTTAAACAAAAGGAAGAGGAGGCGCTGAATTATTTTTCGAGCGTCTCTGCTTTTCGCGAATTTATATTCGAGAAACGACCCGAACCTGATACAGTTGTGACGCTGAAGCTCTGCTGTTTGGCGGCTAAGCGGCTGATTAGCGGACGCGGGACATGCTTTACTGGGGCGAATGCAACTGAACGTGCTAGGCAATTAACGTCGTGAAGAGAATCACGTACGCGCAAGTAATTGTTTGGGGTGGTGCGATGGTGAATGGCGGCAGACGCAACATCGCGTTCGATCCTGGTGCCGTGTACGTGTTTCATCTGGTTGAGTACGTGGGAATCTACGATGGAGTGGCGAAAGGCTACGTCACGTACGATTCGACATACCACGCCAATGTTCGACAAGTTTCTCCCCGCTGCAGCCGCTCGCACTCGAGCTGTAGGAGATACCGGAATCAGTTGTGGTGCGCTGAGTATGGGTTACTTGTGTACGAAGAAGCGATGTGCGACATCGCTTCTTCCTGCAATTGAGAAGAGAGGGGAACACAGCAAACGGAGTAATCCGCCACCGCTGCTGAAGGTCATTTGAAGGCGCCTTGCATGGAATGGAGTTTGTGCATCGACGGATATTTGATTAGTTACAGTGAAGTGGTGAGATTAACAATAGCTTTGATGATAATGGTGATGAATAAATCCATTCGGATTGTACTCCTGACTGACTAACCAATGCTACAGACCACACTCGCACGAAAATGAAGTTAGCTAAAACGGTCAGCAATTTTGAACACGTGGAGCTGTTGACGAAGGCGAGAACGGAAAATGATCGCCTTCAAACTCGAAAACACATCGGCTTGTAGTATTGCAGCCCGCTGCACTGTGTATGGGTGCATCCTACCGAATAAATATCATTGAACTCGTCTAACTGAACTCGTCTATCAGAATTGGCTACATATAGTCGGATCAGATCCAATCAACAAGTCAATACAAGCGCAGTTCAAAGCGATAGTTGACCATTTGCAACGCAGAGTCCACAATCCACAACTTTCCATCTCTAGTCTAGTTGATTGAAGGAAGCGTAACGATGCAATTGTGCGCGAGCTCGCAGCATCTCGACTGGTGCTGGATGACGAGGTCGAGCTTAATCGACGCATGGAGCGTGACGGTGTAAACAGGCCCTCCGTGGACAATTTTGTGACTGTGATGGATGCTCATCTTGAGGAGTATGGAGATGCAAAACTGGCAGCTGTTCAAGCAGATAACGCCTACAATGACGCCCGAGCGGCACGTGTAGCTGACGAGCGCAATCGTCGTTGGGTACGCCATGAGCAGCAGCTGCGAACTCGGCGAGAAGATTTGCTACTATTCGGGACTGTGTTTGAGCACGACGACGACGCCAATTGCATACCTGGCGGCTCGCCGGGTGCTGGCAATGCTGATAGTAATGGTGATGAGGGTGGATCGCTGGTGGTAGAAGGTGACATTCGTCGTGGCGATGAGGATTCCCTGCTGCGGACGTTCACATGAACAGTGACGATGAGGGCGCCTCGCTAACAACCGAAGCTGATGTAATGAATGATAATGGTGAAACGCCGGCCGAGCCATTGCGTATGGTGATTGCGAGAGCCCTTGTGGCAGATGAAACTTGGCTAGCCAGATCATCGCCGAAGTCTTGCAGCCGAATGCGGGAGACTTGCAGCTGAATGCGGGAGATGAAGGTGGCGCTTGATCACAAGAGGATGGGGACACTTGAGACTGCGAGTAGGTTGCAATTCGTTTAAAATGACATTTGATATTTTAATTTAAAAAACGCCCTTCATTTGGTCCTTCCTTACATTTTGTCACTCGCTTGCTATTGTTTCTTCTGGTGACGAGTCTGCTAAGCACGTTTTAGGAAGGATTATCGTCAATGTTGTCTTTTTTCTACTTCTCTCGATCTATTCGTTTGTGTCTATGAATTTGTTTTGCTGGAACATTACTGTTAACTATTGCTTATT